>CM050172.1:34181158-34404003 GCA_027410445.1 Discoglossus pictus | reverse complement strand
GCCCCACTGATACGAGGCCCACAGCACCCCAGGCTGAAGGGAAGCTCAGACACCCAACCAGCACTGCCTGGTACTCAGTGCTGCAGAAGGCAGCTTAAGGGAGGCAGGCCCATTGGGGGTACAAGGAGGAGCCTTGTCGCACCAGTTTCACTGCACTGAAAGAGAGACAGGGGAGGGAAAGAGAGGTAAGGGAGGGAGAGAGGAGGGAAAGAGAAACAGGGGAGGTAGAGAGGGGGGAGGGAGCAAAGAGAGACAGAGGGGGGAAAGAGACACAGGGGAAGGAGAGGAGGTGGAGATATTTTTGAAAAAAAGTCGATTATGCTGTCATTTTTTGACAGGCAAGTCACTAGTTTTATATAATTTCTTACTTTAGTCAGTAAATCATAGATCATCAGTGTTTATTATTCTATGTACTATGAGCCTCATTGAATTCAGAGGCCACAAGTTATGGAGTATACACCTTATGTTTGCAGGCCCGCAGGCCGCTCGAGTTATGGTGCTACTCAATTCGGCAAGGCTGCAAGTTAGGGGCCGATAGCGAATTTCAGAAACCATGCCATTGTATTTAGCGTTTGCGAGATTGAACATGATCAATTAGGCAAGTCCGTAACACCCGATTAGAAACAGCCAATGGAAACAGAGATTGTCATCATCACTTCAATGAAAAATCGAGGTTGGATTTCAAAGTCCTACGGTCTTGAATTATGAGTTACGCACATTCCAGATATAATGCAATATTGACAAAGCAGTAAATAGGATATTCTATTACATGTGAGTTCCAGAATATGTATTAACACATTGATTGCCGAGATTGATACAACACGGAAATTAAACATGAAATAAAGTATTTTTCTTTGCCTATTTGCAAGCTTTAGAATGTAGCGCTATTAATTCTAAGACCTAACATCACTTTCCCTTTTAGTACAGCAGTGTGTGTATATGTGCATTTAAAGTGCTCCGAACATGTCTTTAAGCCCTTTGCGAGTCCTCCTTGGAACCCCTAACTTGTGGAGTGACTTTTGCCATTTGCGGCCTTGGCGGGGTGGTTAGCGAGGGGCTATCGGAGCAATTGCATAGCGATATGCGATTTTAGCCATGAGAACTCTTCTGGCCATGAAAGATCAAAGTCTTGGAGGGGCATTAACTTGTGATGGTAACCGATGAAGCAGAGGCCAAAGGCCGTTACCCGATCGGAGCCGGCGAAAATAAGTTACAAGCTCTTTTTCTGTAGCCCTGATCTCCCGATACCTCAATTGAATAAGGCTTTAATTCTGTGATAAAATTAAATGTAAAATATAATGCCCTTGTTCATCCTCCGGTAATAAAAATATTTGCTAAAGACTGGCAATATAAACAGATTGGAGTTTATAACACAATGAGGTGGCTTGTAATTACAAGAAGTGAATGCAGACAAGAATATTTCTAATACGTGTCCCTTCTCACAGTACGTTTTATTTCCGTGTTATTTTAATCTCAGGATTCAAGGAGTTAATACATACAGGCCACCCACATGGACTAGAACAGTATCATCATTCATTTTTATTATTTTGTACATAACCGGATTGCGAGTCCGATCGCATATTGGACTTCTAAACGCTAATTGATTGAAGTTTAACCTCCATGTTTTACTGACATTATGATGACGGACTCATTTACTATTAGCTGTTTCTAAAACGGAAGTTACGGGCTTGCATAATTAATCATGTTCCATCACTGAAATGCTACTTGCAGAAGCATAATTTACGGTTTTGGATTTCGGCCATGTAGTTGATGGCTGTTTGAACTGAATCGCTCTGTAACTGCTGATATTTTCTAGCAATTGAATAGGGCTCCAAGATTGCAAAACTACTGCTAATGTAGTCTACTTATTAAATATTATTTTCCTGAGATAAATTCTATTTTTATTTTAATCACTAAATTGATGGTCTAATATTTTGTTTTTAAAATAGAAGCAACTATTTTTCTAGAAGTTGAATTGATAAGTCCAGCCAATTCCCCACATGTAAAGCCATTCTATGAGCCCAATTCAATTGCAAGCCTGCATCTCGCAGGATACCGGCCATATGTTTGCAGGCGTACTGCGGGCTCCCATTCATCTCCGATTCCAGTGCTATTCTATTGAAGGAGACTGCAAGTTACGGGCCGAAAGCCTACTCCGTAAACCATGCACTAGTGCATACCAGTTCCAGGGAGGGAAAATGATCAATTAAGCAAGACCGTAACCTCCCATTTCGAACAGCCAATAGAAAATGAGACCACTATCATTTCGGCAGTAAAACATGGAGGTCACATGTCAATCAATTAGGTTTAGAGGTACGATATGCGATGGGACTTGCAAAACCGCAAAATACAAAATAATAAAAATTAATGCCGATACTGTTCTAGTCCATGTGGGTGGCCTGATATGTATTAACTCATTGATTCCCAAGATCGACAAAACCCTGAAATAAAAAATATATTTTTACTGATGATTTACGAGCTTGAGACTGTTGTGCAATTAATTCTAATGTCTTTCATCACTTTCCCCATTATTTACAGTGCAGTATTGATTTTTTATATGCATTTACAGTGCTGCGGACAGGGGTTAAACCCCTTGCGGGTCCTCTCTAGCACTTGTAGGATTTTCCTCAACATTTGCTGTTTATGGGTGTGAAAACATTTGCGGCCTTGGGGAATTGGAAGAATTGAATAGCAATTTGCGATTTTAGCGATCATAACTCTTATTGAAGTGAAAGATCATTGGCTTCGGGAGGCTGTGCATTCCGGATTTACCCATTGCAAAGTTTTCAAGCCTTTAATCAGTAAACCATTTGGAGCCTTCAAAAAGACGCCAATTGAATAGCAAATTACCTTACAGCCACACTTACGGGCTCCGGTAACTTACGATTGCTCAATTGAATTTGGCCCTAAGTATGGAAACTCTCCTATTCAATCAGATATGTTAATTTGTAACCAGGAACATGTCTGGCTGAGATATCATTGCAAAATGAAGAGCTGCTACATTTATTGAGGTTTAAATTATTTTTTTATTTTTAATGACAGGATAAAGCTTTAGCTTCACAGACACTGATCCCTGTTCAACAGGGGATACAATCAGTGGCGGCTGGTGAACTTTCAAGTTGGAGGGGCGCCGAGGCGAAACATAGCCCCTCCCCCTTTTTAAAACCACACCCCTTTTATAACTCCTCCCCCTGACGTCATAGTGACCTTTATAAGCACCGCCCAATGACCTTATACTTGTAAAGCATTGGTATACAATATAGATTGCAAAAACTCATGTAACAAGACTACAGCAATATCAGAATTGCACCTATACGCATTAACAGAAAAATTAAAGCAGTGACACTTACCATTAGTCGGCTCTTCTTCTCAGGGTATTCACGTTCAGTAAGTTGACTAACGAGTACAAACAAATCTGCTGCCACAGAGGGTTTGCACCTGGGGTTGAAAGAAAACAAGCAAATCAATCAGACCATACAAGAACAAAACCATACCTTAAAAACCTTAAAAGACCAAGTGGAACCATATAGGCCCCAAACATACCTTAGAAGACCAAGTGTGACCATATAGGCCCCAAACATACCTTAGAAGACCAAGTGTGACCATATAGGCCCCAAACATACCTTAAAAGACCAAGTGTGACCATATAGGCCCCAAACATACCTTAGAAGACCAAGTGTGACCATATAGGCCCCAAACATACCTTAGAAGACCAAGTGTGACCAGAGGCCCCAAACATACCTTAGAAGACCAAGTGTGACCATATAGGCCCCAAACATACCTTAAAAGACCAATCAGCACTGTATAGGCCCAAACCAGTGGATCTTGGGATTCAAGAAAACAACAACAGTTCACTTCTGTTTAGACAACACAATACTCAATGTCAAACAAACACGTTAAATTAGCATATGGATAACCATATGAGCAGTAACGCCACGCCAAGGCTTCAACAATTGTTACTGACCATTCACACACCTTTCACAGCTCCTTCCATATGCACACCCACACACCATTCATACTTTACTTACCACTAGTTATTTTTGGCAGTTCGGTGGTGCCATTTCTGAGAACTTTACTTACCCTTGAAGGTGCCCCCAATTCCTTCAAACCAATGCATTCAACCACTCCAGGGCCATGGTGCTTCTTAAATACCTTTTTATCCTCTTCAATGTGGAGAAGCATCTTTCTGATTCTGCAGTAGTCTTCGTTGTAAGTAGGATTCCTTATAGCTTCACTGTCTCTGTGAAATCATTATGCAGATTAAATTGATGGTAAAGTTGGTGCAGAGCAACAGCACTCATACAGACAGGAAATTCTGGCTTCCCGTACAGAAGTGACAGCTACCCTTGGAAGTGCCTCCAATTCCTTCAACCCAATGCATTCAACGGCTCCAGGGCCATGGTGCTTCTTAAATACCTTTTTATCCTCTTCAATGTGGAGAAGCATCTTTCTGATTCTGCAGTAGTCTTCGGTGTTGTAAGTAGGATTCCTTATAGCTTCACTGTCTCTGTGAAATCATTATGCAGATTAAATTGATGGCAAAGTTGGTGCAGAGCAACAGCACTCGTACAGACATGAAATTCTGGCTTCTCGTACAGAAGTGACAGCTACCCTTGGAAGTGCCTCCCAATTCCTTCAAACCAATGCATTCAACCGCTCCAGGGCCATGGTGCTTCTTAAATACCTTTTTATCCTCTTCAATGTGGAGAAGCATCTTTCTGATTCTGCAGTAGTCTTCGGTGTTGTAAGCAGGATTCCTTATAGCTTCACTGTCTCTGAAATCATTATGCAGATTAAATTGATGGCAACAGCACTCGTACAGACATGAAATTCTGGCTTCCCGTACAGAAATGACAGCTACCCTTGGAAGTGCCTCCAATTCCTTCAAACCACGCCAAGGCTTCAACAATTGGTACTGACCATGCACACACCTTTCATAGCTCCTTCCATATGCACACCCACACACCGTTCATACTTTACTTACTGCTAGTTATGTTTGGTAGTGAGGTGGTGCTGCTTAACGCAGTTTATCTTTTTACACCCTGGGGGTATGCATTCTTCTTTCTTCAATCACTTGTATTTAAATTTTGCACGGCGATCTTTCAAAGAACAAAACTTCTCAATGGTTTTTTCATTGAAGTCTGGGATCTCGGAAATCAGTTGCTTTTCCATTGAGAGCATCGCCAATGCATTCAACCGCTCCAGGGACATGGTGCTTCTTAAAAAGGTTTTGATCTTCTTCAATGTGGAGAAGCATCTTTCTGATTCTGCAGTGGTCATCGGTGTTGTAATCAGGATTCTTAATAATTTCATTGTCTCTGTGAAATCATTCTGCAGATTTAATTGATGTAAAAGTTTGTGCAGAGCAAAAGCACTTGTACAAGCATGAAAATCTGTCTTCCCATACAGAAGTGACAGCTCGGTGCGTAATTGTTCCTTCTTCAGTATTGGATATGCTTGCACGGTGTCTTCCAGAGCTTGGGTTGGAAAGCAAGTGTCATGGGTTGTATACAAGTCACTTTGAACAATTTTGGCACTGACTAGGTGATTTGAAAATGAAAAACGTTCTTTTGCATGAACCACCACTATGTCACATACCTCTGTTGAAAGTTGTCTCAAGGTTGAGATCTCTCGTCAACAGAATTACGGATTTTCTGGATGCTGCTGACAAAGTCTTCTGTGACTTTGTGGATATAAACAGTATCCGTGTCTCGCTTCTGAAGCTGACTATAGAGGATGTCAACATGTGGCATTATTAAATGAAATAATTTAAGGAAGTAAAGGTACTCCCTGTCTACCAGCAATCCAATGAAACCTGCGGCTTCATGTATAGATGTTTGATCGAAGTTTAGACATGCTTCAATTGTCTGGAAATACTCAAGTAGCGCATCTCTGTTCTCGTAGATGACGTTCACGGTCCTAATGTTAAAGGTCCATCGTGTCGGTGCACCTCTTGAAATTCTTCTACCAACTACCTCATCCAGAACTCCAGTCCTCTTTGGAGAGCGTGAAAAAAAAGATGGTATGCCGCCTATGTTGGAAAAAAAAACTCGAACTCTTCCAATCCTTGAAACTGCTTTCTCCATTATTAGGTTCAGTTGGTGAGCATAGCAATGGACGTAGTGTGCGTTCGGGTACACGTCTTTTATTTTTCTTTGAACTCCTCCTTGATCTCCACGCATCGCACTGGCACCATCGTAGCTTTGAGCTATGAGTTTCATCTTGTCTTCTGGCTCTGGGAGAACAGTATTCAGACTTTCCAGCACAACAGCGGCAATCGAGTCTGCATCCGTTGCTTTCAGTTCCGTGAAGCCATCAAATCTTTCCACCACTTGATGCTTCTTGTCAATGTAGCGATAGACTACAACGCACTGTGTCCTAGCGGAAATATCGGTTGTTTCATCCGCTTGGATTGCCACAAACTGGACTTCCTTAAGCTCTTGGTGAATCATTTCCTTAATAACTTCCAGCATGCAGTCCAGTAGCTCATTCTGGATGGTTTTGGACGTGCCCTTAAACACAGTTGCAGTCTTCAAATGCTGTTCCATTGCACTATCGATACTGCCAACCAAATCCACCAGGCCTCGAAACACTCCTGGATTTAGCGATGTTTCACTTTCGTTGTGTCCTCTTAATGCCAGTTCAAAAGCACCACAAAATCGAACACAATCAATTATCTTCGAAAGGATGTACCGGTTCTTAGCCACTTCTTCATTGTGTTTTTGAATACTGACTTGGTATCCTTGGTCCAGTTGAACTGCAATGTTCGCCTGTCCAAGCATCTCAAACTTGATCCTGTTATCCAAGTGAGCTTTAGAACTTTTGTGTTTCGTCAATTTATCAGCTAGATGTTTGACGTCAGTCACTCCAGTTTTGGTCCAAGCAGCATCACCACCAAATAGGATGCATGGGAAACAATATAAGGACTTCCTAGAAACGCCTACAGAAAGCCAGTTGTTCTTCTTGTACCATTCAGTATTGAAAGTATGGATATATTGCTTCCCTCTATATCTTGCGATTTGCTGCAGATTTATCTCTGGTTGGTCAGGTCCTAACTTTTTTATTTCCACCTTCTCCTCATAGGTTAGGGTGCCGAAAGGCTTCACAATTAGAGAGTCAATAGTATTCCTTTCTGATACCAATAGAAGAAAGAGATCACGGTATATTAATGTATATTATGTCACAAAATTACTTTAAAATAACAGTGTGTTGAATTCATTGGTATACATTACAGATTGCAAACCCTCATGTGACAAGACTACATCAACATCAAATTTGCACCTATACGCATGGACAGAAAATTAAAAGCAATGATACTCACCAACAGTTGACTCTCCTTCTCGGGGTATTCACGTTCAGTAAGTCAACCAACGAGTCCAAACAAATCTGCTTCCACAGATAGTTTGCACCTGGGGGGTGATAGAAAACAACAAAAAAAAACATTAGAAATCTCAAGACCCAAACCGTAACTTTTAAAACCTTAAAAGACCAAGTGTGACCATATAGGCCCCAACCGCACCTTAAAAACCCTAAATAACCAAGTGTGACCATATAGGCCCAAACCGCACCTTAAAAACCTTAAAAGACCAAATGTGACCATATAGGCCCCAACCGCACCTTAAAAACCCTAAATAACCAAGTGTGACCATATAGGCCCCAACCGCACCTTAAAAACCCTAAATAACCAAGTGTGACCATATAGGCCCCAACCGCACCTTAAAAATCCTAAATAACCAAGTGTGACCATATAGGCCCCAACCGCACCTTAAAAACCTTAAAAGACAAAGTGTGACCATTTAGGCCCCAACCGCACCTTAAAAACCTTAAAAGACCAAGTGTGACCATATAGGCCCCAACCGCACCCTAAAAACCTTAAAAGACCAAGTGTAACCATATAGGCCCCAACCGCACCTTAAAAACCTTAAAAGACCAAATGTGACCATATAGGCCCAAACCGCACCTTAAAAACCCTAAATAACCAAGTGTGACCATATAGGCCCCAACCGCACCTTAAAAACCCTAAATAACCAAGTGTGACCATATAGGCCCCAACCGCACCTTAAAAATCCTAAATAACCAAGTGTGACCATATAGGCCCCAACCGCACCTTAAAAACCTTAAAAGACAAAGTGTGACCATTTAGGCCCCAACCGCACCTTAAAAACCTTAAAAGACCAAGTGTGACCATATAGGCCCCAACCGCACCCTAAAAACCTTAAAAGACCAAGTGTAACCATATAGGCCCCAACCGCACCTTAAAAACCTTAAAAGACCAAATGTGACCATATAGGCCCCAACCGCACCTTAAAAACCCTAAATAACCAAGTGTGACCATATAGGCCCCAACCGCACCTTAAAAATCCTAAATAACCAAGTGTGACCATATAGGCCCCAACCGCACCCTAAAAACCTTAAAAGACTAAGTGTAACCATATAGGCCCCAACCGCACCTTAAAAACCTTAAAAGACCAAGTGTGACCATATAGGCCCTAACCGCACCTTAAAAACCTTAAAAGACCAAGTGTGACCATATAGGCCCCAACCGCACCTTAAAAACCTTAAAAGACCAAGTGTAACCATATAGGCCCAAACTGTACATTTAAAAAAAAAAGAAATAAAAAAAAAAAAAAAAATATATATATATATATATATATATATCTATATATATATATATATATATATATATATATATATATATATATATATATATATATATATATATATATATATATATATGTATATATATATATCTATATATATCTATCTATATATATATATATCTATATATATATCTATATATATATATATATATCTATATATATATATATATCTATATATATATATATATCTATATATATATATATATATATATCTATCTATATATATATATATATATATATATATATATATATCTATATATATATATATATATATATATATATATCTATATATATATATATATATATATATATATATTTATATATATATATCTATATATATATATATATATATATATCTATATATATATATATATATATATCTCAATATATTTATATATATATATATATATATATATCAATCAATATATCACATATTATAATTGTCAAACTGCGATTCAATCGTCACGCTTTGCGACAAATCGCAGTTTGACAACAATCTGATCGCAATGCCGTGCGGCGTCCCCATACACTCACTGCATTCCCAGCCACGATCTCCTCTCTCATCTCGGTGCTGTCAGTGCCCCCCAGGCCTCCTTCACCATACACACTGCGGACTGCTCTGTCCTTCCCTCCTAACCCCACACACTCACTCTCTCCTTTGTATTATCCCTGTCCCTCGGCAAGCCTTCTTCTCCTCCATACACCCTGCTCTCTCCTTCCCCAGTCACTCTCACCTCCATGCTGTCACTGTCCCCTCCGCAGACCCTCTTCAGTCACTTCATGTTGATCCGCAGCCCCTATATCCAAATCGGGGTTGGATCGGATCCCTCCGGTCCGGCTACCCCCTCCTCCATAGAAGGTCACCCGGCTCTTCTTAGCTCGGCTCCCACTCCTTCCTACCCACGGCTGCCCGGCCCCCGACCAGTCCCGCCCCCCGGGACCAGCCGAGGCCGCAGCCGCCATCTTAATAGCAATAATATGAGAGACAGATGGGTAGAGAGAGAGAGATGGGGAGAGAGATATGGGGAGAGAGAGAGAGATGGGAAGAGAGATATGGGGAGAGAGAGAGAGAAAGAGATGGGAAGAGAGAGAGATGGGAAAAGAGAGAGAGAGAGATGGTAGAGAGAGAGAGATGGGGAGAGAGAGAGAGATGGGAAGAGAGAGAGATGAGAAGAGAGAGAGAGAGATGGAAAGAGAGAGAGAGAGATGGGGAGAGAGAGAGAGAGATGGGGAGAGAGAGAGAGAGAGATGGGGAGAGAGATGGGAAGAGAGATAGAGAGATGGGAAGAGAGAGAGAGAGATGGGAAGAGAGAGAGATGGGAAGAGAGGGTGAGAGATGTGAAGAGAGAGAGATGGGAAGAGAGAGAGAGATGGGGAGAGAGAGAGAGATGGGGAGAGAGAAAGAGAGAGATGGGTAGAGAGAGATGAGAAGAGAGAGAGAGAAAGAGATGGGAAGAGAGAGAGAGATGGGGAGAGAGAGAGATGGTAAAAGAGAGAGAGAGATGGTAGAGAGAGAGAGAGAGATGGTAGAGAGAGAGAGATGGGGAGAGAGAGAGAGATGGGAAGAGAGAGAGAGAGATGGGTAGAGAGAGAGAGAGATGGGTAGAGAGAGAGAGAGATGGGGAGAGAGAGAGAGATGGGAGGAGAGAGAGAGATGGGAAGAGAGAGAGAGATGGGAAGAGAGAGAGAGATGGGAAGAGAGGGTGAGAGATGTGAAGAGAGAGAGAGATGGGGAGAGAGAGATGGGGAGAGAGAGAGATGGGGAGAGAGAAAGAGAGAGATGGGGGGAGAGAGAGAGATGGGAGGACAGAGATATATGGGGGAGAGAGAGAGATGGGGGAGAGAGAGAGATGGAGTGAGATGGGAAGAGAGAGAGAGAGATGGGGAGAGAGAGATGGGGAGGGAGAGAGAGATTGGGAGAGAGAGAAAGGGGGAGAGAGAGAGAGGGGGGGAGAGAGAGAGGGGGGGAGAGAAAGAGAGGGGGAGAGAAAGAGAGAGAGGGGGGGAGAGAGAGGGGGGAGAGAGAGGGGGGAGAGAGAGGGAGGAGAGAGAGAGATGGGGGGAGAGAGAGAGATGGGGAGAGAGAGAGATGGGGGGAGAGAGGGGGGAGAGAGAGGGGATAGAGAGAGGGGGGGAGGAGAGATAGGGGGAGAGAGAGCGAGAGAGGGGGGAGAGAGAGCGAGAGAGGGGGGAGAGAGAGCGAGAGAGGGGGGAGAGAGAGATGGGGGAGAGAGAGATGGGGAAGAGATGGGAGAGAGAGATGGGGAAGAGATGGGAGAGAGAGAGATGGGGTAGAGGGAGAGATGGGGGAGAGGGAGGAAAGAGACACAGGGGAGGGGTTTAGAGACATGGGAGGGAGAGGGGGTAAAAACACAGTGGGAGGAAGGAGACACAAGAGATGGAGAGGAGGGGGGAGGAGACACAAGGGAGGAAGTAGAGAGGGGGAGAGACTCACAATGAGCGCCAAAGGCGCTCATTGCTAGGCCCTTGATGAACGCTAAAGGCGCTCATCGTGAGGCCAGTAAAGTAGAGGGGGAGAGACTCCCATTGTGTGGCAAACAGCATTGCCAGGCTTCACTTTTTATTGCCGTCATTTTTGACGGGCAAGCCGCTAGTATATATATATATATATATATATATATATATACACACACCCACACATAAAGCAATATACATAAAACAAAAAAATATATTAATTGATATTTATTAATTGATGTACTTTATTAATTATTTGATTATATTGCTCATGTATTTGTATTAGACATTATTTATTATACATATTACAGTGCTATTTATTTGCTATACATGTTACAGGATATTATCCTGTAACATGTATATTATCACATAAATAGCCCTGTAATATGTATAATACATACACCAGGGTCACACAAGTTCACAGTGTGAACTTGTGTGACCCTGGTGTATGTATCTCTGATTGGCTGAAATTTTTTGATTGATTTCAACCAATCAGAGTCTTTCAAAAATTAGCAAAGCAGGTATGGAAGCCTGTAAGGGCAAAAAAGGTTAGTGTGAAGTTCACACTAACCTTTTTTGCCCTTACAGGCTTCCATACCTGCTTTGCTAATTTTTGAAAGACTCTGATTGGTTGAAATCAATGTCAATGAAAAAATTTCAGCCAATCAGAGATACATACAAGAGATACATACACCAGGGTCACACAAGTTCACACTAACCTTTTTTGCCCTTACAGGCTTCCATACCTGCTTTGCTAATTTTTGAAAGACTCTGATTGGTTGAAATCAATGTCAATCAAAAAATTTCAGCCAGTCAGAGTCCTTCAAAAATAGTATAAATGGCTGAGCGTGGGGGAAAACAAATTAGTCGCCGGGGGAGCTCCTTGTAGGAGGAGCTCCGTTAGTTTGTTGTGTTTTTTTTTTTAGAGCGTCGTTTTTTTTTTAGGTGGAGGCCTCTTGCAATGGGCAAGAATGGATGGACCATGGCTTCAATCAAGATGAGGAGACAAGGGCTTCTATCAAGATGGATTATGGAATGACATGGGCTTCAATCAAAATTGATTGGAATGCCCGACTACCCAGGGCGGAAGGCCACCGCTGGAGGGGTCAATTTGACAGGTAAGTATGTGCTGTTTACTTTATTATTGTTTTTTTTTTCCCCTTCCCTTAATTTTTTTTTTTTTTTAAAGTGACAGGCAATGTATTATTTTTTTTAACTGCAAACAATGTTAAAGATACATTGCCTGTTACTTTTAAAAATGGAATAAAAATAGGGGGGGGGTGTTTTGTGTTTACATGGGCAGGTAGGTTGGTAGTTAGGTTAGGTCAAGGTGGGGTCAGGTGTGGTCACTGGGTCAGGGGGGTAGGTGGGTTGGTACTAGGTAGTTGGGTCAGGGTGTGGTCACTGGGTCAGGGGGGTAGGTAGGTGCCACCTACCTACCCCCCTGACCCAGTGACCACACCCTGACCCAACTACCTAGTACCAAGTGGTCACTGGGTCAGGGGGGTAGGTGGGTTGGTACTAGGTAGTTGGGTCAGGGTGGGGTCAGGGGGGTAGGTACTAGGTAGTTTGGTCAGGGTGTGGTGGTCACTGGGTCAGGTAGGTGGGTTGGTAGTTAGGTAGGTTGGGAGGGGTTGGCCAGGCCCCGATGTGCCTACAGGGGGGGTGATCGGCGGTTGGGGCCTACGGGTAGCACAGGCCACATGGGGGTGATCCATCGTCGGGGTAATCGGGCGTAGGCCAGCCACATGGAGGTGATCCGTCCCGGGTGATTGGGGGTGGCACAGGCCACATGTGTGTGATCGTGGGTGGCACAGGTCAGGTCTTTTGGGGCTACTGGCACTGCGGGGGTGATCAGTGGTTGCCCAGGCATTGCAGGCCTAGGTGGTAGGTAAGTTGGTGGGTGGGCGGGTGGCAGGCAGGCATAGTGGGGTAACTAGGGGGACCCTTCCTTTTATTAGGGGGACTAGGGCAGTGGCCAGGGCAGTTAGGACTGACACTTACTGTTAGGTTGGGCAGATGAGTGTGAGTAGTTTCAGCCAGGGAGGTCCGTCTCAGTCTCAGCGCGAGCAGGTCAGGAAACGGAAAGGGTGAGGGGACTGGCTTAAGGTGGTTTTATTAACAGGGGCTGTCAATCAAAAAGTAAACTCGAGGCCCTATTAGCTGGCGGGCGCTCGGAGCTAACGGTCTGGGTGGGTTTAGGTGGTTCTTCTGACAACTGTACAGCCTTCCATCATTGATTGGTCAATGATGGAAGACTGTCAGTCATGAAATGGATACATTATCACTGCCCATGCATATCGTCATTGTGCTGGTGGGCGGAATGCATTAACGGTCAGGGCCAGGCCTCATTGATTCATAGAGTCTAAAGGTTAGTGTGTGTAGTGTAATATGATCACACAGGGATGCAGGGAAAGCTACAATAGATACACAGCAGCATTTAATATGTACACACAAGGGCAAGGGGTTATCTTAAAGTGACAGTGTCCCAGGGAATAGTTTGCTTCATTTATTAATGTAATAACACTTGAATGCTGATGTACACATTATATTTAATTGTTTTTTGGTTATTACTAATAAATTATTGTGTTTTTTTTATTGCAGGGTCACGAAAATACTTGGGGTGGGGGGGGGTGTTTGCCCAAACGCCCCAATGGACGGGCCGCCACTGGATACAATAGAAATTAATAAAGAACATAATTCAGTGGCGTTTTGTGGTTTTATAGCAGCCTTTGCGCTGTGCTGATATTCTGAAATAATGTTACCAGGTGTGTAAAGCCTTCCAGTAAATGGTTGGAGAGATATTTTTTGCAGCTCAGTATAAACTGATTTTGCAATGTCAGATATAAATAGTAGACAGAGCGGCCAATATCACCACAGAGCTTCATAACTCAGCCGGTACCTGGTGGCTTCCTGACGCTCCCTACTTTAGTTTGTCAGAAAGAGTCCCTGATTTGGAAAGTAGAATTTCTAAAGAGGCAGATTTTGAACTAAAATGTTTTCATTCAGATAAACACTTCTATAATGTTTACACCATGCTGGTTAAACACGTGATAACAGGTTTCAGGTTATGTTTTAGAACTAATATAAATAACAACACTTATCATAACACAACACTTACCTGACAAATTAATTGTAGGAGGGTCCCTCTCTCCCTTCATTAACTTGCAGTCCGCCCCTTCCTCTCTCACCACAGTTCACTTTTGGGCCTGTGTTTGGATGAAGCTCCTCAGCCACTCCTTGGCTTTGGCTCCACCAAGCTCTAGATTTAACACATATTTATTAAGCTCTGATAGGTCTGTGTTTGGATGGAGCTCCTCAGTGACTCTTTGGCTTTTGGTTTTCATCTGGCTCCACATTCCAGATGCGGCCCTCATCTACTAAGCACCGACCTCGTCCATGCTCAAGGTAACTACTTTTTAGCTTCTACTAAGCGTTTTGTTTTGCATATCTACTAAGCACCGACCTTGTCCATGCTCAAGGAAACTGCTTTTGGCTTTTACTAAGCATTTTATCACATCTTCTGTCCATATCTAAGCACCAACCTTGTCCATGCCCAAGGTACCATCATCTTACATTATCATGTGGCTTTCCATAAGCCCCACAGTGAGTTTCTGGGCCTTACCTAATTTCCATAAGGGCATTTCCATTACTTGATAGCTATGGTTCCACCCTACCTTACAGATATGTTTGGCCCAAATCTACTAATATTCCACCACATTTGCTGAATCTGCCTTAGTTTTTACGGCACACTACGTCAAACGCTTTTCGGCTTTCACTAACTACAGCCCATATGTACCAACCACCTTCCTGGTTCATGTCCCAGGTAACATTGTGTTGTGTCACTACTATCTAGCCCTCTCACTGCTACATCCTGGTCCATGTCCCAGGTATCATTACAGCATGTCACTACTTAATAGTTCTCGGACTGCACTATCTGGTCCATGTCCCAGATATTATTGCATGATGTCACTATTATCTAGCCCTCTGACAGCATAGTCCTGGTCCATGCCCCAGGTATCACTGCGTCACGTCATTACTATCTGGCCCTCTGAATAGGCTAGATTTATGTAGCTTTGGCCACTTATCAGCTTCTCCTTGTTGTAGGAGAAGGACCTGACTATAAATACATGTATATCCAGGTGAGCATCTGCAATTGTGGGAGGGACCCTTTCAACTGCTCCACTACTTAAACCCCACTCACCTGCAGCTAATTGCACATGCCGCAATCAAGTTTCTGCCTAGTTCCTCACTGGTCTATGCATTGCCTTGTGTTCTTTGATAAATCCCAACATTGCTGGTTTCCTTTTCGGGGAGTGTCTGTCTCCCTGCAGCCTTCTCTCCCCTCACTTCTTCCTCAACGAACACACCATCGCCCCTTAACCGCTCTTTTGCCTTCTATTTATCCTGCTCCTCTGCTTCTGACCTCCTCCTTCCTTTTGTGGTCCTCTCTTATTCCCCCTATCCCTCGGGGTCTCGATGCCTCGTCTCTTGCTGCACTTTCCATTATCTTCCTTTCTGTTCCCTCTTCTCCTCTCCTTGTCGGAGCTCCGCTTCTTCTCTGCCCTTGCACATGATTTTCATCTATGCTCCTTCCCCTGTCAGGCCCACAGCCCCTCTTGCCCTGCTCTTCTCTCTACTGATGTCCCTATGCCTTGCAGTTTTGCCTTGCTTTTACCGTGACAGACAGGCCTTTCGGTGCTGTTTTCTCCACCGTGCTGTCCCCTAGCCATCTCTGCTGTCTTGCCTCTGTAGCTGCTGTTTTTCCTCACTCTCGCTCCCCTCACCCTCCTGCTGGCTGCCCTCTTACTGTGCTCACTCACATTGGCCTCTTGCCTTATTTTTCTCCCCCTCCATTGCTCCTTCTGTAATCCTGCCTCCTCTCTGTGCCCACTGCGGTCCGCTATTAGTCCCCCTATCCCTCATGGTCTCGCTGCCTTGTCTCTCGCGGCACTCTACGTTCTCTCCCTTCCCGTCCCTTCTCCTCCTCTCTGAGTCAGCACTCCGCTGCCTCTCTGCCCTCGCCCACGTGTTCCACATTTGCGCTCATTTCCCTGTTAGGCCCACAGCTCCTCTTGTCCCACTCTTTCTCTTCTGGCGTCCTATGTCCTGTAGCTTTTGTCTTGCCGGCTTTCGACCCATAACTTGCTCAATTGAATAGCACCGTAAGTCAAAGACACTGCGACATACAGCCTACATCCTGGGAGTTACAGCCTGCGAATTGAATGAGGCTCTTTCTTACCTGCCTAGTGCTGCACTCCACTTCCTGGGGGGAGAAGGGGCCACGGGAGGCCAGAAAGCCGAGGGTGACCACAGAGGTCCAAGGGGGCCGCAGGGGCCACCAAGGACTGAGGAGTTCCACAAGGTGCAGGGGGAGGCCACATGGGGTTCCGGGAGCCACAAGTGGCTGAGAGAGGCCACAGAGCTCCTCGAGGGGCCACAAGAGGTCCACAGAGGCCATAAGAGGCTGTGTGGGCCACAGGTGGTCCCTGGGTCCTGTAAGGGGTCACACTCCTTTTTTATTATTATTAACTTTTATTTGTAACGTGCCAACATATTCCGTAGCGCAATACAGGGGATAAAAAACAAAGAAAAATAAAGCATTAACAACCTTCCAAAAATGGAGAACCCTGTTTTGAGCTTAGAATCTTTGCAGAAAGTGCTTTTTCCCGAAGCATCCTACAAGACTGAAAACTCACCACTTACAATCTAAAGGGAATGAAAGGGACAGAAACCAGGGAAAGATTAAACAGGTAAGGAATAAGAAGGGTCAGAAGAGAAGTGAAAGTAAGAAAGGTTTTTTCATTTAGAGGGAGAGAGAAGGAACAGAGGTGAGGGTTCTAGCATTTAATATGTTGTCTGCCCCTAGTGGTGAGATAATATATGCAAGTAGGATTCCCATTCCACTATAAATTTAATCAGAAATGGGGTGGGAGGGTGAGGTGCAGGGAGGGAGGGCAGGACTCCCAGAATTCAGAGTAAGCAGTGAGGCCTACTGGGACCAGGATGCAGGTAACAATTGGGGCTAAAAGAAAAACAATAAAAATACTGTATGAGGGACCGATAGAACAGGGAGGGAGAGAGAGAGCAGTTAAGAGAAAGGAAATGCCAAGAAATGTGGGAAGGAAGAGATCTAGGCAAATTATGCAGGCCATAAAAGGGGGAAGGGGGAGGAAAGCCAGGCAAGATAAAGTAAACATTTGTAAGAGTTTGAACTAATGTTAGAAATAATTCTATGTCATCAAATATAATAACAAGCATATAGTAGAAATATTAATAAAAGATATTGGCTCCTGGGAAGATGCAGCTTTCAAGGTCTTCTTCATACCTGCTGGTGTGTATGAAACTCCCAGAATTCAGAGTAAGCAGTGAGGCCTACTGAGACCAGGATGCAGGTAACAATTGGGGCTGCTGGTGTGAATGAAACTCCCAGAATTCAGAGTACGCAGTGAGGCCTGCTGAGATCAGGATGCAGTTAACAATTGGTGATGCTGGTGTGCATACACTCAGCCATAAGGGGCTCCAGGGGCCCCCACAGAAGGTCTGTGGGCACCACATGGGGCCCTTGGGGCCACAGGGACCCCGGGGGGGGGGGCCTGGTGCCTTGCACCATCTTCACCTGCGGTAACTCCACCTCAGATCCATACAGATCACCATACTTACCTCAAAGTACGTCTTTAATACCAAGATGCTCATTACTAACGATTGCTCCATGTCTAAAATCAACCTCAACTAAGTCGCTTCCTCAGTCACCAGGCAAACTCCCAGGTGCTTATCCGATCACACCTTTCAAGTTGTTCTCCCCACCTTCAGTCATAAATTACCTTCAGCATTAATTAACTTCTCATCCACAGACTACTCTTACAAAATGGCTGACCAAGAAGTTTCAGATGCTGAAAGCTCTCTATCACTGAACGCTCTATCCCCAGGAGGAGCACTCTCAGTAGATGGAAGTCAATCATCTCTTAGCCTATTGACCATTCTTCGACTTGTCCAAGAAATGACGGACCACTGCATACCCTTCCCCGCCTCTGCCAGAAAGGCTGAACTCTATTGCTTACTCCTAGCAGGTCAGCGAGCGCCTCCTCCTGCACATCATGACCAGTTCGCTCAACTCAATAAAATGATCATTGATAGAGTCCAGGCATCGAAAATCCTCCGGTACCAACTCCAGCACCCTTTCCAACTGAACCCGGAACTAGCCAAGGTGAGCCGTAGACCCCTTCAACCATTATGCCATCTCATTTCATTCCAGCTCACTTGAGGATGGACATCATAGAGGTGAAGGATGTCAACCTGGTAGCTATTTTCATTTCTACCAACAAGCTCACCGAAAACAAAGGGATGTATCCATCAAGTCCAGGGATCCCAGGCTGAGCCTCAAGTTTACCATCCCTGAGTTCGTCCTGAGCTTCGATCTTTATTGAGACGTATTCTGCATATCCTTCCCTTCCAGACATCAGGAGCTGGGCGACTATCTCTACCTAATAGTGGACCTAGCCTACAAATACGAAGGTTTTGTCTACTGTGACTATCATAGATCATCTTCTGACAAAGCCGCAACTGCACTCAGCCAGTTCAATGATCATATCAATTGGTGATCCTTGAACCACAACCTATTTTGCAGGCATGTTACTGGAATAAAATGTAATATGTCAACAATGCCAATATCCTCTATATACCACTAATTTCTTTCCTAGCTCTATATCCGCTACCCTTCCCCAACCTAGCCCTCTGTCTCTCTTCTCGACACTGCACCTCCATGTCATCCTACTAAGGACCACTTGGAGTAAATCCAATTTGCAACAACTTCAACACTAGAGGTTGTAACTTTAACAGCTGCCACTTGCTTCACATCTGTACCGTGTGCTATATAATCATCATATAATAATAATAATAATAATCTGCAGAGATCTTGGAGCTGAGGAAAATAAATCTGTCACTGCCTCCACTTTACTTCACCATCTATTTGCCGGGAACTGACATTGCTGTTTGTCATGATCTTCATTTTTTTAATGTTGATCATACTCTTTTTCACACTCATCAATAGGAACTTTAGTTCCTTCTCACTTTCAGCCAAGAGAGTAGTAACATCGGCGTATACCTGAGGTTGTTGATTATATATAATGTATTCTTTGTATAAGTTGAATAAATAAGGTGACAATATCCAATCTTGTTGCACATCTTTCTCAATCTTGAATTATTTAGATGTTCCCAGTTCGTTTCTGACCATGGCTTCTTGGTCCACATACAGATTCCTCAGAAGGCGAATGAGATGGTCTGGCACCCCCATCTCTTTAAGAACTTGCCAGATTTTGTTTTGATCTCTATGAGGCAGAAGTAAATGTTTTTTTCTGGAACTCTATTATCCAGCAGACGCTGGGAATTTGATCTCTTGTGCCTCTGCCTCTGTGAAACCGGGATTGCACATCTGGTAGTTTTTTGGCCATATATTGTTTGAGTTGAGCTTGTAGGATCTTAAGTAATACCTTGCTTGCATGTAAAATGTGTGCATGTTGTTCAATAACTGGAGCAGTCTTTGACACTTTTTTTTTGGATTGGGATGTAGAATGACTCACAGTTGAGTTTTCCAAATTTGTTGGCATAAGGCAAGCAATACTTTAACAGCATTATCTTGTAGGGTTTTTAATAGCTCAGCTGGGATTCCATTGACTTCTGCAGCCTTGTCATCAGCAAGGCATCCTAGGGCTCATCTCACTTCACTCTCCAAGATGTACGATCATCACTGCTGTTAAGATCCTTCTCGTATAGGTCTTCAGTTTATTCCTGTCACCTCTTCTTTATCTGTTTTGCTTCTGTTAAGTCCTTGCCATCTTTGTCTTTTATCACGCCCACTTTGGCATGAAAGGTTCCTTTGAGATCCCTATTTTTCTTGAATAGATCACTTTACTTTCCCATTCTGTTATCTTCTTCTATCTCTTTACATTGCTCATTATAGAAAGACTCCTTGTCTCTTCTTGCTATCCTCTGGAATTCTGCATTCAGTTGAACAAATCTTTTACTGTCTCCGCTACCTTTCATTTTCCTTCTTTCCTGGGCTACTTTCAAAGCCTCATCAGACAGCTCCTCCATCTTTCACTACAAAGTATATAGTCAATCTGATTTCTATATTGTCCATCTGGTATTTCCCTTGTGTAGAATTGTTTTGTAGGTTTATAGAAGAGGAGTTTTACTTTAACAGATAATTATCTTTACAGAATTCTACTAATCTCTGACCTGCTTAATGTTTTACTCCAAGGTCAAACCTGCCAGTTTTTCCAGGTATTTTATGGTTCCCTATGTTAGCATTCCAATGTCCTATGATGAGAGTAATGTCATTTCTTGGTGTTATATCTATGACCACACTTTGAATGAGTATGAGGGCTCCTCCATTTCTTCTGCAGGATTCTTGACCATGGTAGAAGATCTGGTGGTTGTTTGTTTGATGTGAAATGTCCCATTCCAGTTCATTTGCGTTCACTAATTCCCAGGATATTGATGTTTAACCTTGGCATATCATATGTACTCTATACTTCTTGATATGTGCTTGAGACATAGTGAGGAAATATGATGCATTAAAAATATTTCCTATTCAGCTCTTGGGACAGAGTCACTTACTAACTACCATCTTCTCCAGATCCTGAAGTAGGCCATCTTCTAGGGATTCACTAACATTAATACTCAGAACCTCACAGAGGAGAGGACCAAGCTGGTGGGATCCAACCATTAGCCAGTCCAGCTGGTCCCTTCTCTTGACAAGTGCACCTTATTATATATTTTATAATAATTCTCATATTTTACAGTTATGTTATTTTAATGAGTCATCAAATACAGTAAATAATCAAGGATTAATCATTTACAGGTTTTTAATTTGAGCACTCTGCATAGTTGTATTGCCATATTTTATATCGGTAATTATTTATTAATATTTATTCTAAAACGTCTATCTAATTCTTTCTACGTAACCAATTCACATAATTAACTATCCACTGAATTATATGTGTTTCATATTTAGTATTTAATAAATCACTAGGACTAAAACATATATATATATATATTGCCATATTATTCTCACACAACGAAGTTTTTCTTCACTGTCACATAATTCTACGTGACATCATGTAGCATTCCAGCATTAGGATGTCATTACAGATATCATAATGTGATGAATACATTTTAAGATTATATTGCTCTTCGGTTACATATAAACAGCCTTATTAAATTGTGATTCGGCCAATTGAAAATGGCTCTATATAAGCAGATATAAGCATATATTTTTTACAGAAGTTTTTAGTGAGTGAAGACCTTGCTTTTGGATAGAAGTTCACTAGCTAAAAACTTCTGTAAAAAAATATGCTCTGTGCTTATATAGAGCTCTATTCAATTGGCCGAATCGCAATTTAAAAAGGCTGAAAATATGGGATATTTTGTTATTCTACATGAAATATCTGCTTTTGCTAATATTTTTTAGTATATTTGAATTATAGGATAGTGGGTCATTTCATATAAATGTGTTTTATATATATACCCAGCACCTAGTATGGGCATAGACAGAAAAGAGGACCTAACATGTTTTTGCGTCTGGAACTGTTATGGTTAACATTCAGGAATCTGCAATGCTCTCTACACCCTGAGCTTGATAAGAGACTTTCAATTTGATTTCCTGTCACTATTGTCAAGTATGAGATCTGATGTGAGTAGCCAAACTGCTCCATCTGTATGAACATTTATACAGAACCTGAAACTCTGACCTGTGGACATACAGACTGCCTGGTCTGCATTAAGAAAACTTGGGATAACAAGGATATGGGAGACCATATAACATAGTGGAGCATTTCCAGCGTACTCAGACAGAGCAGGAGGAGACCGGGATCTTCTGCACTTACTGTATTCACTCTCCTGTACCTGCTACTAAATCATGTCTGCACTGTGAGGCTTCTCTGTGTGATAACCATGTGAGGGTACACAGCAAGTCAGAGGAACACGTCTTATCTGAACCCACCACTTCCTGGGGTGATAGAAAATGCTCCGTCCACAAGAAGCTCCTGGAATATTACTGCTCTGAGGACGCGGCCTGTATCTGTGTGTCCTGATCCCTGGCTGGAGACCACAGGGGACACCAGGTGGAGATGCTGAATGAGGCCTCTGAGAAGAAGTGAGTCAGGGGGTTGGATGGTAGGAATGTGCTATCCCAGTATAGAAGGAGAGAACAATGCTGAAAATAATCTTGTTATGCTACATGACTCTCAAAACCCCCCATTACTTCACAAGTCTTCCTGTCACAGATACAGAATATCCCTGGACTATGAGGCCGGGCGTCTATCCTTTTATGACCTGTGTGACCCCATCAGACACATACACACCTTCACTGCCACCGTCATGGAGCATCTTCATGTTGTATTCAGGGACAGTTGTAATGGAAAGGTTGAAATCAGGAGCTAGAAATCATGGGCGCATTTAGGTTTTATGCAACCTTAGGCCATTCATAATTGTCACACCACTTGCAACTCCATCATTTCCCCTTTTTTACATCTCAAATAATACGTTTATATGTGTATATTATGTTATATGTACTGTATATATTATGTCAGAAAGTGCAAAGTACACTTATAGATGCATATGGGCTTATCTGTGTACATAGAGCCATATTTCAATTTACTGCACTGCATCTTTAGACAGCCTGTTACACCCTGAAAACATGCAGCCTTAGGTCTGGGCCTCATTGGTTTAGGCAGAAACATACTCCTGCTGAAAGTACTGATCACTGCCCAGCACATTCAGAGACATAGGGAATGGACTGGATTCAGGGAGCTGGAGAGTAATGAGTAACTTGGGAGTATCTTTGTGCAGTTTAGGAGACTTACAGTGAATATTTTTAATATTAATTTTATATTTGTGATATATTTTTATATGTTTAATAAAAGTTATATTTTATTTACATATCAATGGTGTGTGATTCTAATTCTTTTTTGTGCATAACAAATTCTGGATGTTCTGGGGGTGACCATTGTCATTGGAATTAAAAGTGTACTGTTCTATCTCTTAAAAATGAATCCATTAGTCTTTTTACACTGCCAATGGCAATTATGTTGTTTATTCTCTGCTATTCATATTATATATGCTAGGCATATTTTCTATTATTACTTACAACTTGTTATACTCTAGGCATGACTCACTGGCCCTCTTAAAGTTTTTAATAATATGTTTTGGCTATAAGGTAGCCCTATCAGTGAGCCATCCCTAATTAAGAACATCCTTTAAATTGGTCATGGCTGAAATAGATTTGGACTCAGGCTATAAAATTAGAACTAACAAACGCTTGGTTGGTGTAAATAGAGCATTTGAAAAATGCACATCAGATAACATTAATGGTGATTGGCAATTGTGCCTCAAAAATTTAGAAGGCCTGTTAAGAAAACAACTTAATTCCTTCTGGAATAAAGGGAGCCATGAGAAATATTTAGCCAAACATCTTATTCCAAGGGGGTTGAGGATCAAGATTTTCCCTGCCTTTACATTTCACCTAGATTCCTATAATGAGAAATGGGAATCAGCTCTTACTAATTGCTCAGAGACCTTAATAGCCATATTGGCTGAATAGGACAGGAGATTTTGGTTGAGTTAGACAAGGAAATTAACTCCCTTAATAAAACCTTAAAACAATTTGAATCTCTGGAGGAGTTCAAAAAGACTTATAAAAGAAAACATGATCTTGATAAAAGGGAAAACGAGATTCTATCCCTCAAAAAACACAAATATAATCGAGATCTATCAGATTTTGAGAATGGCAACATATTCAATTGGACTCATAGGAACAACAGCAGGAGGAAATTACGTCCCTGTGTGGACCCGGTTAGACAGTGTTATAATTCAAAAACTGAATTAAATTCCTCTATTACGGAAGAGGAAGATACAAGACCAAATCCATGTACCCACCAAGGGAGAAAACTGGTCTCTTTTTTAGACTCAGGTCCGTCCTTCAGGACAGAAAGGAATCCAACATCATTCCAGGAGAACAACTGGGAACCCACCAGGAATCTGCGAGATCGCAAACAGTGGGGATACAAAGGGGGAGCCAACTCTCAGAAGGAGAATTGGACGAGAGGGTCCAGGAGATAAAGGAAGACACAATGCAGATTATGAATCTATCATCTAAGATACTCACCATTCCACAAATTGCAGTATTAAAGAAAGGACTGTCCTTGTCCCCCAGCAAGAGTTATCAATTTTTTGCTGTATTCAAGGACCTCAATCTGTTTGCACGAAAACTTATGGTGAAAAAGTTATTTATGAATAAAGAAGATACTACTGGATCGACACTGTCGACGTCAACAACAATAGTGACAGATGGGACAACTAAACCTACCACACTGAGTGATAAGATCAAAGTGAAATCCATTTTAATCCGCCTCTCTCTAGCTGCCCAGCAGTAGAAGTATACGTCAAAGCGGTAACTCAAGACATTGAAAAACTACAATCTGCTAAATTCAGCAATCTGAGTCGTGTTGAAAATCAAGCCTTAAAGGAGTTAAATGAATGGGTAGATGTCGTAATTAAACCCTCAGATAAGGGTGGAAACATTGTCATCTGGCCAACGTAAATGTACATTCATGAGGCATTAAGACAGCTTGTTATGAACGCCTACTGGGAGATCCAACTTCCGATAAAATCATCAATAAAGCAAAAGATGACCTCATTATTAATAATAAAGAATATGAATTCCTGATATCAAACAAGCCAAGAACGGCAACTCTCTATTTATTGCCAAAGATGCAGAGACTCCACCAGGTAGACCAATCATTTCGGGCAATGGAAGCATATGTGAGAATGGGAGCAAATTCATTGATATTCAACTTCGCCCATATGTATTGAGTCTACCCTCATATGTGAGGGATACTTTGGACGTTTTGAACCGGCTCAACGACATCAGGGTTGACCGAGGAACGTTTCTAGTGACCTGTGATGTAGAGAGTCTCTACACCTCTATCAAACACGAGGCAGGATGTCTGGCAGTACAATACTTCCTTAACATGGCTACAACTACCGACTATAACAGAAACAATTTTGTGTTGAATGATAACATAAACAATGTCTCACAGTTTCTTTGTGTTTAATGATTTATTCTATCTACAAAAAAGAGGAACAGCTATGGGGTCATCATGTGCAACGACTTAAGCCAACATTTATTTAGGATGGTGGGAAAGAGAACGGATGTTCACTGATGACAACTCTGTATTCACTAATCATGTTACCATCTGGCTGAGATATATAGATGACATCCTGATCATCTGGGATGGGACACAAGAATGTTTGGATGGATTCATCAATAAACAAAACAATAATGATCTTAATCTTAAACTTACCCATACTTGTAATTTAAAGGAAGTGGATTTTTTGTATATCACAATCAGCAAGGATGAGGAAGGTAGGATCGTTACTGACCTCTCTCGCAAACCAACTTCCACCAATAGTACCCTACACCACTCAAGCTCGCACTTTCCTCCAACCTTACGTGCTATACCTGTTGGGGAATTTCTTGTG
Source organism: Discoglossus pictus (assembly GCA_027410445.1). Lineage (NCBI taxonomy): Eukaryota > Metazoa > Chordata > Amphibia > Anura > Alytidae > Discoglossus > Discoglossus pictus. Next base: position 34,378,327 of record CM050172.1, on the reverse strand, counting down.
TGAGACGAAACTGCTCAAATGTAGATCTGTTTAAAGTAAGAGCTGAGGTTATAGTAATTCCTCTATTAAAAAAGCTTATCATAAAGCTCTACATACTCAAAGAGATCATTTATTATCCCGAAAATTAAGAACCAACGTAAAGGAGACAGTCAGGTCCATCTCAACTGTCAACGAAGACTGGCAGAAAATAGAAGACATCCTGAATAGACATGTCAACGTCTTAAAAACAGACTCCCATATATAACCCTTGATTGGGGCTAAATTGATACAGGATGGAGAAGATCAAAAAAAATTGTGACGTTCTTGTACAAAGTCATTTCTGTAAAAAGAAAAATACCAGACCCTTACCAGATGGCACCTTTGGATGCAGACACTGTAAATTCTGTCCATTTATGCATAAAATGGAGACCGTAATTGATAGGACTGGAAAGATTAGATGCCTAAAGGGCTTTTACAATTGCGGTATATCTGCGGTAGTATACTGCCTGCAATTTCCGTGAAACAGATATATGTTGGCATTGAGTAGAGAGCTCAGAAAAAGGCTTGGCGAACATTTATGTAATATAGTATTAAAGGCCGCTAAAGGCAAAACTCTGACTTCAGTAGCCAGACATTTCTGTGACAAACACTGCTCTAAATAGAGAGAGAGAGAGAGAGAGAGACCGAGAGAGAGAGAGGAATCTCTAATACCAAATCTCTAATACCAATATTTACTTGAACTGTGCAACTTAAATGAACATTGAAAGCGTTTTTTCTTTGTTGCGTCTGAAAGAATTTATTTAATAATGTACCATAGTGTGTTTTGTTTATTCAAAAGAGGTTCTCAAAGCAGAAAAAAACAGATGTTTAACTAACCGGGGGCTTAGCTGTGCCAGCCAGTAAGCAGTAATACACATTTACTTATCATACTTGTCAGCCAATGAAATCTGCAGACCTATGTATGCTCTATTAAACTGATTTGTAAGTGTTAAACTTGATACAAAAGTGCACAAATATTTTCACATATGTTATATATATGTATGTATGTTTATTTAAAGTGCTCATGTGTAAAGATGCATGTGTTACACCAACGCAGACACAATTACAAGAACAGACATATTTACTCTTACATTTCTTTGTTTTTTAAATAAAACAATTTTAAATTATAATAATAAACTGTATTTTTTTATCATTTTATTTATGTAAATTCTGCTATTATTTGTTAGGAAGTTTTTTCTCACCCAAACCCCTTGGACAGCCTATTCATTTGACATGTTTTTCTGGCATTTGATTCTTTTTGGCACAGACTGGGATAATGAGCTTGGACACAAGTTTGTCCCACATTTTCCCCTTTATTCCAATGAAGTCCAGGGGGTACTACAATTCCTCACAGAAAGAACCTTGTGACCACAACCTCTTTGGATAGACCTGGTTGGAATAGGTTGCAGGGGCCACCCAAGGAGATGGAGCATGATGGGATTGGTGGTAGCTATCTCCCTGGAAAAGATGAAGTCCTCATTAATGGAAAACCACAATTTTTGAGGGGGATGAGGATAAACTTCCTCCCAGGGTCCCCAAAGACAATGACAAAGGGATCTTAAAGTCCTCAAGGTATGGGGAACTGAAGATACTTTGGGTCTACTGCAGGACAATGGGCACAAGCATGACAACGTGAGCACTGCACAAGTGTTAAGCCCAGGCTTAAAAAATAATAATAATAATTGAAAGCAGTTATATCATGTGTTTGCTGTTCAGTTTCATTTTGTTGCTAGACTGCTGTTTAACTAAACACTTGCTAATTACATTTATATATTTAGTTAGACTAAAATCTAGACTGAAAAATATAAACCCAAAATAATCAAAGAACACCTATCCATAGTTTATTTTAACTACCGTATATACTCGAGTATAAGCCAAGCTTTTCAGCCCTTTTTGTAAGGCTAAAAAGGACCCCCTCTGCTTATACTCGAGTCACTCTCCCCCACCCCGTGTCTCTCTAAACCCCCCTGTATCTCTAACCCCCCTCCCCATGTCTCTCTACCCCCCGTGTCTCTTAACCCCCAGTGTCTCTCTAACCTCCCTGTGTCTCTTTCCCTCTGCCCTCCTCACCCTCAACCCCCCTCCTCACCCTCAATCCCCCCTCCTCAATCTAAACCCCTCTCCTCATTCTAACCCCCCCTTTCTCCCCTCACTTACCTGCTTCTGCTCCGGCCTCCGCACGTCACATGCGCGCTGCGTCATTAGCATATACCGGGTGGGAGGTTGAGGATGGGGGGTTGAGGAGGGAGGTTGAGGATGATGATGGAGGTTGAGGAGGGAGGATGAGGATGAGTAGGGAGGTTGAGGAGGGGGTTGAGGATGAGGAGGGGGGTTGAGGATAGGGGGTTGAGGATGGGGGGGTTGAGGAGGGAGGTTGAGGAGGGGCTTGAGGATGGGGGGGTTGAGGAGGGAGGATGAGGATGGGGGGTTGAGGAGGAGGGTTGAGGAGGGAGGAGGATGAGGGAGTTTGAGGATGAGGAGGGAGGTTGAGGAGGGGGTTGAGGAGGAGGAGGGAGGTTGAGGATGAGGAGGGGGTCTGAGGAGGGGGTTGAGGATGAGGAGGGAGGTTGAGGATGAAGAGGGGGGTTGAGGATGGGGGGTGAGGATGAGGGGGTTGAGGAGGGAGGAAGAGGAGTGGGGTTGAGGAGGGAGGTTGAGAATGAGGAGGGGGGTTGAGGAGGGTGACAAGGGAGGGGGGAAGAGACACAGGGAAGGGAGAGGTTGGAAGAGACACGGGAGAGAGAGGGGGACACAGAGGGCACAAGAGGTACACAGGGGGCAGCACATTTCCCACCCTCGGCTTATGTCGAGTATAGACGGTATATATATATATATATATATTAAAATATAACTTTTATTTAGCTCCACTAAATAAGTGTTTTTACATTTTTATATAAAAAAAATGAATGTACAGATTTTATTTGATAACAAATGTGATTTAGATTCTTGGGGTCAAGGGGAACCCTTTTGGACCTCACTTTCACCATCCATGACCACCCAAAAGCCTTATCAGGCAGGGCTGAATTCAATTGGGACTGTGCAACTTTTTGGGGATTAATGCAATGGATCTTCGTATTGCTCTTTGTGACCACTGGACTTTAGAACTGTTTAAATGTTATGGGCCCCGAGCTGGCAATTGTTAATTCTGAAGTAATAAATGTTTGTATCTTGTCATTATGAGCCATTGTCTTAGTAGTTTATTTAATATTCTAAAGCATTAGCCAATGTGGATTTCGTGAAAAATATAACTCTTGAAAGAGGAATGATAATAGTGTATTTTAGAAAGTACTGTTATATATTTATGTTTTGCCATAGCGTAATACATTTAGTTGTTTAAGTAAAACAACAGTTTAAAAACAATCATGACTGTTATGTATATATTCATATGTATTAGTTTTATATCCATAGTGCTGCTTAGTGCTAGCACTTATCTTGTATATCCAATCCTATCTATGGTATCAGTGCATGGTTCCACATTTGCACTCAGGGAACTCACTGTTACGGACAGTTTACTGCAAGCTGAGGGCCCTATTAAATTCGAGCTGCGGATGAATTCGTATCTCGCAAAGGCCCATCGTAAGTCGATTTACGATATGCGAGTCGACTTGCGATTGACTTGCGATTGACTTGCGTAATTTCGGACTACTTTGCCGAGATTTGCCTCCGATAAGCGCTACGTAGTAAGTAGCGGACAAGAATTCCTTACGTAGACGCTCGTATCTCGCAAATTCGCTAAGTGCACAAAAAACACACTTAAAATGGTTTACGCATTACGTACAGACAACTTAAAAATATAAAAGTGAGTTTAACAGAGGAAAAGCATGGAAGGCCATTACAATTGTTTTCACCATCCCCTCCCCCCACCAAAGCAAAGGCTTTATACAACCAATTAGTTGTTACATTTTGAATGAAAAGCCATGCTGCAGCTTACATAAACCAAAATTAAAGACACACTACCTCATTACATAAAAACACAAAAACATCAAAAAAATGCCATATTAACCCTGTTATTTTGTATACATGTTGCTCATCACATCTACATTTGGGAACACAAATATGGGGCACATGGAGAATGTGAATATGTCCTGTTCAGTCTTTCGGTCGGGTCCGACTCTGACCCTCTGTCACTGCTTTCTTACAAGGTTCCTATGCCGGTGAGACCGGAGTGGGTTGTCAGTTCCTTCCCCAGTGGTTTGGGCTTTGGCCCTGCATTCAGCTTTCCCTCTCACCCCCACAATGACCCTTAATGAGATAGCTCACAGCTTCATTGAAATACACAATACCTCTTGTTTGGTCTTTCGGTCGGGTCCGACTCTGACCCTCTGTCACTGCTTTCTTACAAGGTTCCTATGCCGGTGAGACCGGAGTGGGTTGTCAGTTCCTTCCCCAGTGGTTTGGGCTTTGGCCCTGCATTCAGCTTTCCCTCTCACCCCCGCAATGACCCTTAATGAGATAGCTCACAGCTTCATTGAAATACACAATACCTCTTGTTTGGTCTTTCGGTCGGGTCCGACTCTGACCCTCTGTCATTGCTTTCTTACAAGGTTCCTATGCCGGTGAGACCGGAGTGGGTTGTCAGTTCCTTCCCCAGTGGTTTGGGCTTTAGCCCTGCATTCAGCTTTCCCTCTCACCCCCACAATGACCCTTAATGAGATAGCTCACAGCTTCATTGAAATACACAATACCTCTTGTTTGGTCTTTCGGTCGGGTCCGACTCTGACCCTCTGTCACTGCTTTCTTACAAGGTTCCTATGCCGGTGAGACCGGAGTGGGTTGTCAGTTCCTTCCCCAGTGGTTTGGGCTTTGGCCCTGCATTCAGCTTTCCCTCTCACCCCCACAATGACCCTTAATGAAATAGCTCACAGCTTCATTGAAATACACAATACCACTTGTTTGGTCTTTCGGTCGGGTCCGACTCTGACCCTCTGTCACTGCTTTCTTACAAGGTTCCTATGCCGGTGAGACCGGAGTGGGTTGTCAGTTGTGCTGTCACTCTCCCACCCACAAGGGCAGCAAACACACACAGAGGGTTTGCAGAGGCACAATGAGCACCAGCCAACTCACCTCCATCAGGGGTAATCGCCACTACTCTTATCCAAGGAAGTCCCACGCCATTGCTGGTGGCCATGTGCCAAGATGACCATTCATTCCCATTTGGTGACCTCCCATTATGTTCTGCTATTCATCAATTTACATTAGTTTCAATTGCTAAGTGATGTTGGGGAAGTGCGTGTGAGAGCAGAATTGACAGACAAATCAATAATCACTGGAGAAGGAACTGACAACCCACTGCAGTATCACCTATCATTATCTTTTTAGGCCCACAGGGGAATGTTCCTACTCCCCAGTCCCGCTAATTGTACTTGGCCTGTGCATTAACCCTTTATTATGCCTAGATTGTAGATCAATTAGATGCATTATATGATATCTAATGCTATTAGGACTATTATTCCTCTTAGTATGTATGGATCTATTGCAGGTTAACTAGTGCTCATTAGTTTACAGCTATAGTAATGTGACACTAATGTGATGCATGTGGATGTCCCCTAACCCCAACCATTGAAAACACACCGACATGGGGAGAACAGGATAACACAGCTTTATTTTTGGACACAGACCACAATCAGCAGTGGTCAAGAGTGTGCATTCACAGAACAGTATAACAAAACTTTATTTTTGGACACACACCACAATCAGCAGTGGTCAAGACTGTGCATTCACAGAACGGTATAACAAAACTTTATTTTTGGACACACACCACAATCAGCAGTGGTCAAGACTGTGCATTAATATCATGGGTGTGGTGTGGGCGGGTCCCGAGAGAGCAAGGGGCTAAATAAAAAAAAGGGGATACCTACAGGGGTCAATCTAATAGTCTAGAATAAGCATGATGCATAGCACCTACCAGGGTCACATGCTGCAACCGGAACCAGAAATCTTTCCATTTAACTGAAGAAACCATTAGTGTGCATGGCACTTACAACTTGTCTGGATCTGTTCAATTGAACAAATGATTCAACCTCTGGATTGTGTAATCCAATCCAGTTTCACACATACAGTATGGTGTGTGAAATTGCCCACAAAAATGAATGGTCAACAAAAAACAAAAAAGGCGGAGGAGGCTAAAAAATAATAATGACAATGCATGTACAGTAAAGTGCTAAATACTGTACCAATATACCAACTCACCTGATTCCCATCTGCAAGCATTACTAACTATTAGCTAGGTCTATGGATAATGAGTAATATGGGCAAATACCCATTAATATTGACAGGACACAAAGGTCAGCAGCCACATTCACTGTTTCTTACATCAGACCCAAAGATCTGTTCTCAGACCGATATTGAGGTCAGGATCACATGCTTTATTAGTGCATATATTAATGCTGGCTGTCATTAACATGCCATTGTGAGACTTTGCAAGTCCACCGCCATAGCGGTATTAGTCTACATTTCAGCTAACAATAATCATGTCTGAGATATCTGGCAATATGATAGTTTTAAGATTGTGGGAGATACATGTTAAGGAGGGGGCTGTCATTGGAGTAATATCTACCTGAGAGGCACTGGGAAAACCTTACGCCTCATATAATTCCTCCACTATGCTTGCAGATGCAGGAGATGCCTTCATGGGCCTGAATTGTACCTAAAACAAAACAAATGGAAAGAAAAACATAAAGAGAAAACATAAAATCTAAGGGCCTAAAAAAAAAAGGGGACTGCAGCATCCCTTCCCAACAGCATTCCCCAGTGACCATCAATTGGTGGCATGTTCAACCGAACCCTACGTGTCCACAGAGAAGAGGATCATGGACCATGTGATGGGAGGTAGCCATCTGCATACAAAATGTCACCATCACATAGGCAAAGATCCAAAACTCTGTAGCCAGGCTAGATGAGGTCAGCATTGTGACCAATAGATTGTCACTGAGGAGTGCTGTTGAGAAGGCACAATTATGTCCACAGCCCCTAGGTCCTCCTCCGCCTGGGCACAGGACCTGCCTCGTCCGCGGCCGGACGCTGTCTCCTTGTTGGTGGTGGGGGAGCAGGAGGAGGTAGTGGCACCACGGGTGGTGGTGGCGGCGGAGGCATGGTGGAAGGAGAGGAGGGGCCAGGCTGCTGTTGGCTGTTGACCTGCCCCGTTCCCAGCAGCCTGACCAAATGCTGCTCCAGCCTACGATGATGGCTCCTCTCCTCCCTAATGCGCCTGTCGAGGCTGCGCCTCATGCCAGAGATGTTGGCATCAATCCTCCTCACGACGGCCAACAACTCCAGCAGAGCAGCCTCGGTCGTTGGTGGTGGGGGCTCGGGTCCTGCTGGCAGGGCCGGGTGGGAAGATGGCGGGGACAGAGTGGGGAGGATCTGGGACCCGGCTGGAGACAGGGTCTCTGATGTTGTTGTCCCCGGTGGCTCAGAGTGTGGGGAAGGAGGAGCTGTGGCATATTCCACTCCTTCTGAGGGCCCCGGCGAGATGGCAAGTCTTTGGAGGAGGGGGACAGTCGAGCTCTGGACAGGGGGGCTGTCAACGACCACGACCTCCCCCTCCGAAGAGCCAGGGCCCTCGGATGAGCCTGTAGCCTCCTCCCCCTGAGCGGTCTCCTGCGGGGCGGGGGCTGACGGCCCCGCTCGTGGCTCATCACTGGACCCAGACCTCCTACTGGATGCTGAAATAGAGAAAAAAAAGGTACATGTCATTAGTATGCTGATCAATACATTGATATGTTTTCACTCCTAACTATCTGACATCTAGGCCTGAACATGGAGGATTCTCCTAATTGCAACTCCCATTAGCTCTCATTTGCTAGATTGGATCTATTCTTTGGTTTCTTGTCTTGACCTCTCCTGGCTCCTAACACTGTCTGGATTTTTCCTGCGGTTTCACTCCTAACTATCTGACATCTAGGCCTGAACATGGAGGATTCTCCTAATTGCAACTCCCATTAGCTCTCATTTGCTAGATTGGATCTATTCTTTGGTTTCTTGTCTTGACCTCTCCTGGCTCCTAACACTGTCTGGATTTTTCCTGCGGTTTCACTCCTAACTATCTGACATCTAGGCCTGAACATGGAGGATTCTCCTAATTGCAACTCCCATTAGCTCTCATTTGCTAGATTGGATCTATTCTTTGGTTTCTTGTCTTGACCTCTCCTGGCTCCTAACACTGTCTGGATTTTTCCTGCGGTTTCACTCCTAACTATCTGACATCTAGGCCTGAACATGGAGGATTCTCCTAATTGCAACTCCCATTAGCTCTCATTTGCTAGATTGGATCTATTCCTTGGTTTCTTGTCTTGACCTCTCCTGGCTCCTAACACTGTCTGGATTTCTTATGCGGTCTGTAACTGCATAGGCTGCATTGGGCGCACCAGTACATGGACTCTATTGCTTAATTACTCTTGGGGTGGCCAGGAATGACAGTGATTTGTCAGCTTCATGGATTTAATGATACATCCATCCATCCCTTGTTAATTCCATGGAGCTGACATGTCAGTGTCCTTGTTGGTCACCATGTGTAGTGTGTGTGATGCACATGTGGTGGCATGTTGGTGTATGTGATATTCACTTGAACTGGAGGCTGGGTCCTGCTGGGCCACCGGGGATGAAGCTCCAGCTGCGGGCGATGGTCCTAGAAAGTCCCTTGCGATCCTCTCCCACTCCTTATAGGCGACACTGTGTCCCTGAGCTTCTCTGGCCATCTTCCTTTTCACCGTGGCCCTGATATCCACATATCTTTGCTTCAAGGACCTCAAGCCCCTAGGAACCGTGGACACCTCCTTCATCACTTCCACTACCTCCTTCCAAGCCTGAGCCTTAGGCCCAGGCTTCGCTTCCTTTGCAACAAGGATGACGGGCCGGTCACGGATCGCACCCAGGAGGACCATATTCTCCTGGGGCGTATAATTACGGGCCCTGCGCCTGCCCTTGCCAATAGCTCCTTGCTCTCTCGACTGTGCTCGGGGACCCTGGCCTCCCTGCACTCTTCCTGAGGCCTGTCCCTTCCCCAAACTAGTAAACAACAAAGTCAGAGGTGCTCATCAGAGAACGAACCAACCTTAATAGGTTGGTTCTATAGCCATGATAAGCTACTCTGAGAGCAACCTCTTTTAGCTCACTTGTGCCCTTGTGTCCCCAAACTACCCCGCCCCCTGGGAACAGGCCCCTTCCCCTCTGTCCCTCCTCTCTTAGTGCCTCTGTCTCCCTCCTCCTCCTCCTCCTCCCCCCCATCTGGGGACCACTCCTCCTCCTCCAGGGACACCTCCTCCTCTGGGGACACCTCCTCCACCCCCTCCGGGGACACCTCCTCCTCTGGGGACACCTCCTCCTCCTCCGGGGACACCTCCTCCACCCCCTCCGAGGACACCTCCTCCACCCCCTCCGGGGACACCTCCTCCACCTCTCCTCCACCCTCCACTACACTCTCCTCACTCTCCTCACTCTCCGCTCCTCCTCTCTCCACCTATCTCCTCCCTCCATGCTCAAATAATACAAAAATAAGGATAACTCAAAATAAGTGTAACTGTTATATAGGTGATGGAAACAAAACTGTATGTTCTATGTGTTTTTAATAACTGCTGAGGGATGCGGTGCAAAGGTTGGGGGGGGAGGTGTGTGTTGTGTGTCCTAACGCTATGTATGTCTCTATGTGTCTTTAATCTATGTGTCAGGCAAATATGTGTAATGTGTAAATATGTGTAACTCTTACGCGTAAATATGCTAGTAATAAAATCCCAAACAATCAAAAAGAGTGCGCCTACAAATCAAAAGAACGATAAAGAAATAAAAGTATTACTGGAATGTCTGTTGGAAAGAAAAGATGTGTGTGCTATGTGTATTTAATAAGTGGTGGGGGATGGGGTGTGTTGGGGGATGGGGTGTGGTGGGGGGAATGGGTGTGTGGGGTGTGTGTCCTAACTATATATATGTCTCTATGTGTGTTATTTAATCTATGTGTCTTGCAAATATGTGAAATCTGTAAATATGTGTATTGCTTAAATATAAGTACTTAGGAAGTAAACAAGAAACAAGACAAAAAAGTAATCTACCTCTCTCCAAACCACTAATCTCACAACTCAAACTCTCTCCCACCTGCTCCTGAAACTGCGTGCTAACTCCAATGGCTCTTACAACACAGTCAGCGCATGGGTTTGTATCAATCACATTTATAAGCTCATACTGTCAATCAAATTCTTAGCTCGTACGTGATTGGCTGAAAGGCGTGTCTCGCTAGGACGTCCCCTTATCAGCTTGCGAGCGCGCCAACAGACTCAGCCAATTACATACGCACTTATAGTGTCAGGCCGCCAAGTGCGTATGTAATTGGCTGAGAGTCCCAACACGGGCCGCCAAGTGCGTATGTAATTGGCTGAGAGTCCCAATACATACGCACTTGGCGTCCCGCGTTGGGACTCTCAGCCAATTACATACGCACTTGGCGTCCCGCGTTGGGACTCTCAGCCAATTACATACGCACTTGGCGTCCCGTGTTGGGACTCTCAACCAATTACATACGCACTTGGCGTCCCGCGTTGGGACAGCCAATTACATGCGGCCAAGTGCGTATGTAATAGGTTGAGAGGCTTCTTGACTTAAAATCATCAGCTGGAATGCCATGTAAAGATCCACAGGTGACCAATGGCAAAGCAGAAATTAACGTGCCTAATACCAGATCATGCAATCAACAAGCTATATAACCCCATCCCCAACAAGTCATCAGCATGTCTGAAACAGCATGGATGATCATGTGAGAGGGATGATGGCCAGGATGAGTGGGCGTATGAGGTTGAGATGCTTTTGTGCAGCTCAACTAGCACAGTATGAAGACCAGGAAGCAAGGTGTGTGATTGAGGGGGTGATGGGGAGTGGCAGAGAGGAATGTCTGGGAGTGAATGAGGGTGTGAGTGGTGATGTGATCCATGCTGGGGCAGAACCAAGCCAGGCAAGGGAATTACCACAAGCCATGCCTAGTATCGTGGGGGTGGATCAGGGAGGAGAGAGAGCTCCAGTAGCACAAGGACAGATGGATATAGGGCCACCTGCACCCAGGGAGGCTGACAATGTTGTCTGTGATCAGCTGCTGGGGGGAGTACAGGATGTGTTGGCTCAGGCAGAAGGGGGGAGCCTGACCAGGAGCCTGACCAGGAGCCTGTGAGGAGGCGGGCACCCAATGTGTACAGGGAGAGACTCACATTAGAGGGGTTAACTGATGGGGAGGCGTATGAGCGTTTTCGGCTGACCCGTGCCAGTCTTGGGGAGCTCTATGAGGTTCTCAGAGCGGACCTTGAGCCTCGCTCAGGGGCAAATAGAGCCATCCCAGGAATGACACGGATGTTAGTTGCAATACACCTCCTTGCTTCTGGGAGCTTTCAGACCACCCTGAGCATAGCCGGAGGAATGTCTCAGCCAAGCCTCTCGAATTGTCTGAGTGCATTCCTCCGTGCTATTGGTCGGAGAGCTGCCAGATACATCAGTTACCCTAACACTGCTGAAGAGATCTCGAAGGTGAAGTTCGATTTCTTCCAATTAGGAGGTATCCCCAATGTGCTTGGTGCTATTGACTGTACACACGTGGCACTGATACCTCCTAGAGAGCAAGAAGCGCTGTACAGAAATCGTAAGCATTATCATTCAATCAATGTCCAGGTTGTTTGCGATGCGAACATGTGCATACAAGGTGTGTTTGCAGGCTTCCCGGGAAGTGCTCATGACGCCTATATCCTGCGTGCATCCGGAATATATGACATCTTTGAGTCCGGCAGATTTCCATCCGGATGGCTACTAGGTGAGTACACATTAGTAATGGCAGTCAACCATATCTTACTATGACTGGATACAATAACACATACGGTACATCATGTTTCCCTCTATTGCTCTGATGTTCACATGTGCATTACGGAGTAATACTACCAAAGCCAGAACAGAATAGCTCATTGCTGGCCATAACCCTGTGTTAGCTTGGCCAAACAGTATGCACAACAACATATGACAAAAACCATAACTGATTAATCATTAGGTTTATGTTCTGATGCATTCCCTTGTATCCTGTGACATGGACATCTTTAGTCTACATAACGTGTTGTGTGTTCTTGTACGGCCTATGTAAGTGAGATGTCTTCAGAATTCATCTGATAGAGGAGAATTAATATTGTTTGGCAAACTTTTTCTTGCCTGAATATATCCCGGAATAAACATGAATTAGCTTACCTTGAAGTTATCAAAATCTCCAAGGTCTTTTGGCCTTTGCGTTTGATCGTGTACGCCCCTGGGAAATTCCACCTGAATTAGCATCACATTTACGTTCACAAGAATACACGATCACGCTTCACCTCAGACCTCTGGCATGTGCTCGTTACAAGAACTGCAACAGTGACTTCCTGCTCTCTACCAGAAGGGTCGCAATATGTACCCTGTTGTATTTCCCTTGTATCTCCGCCTCATGTAAGTGTCCTGTGGGTGTGAACATCTGGATTTTCCATTTGTGGAAATCACATTATAATTGATCTGAAGCTTAAGATAGAATCCATGTGTTAATACCCTACTAATTATCCTATCAGATGCATTCATGATCCATCTCCCTTACATATATCTTTAACTGTGTATTAGCCACAGGGATGTGTTGATAGGTCATTATGACGATATTTGGCCATATGCTTTGTCAAACATCACAACATCCTATTCATATCAACATCATATTTTATTTCCACCAGGTGATGCAGGATATGGGTGTTTGCCGTGGTTGTTGACCCCTGTGAGCAATCCCCATACTCGGGCAGAGGCGCAGTATAATGCTGCGCATAAAACCTGCCGGAATGTAATTGAGCGTACCTTTGGTGTACTAAAGATGCGCTTCAGATGTTTACATTCCACTGGGGGGGCTCTACAATACAAGCCCCAGAAAGTTTGTCTCATCATCGTTGCCTGCTGCTGTCTGCACAATATAGCAGTACAGGCCAACTGTCTGGGGGACATTGATGCGGCTCCGCTACCTGGGGAGGAAGAGCCTTTATTTCCCCCTGAAGTGGATAATCTGCAGGGGTCACAACAACGTGCCCGCCTAATTCGTGAGTACTTCACATGTAAGTACATACCCAATATGCATGGAACACAGTCTAATGTATCTGGATTATGCCTAACTCCCAAATCCACCTTTATCCATCGCCCTTGTCATACAGAATTCCAACCAGTCCACAGTAGAGGAGAGTTCACTGACGTTGTCGATGTTTGTACACTGGAACAAGCCACATGATCAGTTATAGGTAAGTAAGCACACATTCCCATACACATCTTAAGTACTGACGGTTAGAAACATCAATGGCATAGATAATTTGAGTGGATTATATATCCCACTATGTTAATGTATATATGCCCCACGTTACATTGTTATCTAGTAATTTAGATGGAAAAAAGACTTTAGTCCATCAGGTTCAACCTCTATAGATCTATGATCTGCAATACGCAGAATTATTGTTAATTAATCCAGAGGAAGTCACCGAACAACAAAATGTGAAGCTTTGCCAATTGTCTACACAGGGAAGAAAAATATAACATTCCTTCCTGAGCCCAGATACTGGTGATCGTATTCATCACTGGATCAATACTCTCTATCTATTTATCCAGGATAGCCCCTAATGCCTGTTTGGTTTTGTAATGTAAAAAGATACCCAATCCCTTTTTAAAGTCACCTACAACCTCTACGGACCAGGATTGCTCACATTGTCTGATCCTGCAAAACCACATGAAATGGGATCCAAATGTGGTTGAAAAATACCATACACACATACTTTGTCTAATTTGTGACTGTAATCCTAACATCATATTAACCTTACAGAGCTGCTGTCGTGTGTCAACTCTTCTTTAAACAACCTAGACATGGAAAAACATGACCAGCAACAGAACTGCTACATCAATGTAAGCTACATAGTGAGTATTTGTGTAATAATATGGCCACGTATGCTGAAGGACACAAATAACACATCAATCACTTTATTAATATCGGCCTATCTCTTTCCTGAATACAGCAGATAGGTAAGCGGTGATAACTAATGACGATCCACAGCGCACGTGTCCTGGTGGAACAAATCACCTCGTGGATGAGCTTGGGACTGCGTCCAAGGTAAAACACCACATTTGGCTCTCCAAAGATACATTAATGTGTAATCTATGTGATATTCCTACATCATTAGCCAGATGAGTAGCTTGTTTCATATGTAGGGAAAGAACAGTGAAGACGTTTGTATGAAATGAGCAACATATATCGGTACAGTGGATCGAAAAGGTCTAAAGTCTACACACCCCTGTTAAAATGTCATGTTTCTGTGCTGTCAAAAAATGAGACCAAGATAAATCATTTCAGAACTTTTTCCACCTTTAATGTGACCAATAAACTGTACAACTCAGTTGAAAAACAAACTAGAATCAGTTAAGTAGAGTGAAGAAAAAATCAAAAAAGAAAATCACATGGTTGCATAAGTATGCACACCCCTAAACTAATACTTTGTTGAAGCACCTTGTGATTTTATTACAGCACTCAGTCTTTTTGGGTATGAGTCTATCCGCATGGCACATTGTGACTTTTCAAGATTTGCCCACTCTTCTTTGCAAAAACACTTCAAATCTGTCAGATTGCGAGGCCATCTCCTGTGCACAGCCCTCTTCAGATCACCCCACAGGGATTCAGGTCTGGGCTCTGGCTGGGCCATTCCCAAACTTTAATCTACTTCTGGTGAAGCCATTCCTTTGTTAATTTGCATGTATGCTTTGGGACATTGTCATGCTGAAAGATGAAGTTCCTCTTCATGTTCAGCTTTCTAGCAGAAGCCTGAAGGTTTTGTGCCAATATTGACTGGTATTTGGAACTGGTCCTAATTCCCTCTATCTTAACTAAGGCCCCAGTTCCAGCTGAAGAAAAACAGCCCCAAAGCATGATGCTGCCACCATCATGCGTCACTGTGGGTATGGTGTTCTTTTGGTGATGTGCAGTGTTGTTTTTGCGCTAAACATATCTTTTGGAATTATGGCCAAAATGTTCAACCTTGGTTTCATCAGACCATAACACCTTTTCCCACATGCTTTTGGGAGACTTCAGATGTTTTTTTTTTGTGCAAAATGCAGCCTGGCTTGGATGTTTTTCTTTGTAAGAAAAGGCTTTCATCTTGCCACTCTACCCCATACGCCAGACATATGAAGAATACGGGAGATTGTTGTCACATGTACCACACAGCCAGTACTTGCCAGATATTCCTGCAGTTCCTTTATTGTTGCTGTAGGCCCTCTTGGTAGCCTTCCAGACCAGTTTTCTTCTGGTCTTTTCATCCATTTTGGAGGGAGCTCCAGTTCTTGGTAATGTCACTGTTGTGCCATATTTTCTACGCTTGATGATGACTGTCTTCACTGTGTTCCATGGTATATCTAATGCCTTGGAAATTCGTTTGTACCCTTCTCCTGACTGATACCTTTTAACAATGAGATCCCTCTGATGCTTTGGAAGCTCTCTGTGGACCATGGCTTTTGCTGTGGGATGCGACTAAGAACATTTCAGGAAAGACCAACTAGAGCAGCTGATCTTAATTTGGGGTTAATCAGAGGCACTTTAAATGATGGCAGGTGTATGCTGACTACTATTTAACACGATTTGGAATGTGATTGCTTCATTCTGAACACAGCTACATCCCCAGTTATAAGAGAGTGTGCAGACTTATGCAACCACATTAGTTTTCTTTGATTTTTTCTTCCCTCCACCTTACAGATTTCAGTTTGTTTTACAATTGAGTTGTACAGTTTTTATGTCATATTAAAGGTGGATATAGTTCTGAAATTATTTTTCATTGGCTAATTTGTTTACAGGAGTGTGTAGACTTTTTCTAACCACTGTAAGTGACTAAGTAAGCGCTCCGGGAGCATGTGCAATGTAAATATTGACATGTTCCTTTTATGTTTCAGATCGCAAAGATGAGTCCCTTTCCACGGTCAGAACAAGGAATGATGAGCATTCCCACGTTCCAGGACTATGCTATTGTCACATTGCATCATGTATGTTCAGATGTCAGTCATCATGTGTTGCATCGGGTGTGATATCACATCCTCTACATCGATTTATATGTACCTATTGCTTTAGATCTGACATTCTCTCCTCTACTTGGACTATTGTGAAGCCTGTATCATACTTCCTTCCAGATCTCTTCCTCAGTGCTGATGTGATCCTCCCTGTACATATGGGGAACAGTAACTCTAGCCTTGGAACATAACTGTTAATGAGGTTCCGTTTACCTTCAGTTATGAATATGCAACAGCAGATAATAGAGATGCTCATTCACAGAACAGAATACACCTCGAACTGGCCAGTTGGTTGGTAGTTCTGCTAACACCTGAAATTATTTGGAACACACTGATATGGTCCTGGTCATGTTCCCATCTGAGTGTCCAAACTTATGTATGTAGAGTCTTCTCTCATAGTGCCATTTCCAGTGACATGACCTACGGGGGTTCTAACATTGACTGATTGAGCACTTCTACCTCTGCAGTTGCATAGGAGTGTGTGTTGCGCGCACACACAAGACTACAGATTACTTCTCCCCATGAGCATATCTCCTTCTGTATTGTTGGGTTTGAATATTGAATGTTATCCTGATATATTTAATAATATAACTGATATTGCCTCACGTTGGATGATGCACTGTATCTCCCCCCCTCAACTGATCATCTATACCAATGTCATCCCCCCTGCGTGCATTCTGGCCACATGTCCCTATTTCCGTGTGTTACTGGAACTCTGTATCCTACCCACCTCCACCATGATACTGAGCAGGCCTGTGGTAATTTGTCACTGTGTGGCTTTGTGAACAATTAAACCGTTTTTTTTCACTCAATGTTTGTGTAATCCTGTATATTTACCATGTAACAATTCAATTCCCCTGAAAGTCAGATGTGCTCAGCACCATCAGTTAGTGGTGTAACTATTCGGGGCAATCTGCGTTGACATTACTACATAATCATGAATGTCGATTCATATCATTCAAGTTGAGCCCTTCAAGTCATTATATACAACCCTGCATGTCTCTAGACATGATTTCAGAATTCACACCCCTCCGACTTGCACCTACATGTATATTGGCAAGGTACAGATTAATGTAGCATATGTATCTATGTAAACACACACAGATATATGTATTTAACAATGACACTTCATTTTCTCTGTATTCTCGCAACTAGAAAGCATGATATGGTACAAACACACAGAAACAGTGATAACAGTATAACATAATCATACTTTATTTCATACACAGAGTACAAACAGAAATAGACAGGACTGTGCATTAATATCATGTGTGTGTTGTGAAGAGATCCTAGTATGGCAAGGGGCTGTGGCAAATCTGAGGACATCTGAAGAGGAAACAGACAACATCATCAGGGTAATGCATAGCATCTCCTAGGGTCACATGTGGTCAGGACCCCACAGTAACCAACAGCATATAACACGACATCTAATCAACATAACCATTAATGCGCATACAACAACCATATGGTTGCCAGAATAAACAGACACTATAAAACAGGGATCATGTCATACTAAGCGATTTCACACACAGTGTGAATTGGTCAATTGATGATATGAATCTGGAAAACAGAGGTAGGAGGTGTTAGAACAATCAGAAGCTGTTATTAGAGTACATTGTTTTTGCTTTTGACACAACTCTAAACCAACTAACATGAACATCATCTCCGAGCAGTAAGAACCATATTTATTCTATCCTGTTCAGTCAGCCTTCCAGGAATATGCTTAGGATGTGGAATACGACAAGGCATGCTTCACTGTGAACACAATCCTTCAGCAAAATGTACTATCACTATCTATGTGGAATAGTTGTGCCATGCTGATATCACAGCTCACTTCTAAATGGGTGGTACCAAGGCCAGACAGATTACACTGTTCAAATTACCCCTAAACACATGCACATTGATCATGAAGTCAAACCCTGGAAATTGCCACTTTGGTTTGGATGACATGAAAAAACTGAAGCCAATTTCATAATGTTAACGGGATGGAATGCTATAAAAACTTATGTGGAATTGCTGGTTTGGATTAGCAGATAGTAATGGGACTGTGCAACTCGATAGCCTGGACACTGATCATTATAATGGAAGATCACACAGTCATGTTTCTTAGTGAAAAGATATGTAGTCATATATTTAATTTCAGAGCCATCTGCAGTGGGGAATAATCCTGATAGAATGCCCGTTGGGAACTGGTTTGAGTGTTTACTCACATGATGGTATTGTACTGCTCGATGATGAATAAAATGTCTTCATAGTTGTGAGATTTGGCTATTAACACCTACAAAGACAAAAACAATGTCTCATTCCGAACAATATTATGATTAAATACAGCATTTAAGCTCAAGGTCAATCCACATTGAACATCAATTGTTAAAATGTTCAACATAACCAGACATGTACACACTCTGTAGCCAATATTATGTCAACATGTATAACAATCTGTATTCTGTGAGGAGTGGTCAGGAGGCCCTCTCGGATGGTCCTAACACCTCCTACTCCGAGTTAGCGGGCCCCCACCGTCTGTGCCCGCGGCCCGTCTCCCTCTTCCACGCCTTGGTGTGGGATCAGGGGGTGCCACTACAGCAGGTGGCTGGGGTTCATGGGTGGGCGATGTCTGAGATGAGGAGGCAGACATCTCAGGTTGAGATTGGACAACCGAAGGCTGGAGAGGTATGGGCTGGCGACGGAGATTACGCAACAATGCGCGTCTCTCCCGGCTTGCGCGTTCCTCATATCTCTCCATCCTTCGGTTGTGCCTCCTCATCTCAGCATATATGGCACGTGTGGTGGCTGAGATGACCCTATTTCCAGCCAGGATGGCCCTGCTAACAGCCAATTGTCATTCGCTGATGTCCAGCATTTGCCTTGCTAGCTGGCTTTGGGCCTGGTCCTCTTCGTCAATGTGAGCCATGATGTGCCGTAATTGGCCAGGGAGATGTGGCAAAGGACCTGGAGGTCTGGCGGCTGGCGGCTGGGCGGCCGGCGACTCCGCGGCCGGCGACTCCGCGGCCGGCGACTCCGCGGCACTTCCTCCCGGGGCACTTGGGGCCGGGGAACTTCCTCCCGGGGCACTTCCGGCCGGGGCACTTGTGGCCGGTGCACTTCCTCCCGGGGCACTTGGGGCCGGGGCACTTCCTCCCGGGGCACTTCCTCCCGGGGCACTTCCGGCCGGGGCACTTGGGGCCGGGGCACTTCCTCCCAGGGCACTTCCAGCCGGGGCACTTGTGGCCGGGGCACCTCCTCCCGGGGCCCATGGTGGAGCCCAGGCTGAGTGCGGTGCCCCGTATGACGGCGGAGCACAGTATGAGGGGGGAGCCCAGGGTGAGGGCTGTGCCCAGGGTGAGGGCTGTGCCCAGGGTGAGGGCGGAGCCCATGATGAGGGCGGAGCACCAGATGAGGGTGGAGCCCAGGATGAGGGCTGTGCCCAGGATGAGGGAGGAGCCCAGGATGAGGGTGGAGCCGCTGAGGGTGGAGCTGCTGAGGGTGGAGCCGCTGAGGGTGGAGCCGCTGAGAGAGGCACAGGATGGTGTGGCTGGTGCAGGCCCTGAGGTGGCCACGCCGAATGTCCTGGGCCACTTCAGACCTTCCTGCCTCCTCCTCTTCTGAATCTGTGAATACTGCAATGGAATAAACATATATTTCAGTTGGTTGCCATACACAATTGCAAGCTATGCATTTACATATCATTGACATCATGGTCACCTGTGAGTGACTGTGGTGCTTGTGTTACACAGATGAGCCACGGGCTGCATAATGAGCATTGTGGATCATGGCTCATATGAATGTGTACTGCATGTGCCTCAGACACGTGCTCTGCTGCATCTGCTGTGCAGTGTGTGAGACTGACCAATCTGACCAGTTTCCAGCAATGGTTGTTAATATGCAGCTGAGACATGGGCCAGGTTAGGACAGTATATGACACACATGCAGTGCTACAGAGTCTGTATCCACATATGCCGCACAGCCAAATCTTTAGTCACGATCGCAGTGGAGGCCAAAGTCAGGCCTGCATTTGGGGATAGCCATGCTGCATCCATCTGAGAATATCATTCTCCAAGTCATTAAGTCTAATTGACTCATCTGTTCACAACAAGGAAATCCACATATCCAGGCCTGTGCGCATCCCAGCAAGTTTGACTTTGGACACCCTGCTCTATTGCAATCAATCTGGATATAGTTCGAAATTGACATATCAGGGAGACAAATTATGAACAGGATAGGTTTGCTACCAGGACTGAAATGGTTATTGTCGCACCATACATTTTTAGTCAACCATCGGGCTTACAGTGCTATTGTATGTGAATTATCCCTGTGTGTGGGCAGGGGTGTAGGAGGCCATATAATTCTTGACCAAGGGTGGGCAGGTTCGGGCCTGGAGGGCCACACAGGTGAGACAATCGCCTTTTCAGTCATCCGGATTGACTCACCTGTGCTCAAAAAGGATATCTTGAAAGTCCGGCATGTATGTGGCCCTCCTTACCCACCCCTGTTCTAGAGGGATACAGCTCATTATATACAACAGCCAGAACACAAGCCTATTTATACATACATACATACATACATACAGCATGTTATCTGCAGGCTTTTAGACAGACCATCCCCCCACAATCTCAGCCAACCATGTGTGTGATATGATACTCACGTTGCAGGGTGTTAGGACAATCTGTGTCCATCTGCCCTGGTATTCCCACCACAGATTCAGAAGGGATGAAGCGCATCACTGTCCTCTCCCATTCCTTGTAAACATAAGTGACCGCGGGCCCACCACCAGTCTGACGTGCTGCTGCTGCCTCATCGGACATCTTTCTTTTCACAGCCATCTTTAAATCGTCGAACTTGTGCCGCACTAACCTCCAGTCCCTATTAGTAACCCCTACTGCCGACACAGCTCTGGCAATTTGGGACCAGGCCTGGCGCCTCTGGCTGGCATTAATGTCTCTGCCACCACATATAATTCCCTGGCGGGCACAGATTTCCCTGAGGAGAACCTGGATCTCCTCTGGGCTATAATTGGGGGCCCTGGGCCTTGCCACAACCCGTTGCCTTACAGACGGTGCCTGGTCTTCCTGTTCTATCCCTGGGGCCGCTCCCTCATCCCCACTACCTCCCACCAAGGGATCAGGCCCCTGACCCTCTGCCCCTTCCACTAGAATTCCTAGCTCTGGGGGCACTTCCCTCCCCCCCCTGCTCTCCTCCTCCTCCTCTCCCTCCACCTCCTCCTCCTCCTCTCCCTCCACCTCCTCTCCCTCCACCTCCTCCTCCTCTCCCTCCTCCTCCTCTTCCTCCTGCTCCTCCTCCTCTCCTCCTCATCCTCCTCCTCTCCTCAGATGTTCGCCTCACTCTCCTCCGCGCCTCTCTTACCTTACCACCTCCTCTCCTCTAAACTCCTCAGAAAAAAAATTAACGATAAATCAAGATAATCTTTGTGTTGGTTTAGGAGGTAAAAAAAGATGCAAGTATTATGTGTAGTATTATGTGTGGGGGGGGGGAAGGTCTTGGGAGGGGGGGGGTGTAGGTGTGCAGTGGCCTACCACTAGGTGTAGCTATGTGTACGTATTAATCTATGTGTGTGAATTATGTGATATCAGTAATTATGTGTATTGTAAACAAAGGGTTAAATTATCTGCTAGTTCAAAATTGAAATTCTCTCCTCTCTCTTCTCTCTCTCCCTGCTCACCAAAAACCCACCAACGCCTAGACCTGTGTGTCTACTTGCAAAAGCTCCAGCACAGTCAATTATGTTCTGTTTTTGGCTCCCTTTTAAAGGCATACTGCCGTCAGGTTAAGTGGTACGTATCACATATTTCGCGCTCTTTTCATACGCAAAGTGATCCGAGATATCGTAACTCATGCGCAAATCCTAACGTTTACGCATTCGCATCCATCGCTCGTATCTCGCAGCCCTTTGAATTTAATAGCGTCGGAAATGGTTTCATTTTTAAACTACGTAGGACTTGCGTTTTCACCTATTATTTACGCAGCTCGAATTTAATAGGGCCCTGAGTCCTGGTATGGTCATCACACCAAGGTAAGTGTACCACAGTGGGAGGAGTCAATCCCAATAGTGTTACCTTTTCCCTTGGAGTGTGACCCTTTTATTGGGTCCAGTTTACCAGCTTATTGGCTTACTTGCCCTTCTAGTGTTACCCTGATAGTGTTTTATCCACTTTTGGTTGGGGTTGGATCTTTACGTTTCATTGTTCCAGTGGTTATGTTGAGACCTGCCTGGAGTGAAGGATACAAGAAAGACTGTAACTGAGAAGGTTATTACATATGCTACTTCTCTAGGACATGCATTGTTCATACATGTACATGTGAGTGCATTTGTTTTGTATTTTATTAATAAACGTTTCCATAATATAATTCACCATTTGGGTACTTTGCGCTTCTCTATCCCTACCCCTTTTTTTCATTAGGTCAGTTTATATTAGTTTGTGAATTCTGAGATTCTGTATATACAAAATCTACTGACATAACCAGCACACGAGGGGTTAAACTGACAATTGGTTTCACGTGAGGTGTCTGTTAATAAACTGTGCTCTCTTTGACTATACATAATCATGGTGTATTCAATATCTGCTCCTGTGTGCTTGTATCCTGATGACTGCTGTTCCTGTGCTGACTAAGATGTCTGGGCGCTGAGATATCCAATCCATCTCAATCCAAGGGGTGTTCCTGTAAGCTGGAAGCATAAAGGTTTGGGTGTACCTGGTCCCCTCCCCCCTGGGTCATGACATCCGTAAATGTGACATAAATACAACAATATAAATAATACAAAGAAAATAATATAAATAAAAAACATGCAAAAGTATTTTTAAATGACAGTCCGCTTTTCAGTATTAATAAAAATCAGTACAAACAATACCTATTTTATGAGTCCTTTATCATAACAAATGGAGCACAAACATCAAATTTCAAGATAAAGAGGTGAATCACAGATATTTGTACTTGGCTTGCAGCTCAGTAAAGAAAATCCACTTTTTGGATGTAGAGATGAACAAGACAAAAAATGTAAAGATGAACAAGACAAAAGAGCACACCACCAAGTGCCATAACACAATCTATACATTTATACATTGTATAATTCCTGTGTACTCATTTCTAACAAATAATAATATATTTTACATTCTAGATAAATATATATTAAGCAATTTAATATCACATAATTATAAATATAAAGTCTTATAATAACATAAATATCTTAACTAAAAGAAAGCTACCAAATCAATATCAGAACAACCCCCAGCGTGTAAAATCATAGCACATAACGTAGCCCGCAAGACTTACGCCTATTAAATCGACCTCGTATACCTACCTGCAAATGATTTGCAGGTTACAGGTGGAAAAACCTTACGGGCTATCGAAATTGGAACTATATTGCCACAAATCCTTTGATCTGTCAAGCCCGTAACTGTTACGGTTGGAAATCGCTATTAAATTGCTACAAATCAACTGGCGTTCAAACCCGCAGTCCAAAAATGTAGCCAAAAAGTCTACTGGTTCTAGAGAGGACCCGCAAGGGGTTTAAAGTCCTATCCGTAGCACTGTAAATGGAAATATACACACACTACTGTAGATAAAATGAAAGGGAGAGTGATGTTAGCTATTAATATTAATAGCACAACATTCTCAAGCTTGCAAATCTACAATATAAAATAGTTTTTTTAATGTTTATTTATATGTGTTATATTGATCCTGGCAATCAATGTGTTAATATATATAATGGAACTCGCATGGACTAGAATATCATATTTACTGATTTATTAATATTGCATTATTTCTGGAATGCGGGTCCGATCGTAACTCGTAATTGAAAGCTATAAGGCTTTGAAATCTACCCTCCATGTTTCAGTGACATAATGATGACGTCCTCTTTTACCATTGGCTCCATCTTAATCTGTAACTACGGGTTTAACTAACTGATCATGTTCATGGCCGCACATGCACCATATGCAAGAATGATTTACGGGCTTGCGTCTCTAGCCAGTTGGTCGCAGCATGGTTCAATGTAATAGCTCTATAACAAAGCAGAATTTCAAGCCCGCAGTGGTTACGGGCTTTAAATTTAATGTGGCTATTAGTCTATCACCATCTCTTATAGGTGGATCTAGACAATAAATAACCTGTATTTTCATCCAGGTGGGATTCTTATTGTGACATAAACAAATGAGCTGATAACTATTTATAATATTTCTTTGATGCACCATAGAGTGGCGACGAAGAGCACGTTTGGTTCTTTACAAATATTGCAATAAACACAAACATTCAATAACATATACTAGATTTACCATTTGACACTGCCATCACAATATAATAATTGCTTAACTAACAATAATAGTTATATATATTCTTTAACTCCACTGCATATTCACAGGTGATTTTATTTATTGTGTATCTTTTGATTTCCCCTCTTTTCCTTAGTTTAGGTCTTGTTTCTACTGACTGTACAGAGCTCCTCCATCTTTTGGCTGCTACAAAGTATATAGTCAGTCTGATTTCTATATTGTTCATCTGGTGATGTCCATGTGTAGAGTCGTGGAGCAAAAAACATGACAACCAATCTGAGGCTGTAGGAAAAGGGTGTTTGCTACGACCAGAGAATTATCTTGAAAGATTTCTACTAACCTCTGACCTTCTTCATTTTATACACCAAGGCCAAACTTGTCTCTTATTGCAGGTATATTTTGGTTCCCTACTTTAGCATTTCAATCTCCTATGATGGCAGTAACATGTTTACTTGCTGTCATATATAGAAAGGGAATATTACTACCAAAATGTTGCTAAGTCTAAATTATAATACTCTGCCCATGGGTTCCAAATACTGTGAAATGATTAATTCTGTTCCAACACAATAAATGTTCTCCTTTCAGAATATTTGCCAAACTTTTTTTTTTCTAGTCGGGTTTAACGCTTGGTGTTTGTTTTTGCAGTCATTCAGCCATTATAAGAGCCTCATTTAATACTGTATAATTAGATTTTATCCATCTCTCACTATATATTCCAAAGTCCCATTTATTAGCATTATTTCTGGGTCTAACTTTAATTCATAAGCAAACTTATCTTTTATAATTTCTTGTATTGTTCTCAACAATGTTTGAATTTTAGGGCATTTAACTTAATATTTAACTGGTCCAATTTAACCCCATCTGGGCCTATTTAACCCCATCTAGTCCTATGTAAGCCTATTTAACCTTAACTGGGCCTATATAACCCAAATGTACACAGTAAAGCCCATCCTAACCCTAATGGGTT
This sequence comes from Discoglossus pictus, assembly GCA_027410445.1. NCBI lineage: Eukaryota > Metazoa > Chordata > Amphibia > Anura > Alytidae > Discoglossus > Discoglossus pictus. The sequence continues at coordinate 34,353,007 of CM050172.1, read as the reverse complement.
TGAACTCCAGATTACAATTTTGTCAATAAAGTTGTCATTGAATTCATACCTGTTCAGCTTCCGCTTTCCATTATGAGAGGTTAGCAATTCAGACATTTTTATATGATTGTGATTGAGTGTGGGAAGTTGATCCATACATCCCGTATTTCTGTAAATATTGGAAATGTATTGGATATGACATGAGTCATGTTTTCATTAATCATTATGAAATTTAGTTTATGTATTATTTCTTGGAGGTAAAGTTGTAGCGTTTTTAATTTTTTTTGCAATGTGGCTTTTCGTGGCCATAAGCAGGAATTGTAGCCATTTATTATGTCACTTTTGTAGTAGAGGAGAATAGTCTCCTAATAGGAAAATGTCTATTGAAGGGTGTATTGTGGTCTTCAAAATGGTAGATGCCAATTCCATGGTCCAAATGTTCTGAATTATCAGGCATTCCCACCAAGTGTGGAGAAATGGACCTGTAGTTTGACATAGTCTATAGCAACTTGAAGATGTTTGTGTGTTAATTTAATGTAATCTAACAGGTGTAAGATAAGCTCTGTGCAGCACTTTTATAGAAGTTTCAAGTAGACTGTAATTTTAGTTTTTTTCCCACTTATGTGGATCCCATTGAGTTCCCATGCCTGATTCCCATGGTTTTATAAAGTTAGTTTTGAAATTCATTGTCAGCGCATTTAGTATAGAGTAAATAGATCCAAGGACACCTCTGGTTAGTGGGGCTTTGCTGCATATAAGGGATAACTAGTTGGTTTGCGGATTACCCCATTTTTTTTATTAGTGTGGTCACTAAATGTTTTATTTTACAATAATTGTAATGCTCCTTGAGTGGGATGTTATAGTTAATCCTTCATTGGTCCAAGGTAAGGACTAACCAATTACCTATATTGTTAAGTTTAGCTGTTGTCCACCAATTTTTAGATTCCTCTCTCAAGCTTTCCCAAATAGGCTGAGATGTAAGTGTAGGGGCTAGTTCTGTTAATCTGGCTGCTCATTTTTTGAGTTAGCCGTTTTCCAGTTAGTTATTGAAAGCTCTATCAAAGGGGTTGTTATGTTTCAGTATATGTGGAGGGATTGATGGATTCCATATAACAGATTACCATGTTTGTGGTTTAATTTGGTAATTTTCCAGAAATACCCAGGATTGTTGTTGTTCACTGGAGTGTGCTTGGGGTATTAATGTGATCTGGGCCACTTTATGGCATAATTTTAGGTTAGGGCACAACAGGCCTCCTATTTGTTATTTCTGAATATGTGTTTATGGGCTATCTTTGCTCTTTTATTATTCAATATAAATCTATTTATATATTTTTGAAAATTCTCTAACTCTTTGGGAATAATTGGTATAGGTAAAGATCTGAATAGATATAATATTCTTGGTAATATATTCATCTTAATGGCGTTTAGATGCCCTGTCCACGATAATGGATATTTGCTCCATTTGTTAATATTAAATAATGGGTCGTTTTTATCTAATAAGCAATCAGTAAAGGACAATTTAGCATTGGAACCTGGAACATTAGCAAACTGGATGTGGTCAAACATGAGATGACATGATTAATTCCTTGGACTGCAAGAAGATCCAGTCAATCAATACTACAGAAAATCAAGCCAAACTGTTCACTGGAAGGTTTGATCACAAGGTTAAAACTCAAATATTTTGGCCATATCATGAGAAGACAGGATTCAGCCCAGAAGACTCTGAGAAAGAAGAGGATGGCAGAGGGGGGAGATGAACAGATAAAGCAATGAACATGAAATTAAGGAAGCTCACAGGGGCAATGGCTGACAGATGTGCCTGGCTCGCTGAGGTCCATAGGGTTATAAAGGGCCAGACATGACTGAACAACAACAAAACTGATGAATACAAAATTAAGTTACAAATAATACATTTTCACAAGGGCTAAATGCTCATGAAGGTAGACATATTAAGGTAAAAAGTCGAAAACTAGAAATCAAGTTTGTTTACTACCAAAGATTAAAGGCAGTTCCTGGAACAACATGCTGAACATCCCTCCCTCCATGTCTTATGTTATTTTATCTTTATGTTGTCACAGCTGCAGGTGTGGGGGTGATTGCTCACTGTAGGGTGGTGCCCTTATGATAATGGTTCAAGATCATGGTTGGTCCTGAGGTCTACTGGGCACAGGGTTCCTGTAGGCCTCTGAAGTGTTGGGCTCCATTTGTGGGGTTGAGCAATCACTTCTTTGGTTTCACTGTTTTGTACAACAAAATCTATGGCCTGTTTTAATCTCATATTGGTGTCAATATATTACTAGCGACTTACCTGTCAAAAATGACGGGGCAATACAATTTGAAGCCATGGCAATGCTGTTTGACACACAATGTAAAGCTTTTTCTACTCTGAGGACCTTCAGCGTTCATTGCAAGCCTCACGCTGAGTGCCTTAGGCGCTCATCCCGTGGCTCGCAATGAGCTCCTTTGGCGCTCACAGCGAGCCGCTCCTCTCGTTTACTTTTGGTCCTATGAGTGCCTTTGGCTCATCACAAAGACAGATATATATGTCTATTTTTTTATAATAATTAATGAATTATTTACTTAATAAATTAATATACTTTACCTATTTGTAATTGATATATCCAGCAATGAATGGCCTGAAGAGCTTCTTATTTATTTTAATTTTCCTGCAGCATACAATGTACAGTTGGACTGTTGCTGCCCTGAGGAGAAAGTGTCATCAATGTCCCAACAGTGCATTAGAAATATGCTGGATGTGCGAGGGCAAACCGTTGGTTTATTTGTGTAAAGCGCCATTTTTGATTCGTAATGTTTCAGTGTTGGAAAATGGCGTAATTTGTTTATGTGCTACACAGGTTGCAAGCATTTTCCGTGCTTGCTAACTGTGTATTTTTGTACCTTGTACGTCCCTGGCAAAAGTCGAATGTGCCTTGCGGGGTTTTGCGCATTTCCTTGTCGTGTAGCCTCGTTTTAATTTTGTTCCGCTGCTATTTTTTTTCTTGCTTAGCCGATTTTCAATTTCCTAAACTCATTAAATTCGACTTTAATTAACGTACAACTAGTGATGTCGCGAACATAAAATTTTCAGTTCGCGAACCGCGGACGCAAATTTCATCAAATGTGCGCGAACGGGCGAACCGCCATAGACTTCAATGGGCAGGCAAATATAAAAACCCACAGGGACTCTTTCTGGCCACAATAGTGATGGGAAAGTTGTTTCAAGGGGACTAACACCTGGACTGTGGCATGCCGGAGGGGGATCCATGGCAAAACTCCCACAGAAAATTTCATAGTTGATGCAGAATCTGGTTTTAAGCCATAAAGGGCATAAATTGCCTGACATTCCTAAATTGTTTGGAATAACATGCTTTAAAACATCAGGTATGATGTTGTATAGATCAGGTAGTGTAAGGGTTAGGCCCGCTTCATAGTAACAGACCAATCTCCCCGTTTAATGCACCGCAAACAACCGCAAACAGTCCCTTTGCACAACCGCAAACTCCGCATTTGCACAAGGTTGGATACCAAGCTAGCCATGTCCCGTTCCTTGTCCTCACTGATGTCATTGAAGGTCTCTTCCTCCACCCAGCCATCAAGGGTCCCCGAAAGGTGACAACAAGCCCCCTGGGACGCCTGCTGTGTTTGGTCTTCCTCAAAGCCACCTTCCTCCTCTGACTCCTCTTCTTCAGACTCCTCTCTCTGCGTTGCCTCTGTCTGCGTTATTATAAGGTGTGTACTGTTAAGTAGTACTATTCCTATCGGTTTAATCCTTGTTAAATCCACTATTAGGGGACGTGTATATGGCATTGATTTTTGGAACAGGGAGATGGAAAAAGATGCTTGGTCGGACCTCCTACTTCAAATTTGGGGCACTGCACGTGCAATGTAATGTGCCACCAGATAGGAGTGGTATATTAAGTTGTACTATTTATTCCTATCAGTTTGATACCTGTTACGTCACCTATCAGGGGACGTGTATATGGCATGGATTTTTGGAAGCGGGAGATGGAAAAAGATGCTTGGTCGGTCCTCCCACTTCAAATTTGGGGCACTGCGCGTGCAATCTAAGATGCCACCAGATATGAGTGTCACTGTGCACTGGCAAAAGTTGGCAGAGTAGGCGCTGTAGGCCTCACACACACGCCTGTAGGCAGGCAATTGCTATTCAATCTATTACAGTCAAAAAAGTGTTGTTTTATTTCACTGAGCACAATATAAGCTGTGAGCCTGACACAGGCAGGCAACTGAAATTAAATTACAGCAGGCATATGCAATTAGATTACATAGAAATAAATAATAAAATAAAATAAATGATGTTCTAGCCCTAAAAAGGACTTTTTGGGTTGCTGTCCTTGCAGCAGATATCAGATGAGTCCTTCAGGTCTGCAGTGGAAGCTAAATACACAGCCTGGCTATCTATTTCCCTATTAAATCTCCAGCAGCTACACTACCTGTCCTCTCACAACGAATGCAGCTTCAGAATGATTCTAAAATGTATGCTGTCCTTCAGATGGAAGGCTCTGGAAGGGAGTGTATGCTGCTGATTGGCTGGAATGTGTCTGCTGACTGTGAGGTGCAGGGTCATAGTTTCCTCAATGATAAAGAATAGGGGGCGGACCGAAAAGTGCATGTGTCCGCTGTCCGATGCGATCGCGAATGAGCCAAAATCACTGTGAATAGTCTGTATTGACCCCCATGAGTGACAGGGTTAATGATGGGCTTTAGGGGGGTCTGTATTGACCACCATGAGTGACAAAGTTAATTGAGGACTTATGAGGATCTATATTGACCCCCATGAGTGAGGGGATTAATTAGGTGCTTATGGGGGTCTGTATTGACCCCCATGTGTGACACAGTTAATGAAGGGCTTATGGGGGTCTGTATTGACATTTGCGGACCAAACTGCATCCCTTGCTTCGCGTGACGAGGTTTCGTAGTTTGACAACTATTATATACTAGCGACTTGCCCGTCAAAAAATGACGGCAATGTGATGTATATGTTTGTCAAGTTGTTTAGTTATTAACATATATTTTTGACACTTGTAAGTATTTTAATATGAACGTGTATTTTTGTAAAATGTTGATGTAATGGTTTTTTAAAATGTAATTTGTATCTGAAGAATTGTTAACTTTAATATACATTGAATGAATAGGAAAGCAAAAAGTAAAAAGCCTTCTTGAAACGTTACGAATTTTAACATGAAGTTTAAAATATATGTAAGCAATAACCTTCAAAGTATATATTTTGAAACTTTAACTTTATTTTTTATGTAAGTTTAGAAGTTGACAAAACATTTGTATAATTTTGAACATTATAAACAGGAACATAGCGAAAACATTTTGTAACCTAATTTTTTATTAAAAGTATTAACATTTGAATGTAAAAACAATTGACCTTTAAATTAATCAGTATTAACATGCAATTTCTATCAAAATAATTGTTAACTTGAATATACATTGAATGTAGAGGAAGGCATACAGTAAAACTCTGCTTAAAACGTACGTAATTAAAGTAATTCATTACTGAGCACATAAACTGGCGATAAACATTAATGTAGTTAGTAATCTTAAGATAACAGACAATATTTACATTGTGACTTAAAAGGTGCTTGACCTCTTAACATCCACTTTGTAATCTGTTGAATGAAATAACTTGCAAATATATTTTTTAAACTTGTAACATTAGAAACATTAACATAGTGACTTAACATTTTAACATAATTTTGACTAACAATGCAAGGCAAGTATTTTGTGAGGCGAATCATTCCTAAACAGTACTTTCATTAATTATGACTGAATTAAACAACCAATTGTTATGTATTTTGCAATGCTTTTAAAAAATGTTGGCATCTTGAATTTGTATCCTGCAAAGTTATAGTACTTCATAGTAGACAATGTTTTTAGTAAAAATACGTCCATCTTCTAATAAATCACCTTGACTTTCATTGTTTTCAATGTAAACTTTAATAGCCTGTGGATTTTTGCACCGTGACAACGCAACGTACAATTGACCATGTGCAAAAACTGGTTCTTCCAAGTAAATACCCACAGATTTGAAAGTCTGACCTTGTGATTTATTAATGGTCATGGCAAATGCCATAATAATGGGAAATTGTCTTCTTTGAAGTATAAAAGGGAGACTACTTTCACTTGGTGCTAAATCTATTCTTGGTATGAAAACTCTCTCTCCTTTATGGGTCCCAGTTAAAATTTCAGCATCTATAAAATGGTCCTTTAATTGTTGAACAATTAATCTTGTGCCATTGCATAGGCCTTTTTTGGGGTTCATATTTCGCAGTAACATGATAATTGCACCTTTCTTTAGCTGCAAAATATGTGGTGGCATTCCAGAAGGAGTTAAAGAGTTAATGAATTCAGTTGAAAAGTTTGCCTGACTTTCATTGTCATCAGCAAGTACAGAATCAGCACTGTGATAATTTCTTTGTGGTGCATTAATTTTTTTTAAGATTTCATTATTGAGTATTAATGCATCTTTATTTTTACACGTCAGTATGACTTGGTTGGCAAGCTCAGAATATTCTTCGTTATTTATGCTCCCTTCAAATATTGCCGATATAATATCTTGTTGACAAATCATCTGAGGTGGGATCTCTACAGTGTCGTCAGGTAAATGTAGTATTTTTTCTGTTCTTCCTTCTCCAATTTTAATAAGCCAATCATTGAAATCAGTTTGGCCTTCTGATCTCATATTTTGTTGCAGTTGAAGATGGGTAAAATGTTTCCATACTGTACTTGACTTTATACATGTTTCAATAATGTCTGTTCGATTTCCATGTACAACGACAGGTAATGTTTGTCTAAAATCGCCACCCAACAAAATTACCTTTCCACCAAATGGAAAAATATTATCCATGACTTCACGAAGCAAACGGTCAATACATTGGAGGGCATAGCATGACATCATTGTGGCCTCATCTATTATAATTAATTTACATTTCTTCAATTTCTTTGCTTGTAAGGATGTCATGCGAATATCTGACACTGAATTTTCCAAAATAGGCACTGGCAGTTTGAATCCACTATGAACAGTTCTTCCACCTTCTAATAAAAGTGCAGCAATTCCAGTAGTGGCAAACGCCATTGCTATTTGTCCTTGTGCTCGTACTGAACTCATTAATAAATTGTACAAATATGTTTTCCCTGATCCGCCAGGTCCATCAAGATAGAAATAACGCTCTGTCACCATGTCATCATCTATAGCATTTTTAATGGCATGAAATGCTTGCAATTGTAGTGTATTTAAAGTTGCAAGTCTTTCTTGTGTTCTTTCTGCTTGTAGTTGAATGTCATAGTCTTCAAAGTTAATGTCATCTATTAGACCTGGATCAGGCAAATTAAAACTTGCACAACTTAATCCATGAGTTAAAAAGACTTCTTGAATTTCCATTAAGGCTTTTAAGTGTGCAATGGGTTCATTGTATCGTCGCATAAAGTCTTCAGCCATATTACTTTTAAAAGTCTCCCACAAAGCTAATGCATTTGGAGCATTTGAGAAGATACAAATAAAAGCAAATTGTTCTCTCATCTGTCGTGGCATTTGACATTGTGCTGCTTCTTCTAAACATCTTTCCCACTCTGTATCATCAGCGAGTAAGTTTCTATTTCTTGCAGCTAAATGGAAGGATTCATATACAATGTCATTAACAGTTCTTAATTGTTCAAAACTTTGTGCTCCTGGAACATTTAAAAGTAATATCCGTAAGCAAAATCGTTCAACATCTCTTGGACTGACTGTGTAAATTCGTGGAATTATTTTATTGCCTCTGGTTTTTCTTGCTCTCCATAATCCATTCACAAAAACATAGTGATATGGAATTTCAATATATAAGTATTGTGTTGCTTGAGCATCAGTGGAATTTAATGCAAACCATGCAGTTAGTGTAGTGTGACGATCTTCACTTTGGGCCAATGCATTCATTTCATTTCCAGAATGGAAATAGACTAAATGTCGTTGTGGCAAATGTACTGCTAACCTATATACTGCATGTGATCTATCATGCATTTCAAATTTTAAAAGCCGCCACATAGCTTCTGGCGCACTGACATAGCGAGCATCTACATGAGATGCAAGTTCATCATGTACTAACTCACTACTTTCAGGGTTGTCTGCACTTTTGACGACTACAGTAGCTGCATCGTAACCTTTGTAAATATATTTGTAGACATATTTAATGGATTTGATGGAAGTGCAGGCTTCTACGTTGATGTGGGCGTTGTACTTCATGAGTAAATGTGGATTGTAGGGTACTACATATCTATTGTCCACTTTTTTTCCACGAATAATGGCACTATCTCCTTCTCTTCTTTTATAAAGTGGATATCCATCACAATTGGCATATGTTTTGTCTCTATAATCTTTTGGAAAATCTTTTGAACATTGATTATTTTCCATACATGGTGATTGTGGATTAAGGTCTCCACAGGGTCCATGAATCATGCGATGAGTAACAATCTCATATAGTCTACCATATAGTTCTGGATCCGGTAGTTCAGCAACTATGACTGCATCCACTTTGTCCGAAGTATCTAATTTATCTTTCTCTTGAAGTATTATGAGAAGATGTGCATGTGGAAGGCCTCTTTTTTGAAATTCAATGGTATATACATAAGCAAGACATTTGCCAAATAACTGATTTATAGTAAAGTCACGTATTAATTCATTTAATTTTATCTTAAAAACTCTGGCTACTAAATCTGGTCGATCTGAAGCACTTTGTCCAAGAAGTAGATTTTGATTAATTTCTGGCCATTGTGGATTACATGTAAATGTCACAAATAAATCTGGTTTTCCAAATTTTGTCACAATAGCCATAGCATCATTGTATCTTTCTCTCATATTTCGAGGAGATCCTTGAAAGGAAGATGGTAAAATGATGGCTTTGCCAGCTGTCATGTCTCTGCTTGTAGCCACGTCAGCAACATAGTCCATGAGTCCACAATATTGTTCTACACGTAGTTTATCTTGTTGATATTTTATAAAGTTTAAATTATTTGCCTCAACTTGCAAATATGAATCAATAATCCATTGTTGTGTTAGTTTTCCACCACATAAAATGGGATTAAATTCATCTCTAATGGCAATTTGAGCAACTTTAAATTCAAGCATAGAAACATTATTTCGGATTCTGGCTTTAGCATTTGGGTAACTGGGAAGGGTTAATTTTGGTTGCCAACCTGCTTCTCCGTGTGGGAAAAAGATGGGATATGTCATTGGATCTAAATTTGGACTTAAGATATTAATATTAATAAATGGTTGGTCCTCATTTCTGGGATATACTCTAATGTCTCTTTGAAATGGTGGTTCTCCTTCATCATTGTGAAAGACCATTGCAACCTCATTTGATGTTGGCAAGTTATAACGACGTTTATCAGTATGTCTGTCTCTTTTAAGCACCATATTAACCTTTGGCATGGGTAATTGATGTCTTTGTGCATGAAGTAGTTGTTCATTTTCTACTTCTGCCAATTTTTTGTAAGCTTTACTGTAGGGATTGTTGTCCATAATGTTATTTAGCTCCATAAAAACACTGGGTAAGCATTTTTTATTTTCTTCCATCTGCATACGTTGGTCAACAGCTTCCATTGTATCTAGGACATATAGTTGAGCGAATTTTCTTTGCTCTCCTTCCTCTGGATGTAAATGTGAAGTCCGATGATAAATGTGTCCTTGGACTTTAAAACAGTAAGGACCATGTCCTGGTACATTAGCAGCCAATGTTGCCCCCATAGATGCAAATGATATGGCACTATTGTAGGATCTTATGTTTGTCTTAAAATTTTTGTAATTTGGAAAAGTAGGTTCAGTCATAATATTTAGTAAATAGGTTGGAAATTGTTTCCTTTGTGGAAGTTTGAACTTTCCTTTTTGACAACAACTAATAAATTGTCCATCTCGGGGTCTCTCCTGTTTAAAATAATAAGCCTCACAAAATTGACATTGAGTAGTCATGTCCCCACAACTATGAACCTCTACTGCTAAAGACTTCATTAAAGGACAATTTGCAACGCATATTGGATGTTGACTTTGATATTCATCAGATGAAAAGTCATGAAATGTTTCAACAACAGGTTCTAAATGTTTAGTTTTTTTCGTAGATTTTCTTGGTATATGTTGGACTTGTTCGGTTGAAATTTCCTGTAAGTTTTTAGTAAGAGTTTGTAAATGCTTTTTTTTTGTAGTTTTTTTTTTTGGTCTGTCTTGACTGGTATGTTGTAAAATGTCATCTGATGTTTTAGGAACAGTTTGTAAATGCTTTATTATTTTTTTATTTATTTTGGTTGTATCTTTCATTTTTGCAGCTGATATTCTTTTATTTGCAAGTCTTTTGCGTTCTTTTTCTCTTCGAATTTCTTTCTCCTCCGGTGTCTGCTGGGCGGCCCATCTCTCTTGTCTTTCTCTAGTTTGACGTCTTTTCTTCTCTTCTTTGGTCTCGTTATCAGCCATATTAATCTGTAAACGGAAACAAATAAATGTAATTGTGTATATTTAAATTTGTAATTCCTGTTAAAGATTATTGTGCACAATTGTTGAAATAAAAGGCAAATCATGAATGTATCATTGATATTTAGTTAAATTTATAATTCCTGTCTTCAGTGGCTCAGAATTTGTCCAATGGAATACTGCTGTAAATAAGCATGTAACATATTTATTTAAAATAATGGTTTTATTTATTAAAAACTTTGTTTGTGGATAGATATTTACCACTGCAAAACTTCTTTGCTGAAAAAAAAAGTGATGTGGTTATTGAGCTATGTATTGCATAGTAGCAATTTAAATAAAATAAGGGAGATAGTAAATTAATTAATTTATTTTTCTGTTGAGACGGATGCAACTGAAAGCAGTTTCTTTAGTGTTATACTTTAGTAGTTATTATAGTTTACCTTGGTTGAAGTGTGATTTAAATCCGAATGTTTGTTGGTCCTCGTTTCAAAATCGTTGTCCAATGGTGTGGTCCTCTGTCGGAAGTCCTCGTCCGATGGTGTGGTCCTGTGGCGATAGCCCCTGTCCGATATTGTGGTCCTGTGGCGATATCCCTCGTCCGATGTTGTGGTCCGTTGGTGAAAGTCCTCGTCCGATGGTCTGGTCCTGTGTTGAAATTCCTCGTCTGCTGGTCTGGTCCTGTGTTGAAATTCCTCGTCTGCTGGTCTGGTCCGAGTCCTCGTCCGATGGTCCGGTCCTGTGGAAAAAGTCCTCGTCCGATTGTCTTCACGCAGTATCTGTTGTAATGTAAAATAGAAAATGTTGTTTGATTGAAATGTCTTTTAAATAAGTAAAAAATGTATGAATTTTGCTGTATTGTATCAGTTATGGTTATTTTTTTCAAATATATTTTTTTTAACTTTCTGTACAATCCCAAGACTTTTGTTATTCTTATTTAAGGTTCTTAGTAAGGCTTGTGGGTTGTGATATATTAAATAAGAATATGAATTTATTTTGCTATGTGTTTATGTTAGTTTTTGTACAATCCTGTTTTGTGCGCACCACTTGTGGTATACTTATTTAACCTTTATTTGGATGGTTATAGTTAGTGAAACATGAAATAATATAATTAATGTAGTTTGCTATGTGTTTGTGTTAGTTTTTGACAATCCTGTTTGGTGCACATCACTTGTGCAAAACTAATTTCTTCTTGATTGTACAGGTTATAGGTTGTTAAACATTAAAGAAGAATGTTAATATAGTTTGCTATGAGTTTGTCTGCTTTTTTATACAATGCTATTAGGTGCACAACACTTTTGTTATTCTTATTTTTGGTTATTTGTAAGGCTTATAGGTTGTTAAACATTTAATAAGAAATTCTGTTTTGTGTGTAGCAGTTTGTGTGTCATTGAATTGCGATTTGGCTAATTGAATTGTGCCCTAAATAAGCACATAGCATATTAGTTAAAATAATTTTGTAGTCATTGAAAAACTGTATTTTTGATATTTTTTTATTAACTAAAACCTTAGTTTTAAGCAATTGTTATGTTGTTATTTAGAGCCCTATTCAATTGGGCAAATTGCAATTGAATGAGGGCCTTTGTGTGTACCATATGTTGCATAGTTTGGCCCTCATTCAATTGCATTTTTTACAATGTAATAGTACTCTAAGGCCGTAATTGAATTGCAATGTAGAAATTTGAATAGGGTTGTAAATAAGCACATCACATATATTTGTTAAAATAGAGTAAGGGCCTAAAAGTTCTTATTTATAGCCATATTTAATTTTCCAAAATAGCAATTGAATAAGGGCCTTTGGTTACTGCATTTGTTATATTGTAAGCTCCTCATTCAATTGTGTTTTGGCCAATGGAATAGAGCTCAATATCAGCACAGAGCATATGTTTTTACGGAATTTTGTATTTAGTAAACTTGTATCCAAAAGGAACGTGTTCACAAAAGAAAAATTACCTTTAAAAAATATGCTCTGTGCTTATATAGAGCGCTATTGAAATGGGCAAATCACATTTGAGTGAGGCCCTTGGCCATTAAAGACATATAGGTCCTCATTGAATTGCAATTTTGCCAATTGAAGAGGGCTCTATATAATCACATAACATATTTATTGAGCAAAGTTTTTAGTTATTGAAAACCTTGATTGTGGTTAGAAGTTCAGTAACTAAAAAGTTCTGTTTCAAAAATATGTTATGTGCTTATATAGAGCCCTATTGAAATGGGCAAATCACATTTGAGTGAGGCCCTTGGCCATTAAAGACATATAGGTCCTCATTGAATTGCAATTTTGCCAATTGAAGAGGGCTCTATATAATCACATAACATATTTATTGAGCAAAGTTTTTAGTTATTGAAAACCTTGATTGTGGTTAGAAATTCAGTAACTAAAAAGTTCTGTATAAAAAAAATGTTATGTGCTTATATAGAGCCCTATTCAAACGAGGAAGTTGCAATTGAATAAGGCTCATGGTTATTTCTTGTTTATACTTAATACTTTACCTTGATAGAAGTTTTGAATGACAGACGGTCCCCTCCTGCCAATCTTAATCCGCCGTTCTTCTTTTAGTGTCTGTTTGAAAAAGAAAGTGAAATAGTTATTTGTATATTTATAATTTGTCATCTACCAAAGCATGGCCTTTTGAGCATGTAATGTGTTGTTGTATCTTACCTCTTCAAATTTGTTGGTGTTCTTTAAAAGGGATTGTGCTTCACAGTGCACGGTGCAAATTGTTGAGAGACGCTGTTGATGCAGAGTCTGTTTGAATATTAAAAGAAATAGAAAGATTCAGCTTTATCTGATGTATTGAATTGCAGTAAATTAATTCAATTAACCTTATTTTTTGTTGGGGGCTACACACATATGTCACATACATGAAGCACATTACATAGTTTAATGTAATTATTTTGTGTACGTGTGACATATCAGTATACATGAGTCAAATTTAAATGGTTAAATTAACCTTATATTTTTTTTTTCCAACACACATAAATGTGTGTGTGTGAGATGTAAGTATAGATGATACACATATATGTGCGTGTGACATATCAGTATACATGAGATATAATGTCATTAAAATGTAGTTGTTTACTGATTTTGTTGTAAGCTAATTTTGTTGCATTGGCAATACACATAAATGTGCGTGTCACATGTCACTATACATTATAGACATATATGTCGGTGTCAGATGTCACTATAAAGGGGCAATACACAGAAATGTGCGTGTCAGATGTCACTATACATTATAGACATATATGTGCGTGTCACATGTCACTATACATTATACACATATACGTGCGTGTCACATGTCACTATACATTATAGACATATATGTCGGTGTCAGATGTCACTATGAAGGGGCAATACACAGAAATGTGCGTGTCAGATGTCACTATACATTATAGACATATATGTGCGTGTCACATGTCACTATACATTATACACATATACGTGCGTGTCACATGTCACTATGAAGGGGCAATACACAGAAATGTGTGTGTCAAATGTCACTATACATTATAGACATATATGTGCGTGTCACATGTAACTATACATTATAGACATATATGTGCGTGTCAGATGTCACTATACATAAAGCTCTGTTTAATTTTTTTTGTGAGCCTATACACATAAATGTGCCATACATGATGACTACATAAATCCTAGTTTATTTTTTTATTTGTTTGACCTGACCTGATAATAAAATGTAATATATTATAGCTTACCTGTCAGTTGTAATTTGCACAATGTAAAGTAGTAAATTAGTAAAGAATTGTCTTCTCAAGTAAAAGCAGCAGTTATCTCAGAAGTCACTCCGTTGATCACCTGAGGAGAAATGTATTTTTTAGTTGGAAATAGCCAGTATTTATAAACTTGTAGAAAGTTCTGGAAAGTGAGACCGTTAGAACGCAATACGCATGCGCTATTTGCGTTCCAGCTTACAATTTGCGTTCCATCCGCCATTTTAGGCGTATTACTGTTCAAAATGGTGTTTAATATGATTGTGATACGTTCCGCATAGTATGTGTTTCATTATTGCGAGTAAGTGTAGTGTAGTTACGTCTGAAGCCTCGTTTTCGTTTTGTTCGTCGGCCAATTTTTCTCTCGCTTAGCGATGGTATTAGTGTCTAAAGTGTTTATTTTGATTTAAATGTAGGTGTAACTTGTTTTTTTGAGGTGCTTGCTGGTTCCTCTTGCTGTAGGTAAGCTTTTTATGTGTTTGTTGTGTGTCTTTGTTAAGTTTTAAATGTTTGTATGTCGGCGTGTTGCGTCCGATGTTTGCGAAGTCGTAATGTGTGGTAACGTGTCTCGTATGGTGTTTGCGTGTGTAGCCTCGTTTTCGTTTTATTCGTCGGCCATTTTTTTTGTCGCTTAACAAACTATTTAGTGTCGAAACTCTTTTATTTTGAGTGCAATTAAGTTGTAAGTTGCATTTTTGAGGTCCTGGGTGCTTCCTGTTTGTGTAGGTAAGGTTTTTATGTATGTGCTGTGTGTATGTATTGTGTTTGTAATTTTGTAATGTTCGCGAGTTGCGTCCGAGTGTTGCGAGGCCGTAATGTGTGTGAACGTGTGTCGTATGTTGTTTGCGAGTGTCGTAATGTGTTTGGACGTAAACTTTTTTTTTCAAGGGTCGCAGTTGCTGCAACTGAAGACCTCGCTTTGCGAGGTCCTCAGGTGCTGGCATGGAGCGCCTGCGGCGCTCCAAGCCAGCAACTGAGGCCCTCGCTTCGCGAGGGTCCTCAGTTGCTGGCAAGGAGCGCCTGCGGCGCTCCATGCCAGCAACTGAGAACCTGGCACAGTGCCCTCGCTACGCGAGGCCCGCGACTCGCTGCGCGAGCCGCGGCCCTCGCTACGCAAGTCGCGGCCCTCGCTTCGCGAGGGCCGCGGGCTCGCTACGCGAGCCCGCAGCGTTAGCAACAACTCGTACGCTCACAACTATATATGTAATTATTATTACTATGGTTGGAGTTTGGGATTATTTGTGCCTACCAGTCACCTATGTTTAGGTCAACAGATTGTATTGTCCTAGAGGTAATTTGATTGAGATAACACCACATATAAAGTACATTTCAAGCTCTGACAATGCAAGTACTATAACTGAATATATATAAACTGAAAGTATAAAGCATCTTTATGAAGAACTACCTTGAAGGCTCCGAGAATATAGTGTGTGTAATGCAACGGGCATAAGCTTAAAGGAAGCCATGTTTAAAATTGTTATGGATAGAAGAACAAAGCATTTGTGGAGACATTTGCATGACCCTGCTCAGCTTCCCAGAATGCAGTGTAATAACTGTATTTCTCTGTATTCTGAGCAGGAAGCAGGTTTTTTTACCTTGTTTTAGACATTCAAATGTGAACACAGATGTAATATTTATTTACTGTACTACTGTACAGTGGAGGCTTGTATCACTCTTTGGTCCACCAAATATTAAATGACTGTTGTGTTGAACTACCTACTCAAAATTTCCACTACACAAGCTGGAATCCCGCCCCACACTGATCATAGGCAGTACCCTTGAAACGGCTGCGTGTGGATAGGATTCTCAGCTTGTGTACAATCCAACCTTGGTGGCTGTGTAATGCAGCGACCATAAGCTTAAAGGAAGCCATGTTTAAAATGGTTATGGATAGAAGAATGAAGCATTTGTGGGCACATTTGTATGTTCCTGCTCAGCTTCCCAGAATGCAGTGTAATAACTGTTTTTTGCTGAATTCTGAGCTGGAAGCAGGTTTTTTAACTTGTTTTAGACATTTAAATGTGAACACAGATGTACTATTTATTTACTATATATATATATATATATATATATATATATATATATATATATACATACATACATATTATTATCATTTATTACTAATAACATAAAAAATGATGGAGCAATAAAATTCGAGGCCATGGGAATGCTGTTTGACACACAATGTAAACCGTTTTGTACTTGGAGGACCATGAGCGGTCATTGCGAGCCTCTCCTGTCGTGTACCTTTACTCCTCTGAGCACCCTCATCAGTCAAGATAAAGAGAGATATATATTTATCTATATGTAGTTAAGTAATAATGAAATATTTCTCGAATAAATTAATATACTTTAAGTATTTATAATTAATATATGCAGCCATCAATAGCCTGGAGAGCTAACAATCTGTTTGTATTTTCCAACAGCATAGAATGCACAGTTTGAGTGTTGGTGCCCTGATGATAAAGTGTAATGAATGTCCCAACTGTGCAATAGAAATAGGCTGCGTTGGTTTATTGTGTAAAGCGGCATTGTATATTCGTAATGTTATTAATGTGTTACGCGTTTCATGAGCATTTTCCGTCTTTTTTAATAATGGATTTTCTAGTTCGTAGGTTGATGTGTAAAGTGATACGTGTTCTGCAGTGTATTGCGCGGTCCGCGGTCGTGTAGCCTCATTTTAATTTTTTTATGCGCCTATTTTTTTTCTTGCTTAAGCAAGAAATTAATTGCTTAATTTTCGAGTGCCGAAAGTCGTGTAAATCGGCTTAATTTCACGTTTCACTTCACTCTCAGACGTCCTGTCTGTTGCCCCGTGCTGTGTGTGATGTTTTTGTATTTTTTTGTTTTGTTTTTTTTAGTGTGTTTTTATTATTTTTGTGTTTTTGCAGTTCGGTCGTTAATCTCGTAGTTTTTGCTAGTGAACCCTTTTTTTTTTCAAAGTCCTGCGTCTCGTAATTTTTTTTCTAAGGCCCGCGGTTTGTCAACCGCTTGCAGGCCAAGGTGATCCCGCGTTTAGTAAGTGTTTTGTGGCTAAGTCCCGTGTGTTTTATTGCCTCATCGTGTTTCTGGTGATAGTTGTAGTGCCTTAACGGCTCACCGCGCTACACAAGGTTACACAAGCTCATCGCCTAAGTGCTACGCGTTAACGGCTCGCCTCGCTTCGTAAGGCTCGCAACGATCAGCGCCTTTGGATCTCATCAGCTAATTCGTACGCACCACGCAAAGCGCGACAACGTCTCAGTTTAAAAACTATGATATTTGATTGTTTATTTTTAAAGTACCAATATATTTCATTGCGCTATACATGGGTTACGTTCAAGACAAAAAAAAAATATAACAATATTCATACATTGTAAGGATGTAGGGCCATGTCTTGGAGCTTAGAATCCATTGTCCATAGTGCTTTCCCCAGATCACCATGTAAGATTGAAAATTTGCAAACTTACAATCTAAAGGTTTTGGGTGTGGTACAGAAGGGTGAGGAAAGTGTTGTGTTAGGGTGGAAGGTGATAAGCCTCTCTAAAAAGATGTGTTTTTTGTGAGGTTTTGAAGGTTTTGAGTCAGGACGATAGTTTAGTGGAGAGAGGCAAGGAGTTCCACAGAATAGGGGCAGTGCAAGAAAAGTCCTGAAGACGGGAGTGTGAGGAGATAACAAGAGTAGTAGAAAAAACAAGGTCTTTCGCAGAACAAAGAGGGAGTATGGGGGTGTATTTGGGGATGAGAGCAGAGATGTAAGGGGGTGCACCGTTGTTAGGGGCTTTGTAAGTTAGGGTCATGATTTTACATTTTACTCTGGAGTCTATGGGAAGCCAGTGGAGTGATTGGCAGAGAGGTGATGCCGAAACTGAGCGATGAGTATAGTAGATGAGTCTAGCGGAGGCATCCATTATGGATTGAAGTGGTAACAAGCAGGTGATTGGGAGGCCAACAAGGAGAGAGCTGAAGTAGTTATGATGAGATATGATGAGAGAATGTCTTAGTTGTGTCTTGTGTAAGGTAGTGACGTATTTTGGAGATTTCTTTAGATAGAGAAGACAGAAGTATGTTAGTGACTGTATGTGAGGGATAAAAGAGAGGACAGGGATATATATACTAAATAAATAGTACATTTGTGTTCACTTTTAAATGTCTAAAAAAAGTTAAAAAAACTTGTTTCCTGCTCAGAATTTCGAGAAATACATTTATTACACTGCACTCTGGGAAGCTGAGCAGGGACATGCAAATGACCCAGTAAATGCTTTGTTCTTCTATCCATAAACATTTTATACATGGCTTACTTTAAGCAGATGTTCGTTGCATTACACAGCTTTTATGCAAAGCCAAGGTTAGATTATTCACAAGCTGGGAATCCTACCCACAGACAGCCCTGACCAGGTAACTGCCTATCATCATCACACACACATCAGAAACGCTAAACCAGGCCCTAAGGCCCTAGGGTGCCATGAGTATATTTAATACTATAGCACTCATATACAAACAGATATATACATACATACTGTATACATATATAGACCTGTTTGTATATATGTGAGTGCTATACTACTAAATATACTCATGGCACTATAGGGCCTGATTTTTTGTTAATCCACCCCCCAACCCATACACAATCTTACACATACAATAACAGATCTCCCCCATAAGCATGTGTACCCTCTCCTCATACAGACATAAGGACAGGGAGAGAGTGAGACACGGGGCGATTTATTGGTGAGAGACAGACACTGACAGAGGGTGAGACAGACAGGGATATGGACTCACCTGAGCTCTGCTGCTCCTGTTTCCAGAGCTCTTCCTCCATCACATATAGGCCAGGGTGGTGACAGACATGTGACAAGCTTGGTGTGTGGGGTAATCAGCAACAAACACCACCAGTATGGAGAAAGCTGCATGCCCTCTGAAAGCAGGGAGGTTTTATTTTTCAACAAACTTTATTCATTTTGTCAGGATTGCCCCAATGCATTCAGGGAGAGAAAGAGAGATTACAGAGTGATCAAATATGTGGGGGGGGGGGGGGGCAAGAAGAAAGGGGGTGGGTGTCCTAACTCAGACCCACGTCGGCCTAATGATTTACCCTGATGCAAATTTACTAATCATCACAGTACACTGTAGGCTGACATGTCTATTTTGCTACAACATTTATAACACACAACATACAACACAGCCCTTCACATGTTTAGTAAATCCGCCCCTATGCAATGTTTATTTATATCTATTTTTAGTAAATAAATAGTACATTTGTGTTCACATCTGTACACCTAAAATAGGTTAAAACCTTTATTTCCTTCTCAGAATTCCAAGAAATACAGTTATTTCTCAGCATTCCGGGAACCTGGGCAGCGACATGCATATGTGCCCACAAAGGCTTCTCTCTTGTAATCCAATACCATTTTAACCATGGATTCCTTTAAGCATATGCCTGCTGTGTTGCTCAGCTTTAAGCAAAGCTCAGGATGGATTATGTACTACTGTACAGTGGAGGGCTTCTATCTCTCTTTTGCCCACCATAAATTGAATGATTGTTGTGGTTATCTATTTTTTTATATTTTTTTAAAAAATGTTTTAGATTTTTTATTTTTTTTATAATTCTGCTTTATATTTATTTGTATTCATTTATATATTATTATTTTTTTTTTCCTATTATATTTTTTTTACAGGGCTTTTATTTTTATATATTCATTTATTTATGTTATTTTATTTTTATTTCCTTTTTTTATAATACAATTTATTTTTTACAGTTTTGTAGTTTTATATATTTCTGTGTTTTTTATATTTATTTTTATTTCATATTATTATAATTCCTCTATTTGTTTAGTATTGTTTGTTTTATATCTTAATTTGTCTAGTTATTTAATTTATTTTCATCTCCCATTATTATAATTAAAAACATTTTTTTAGTGTTTTTAGTTTTATATATTCATTGGTTTATTTATTTTGTATTTTGTATTTATTTTATTTCATTTTTTTACTTCATAATATTTAAATGATTGTTGTGGTTATCTATTTTTAAAAAGATGCTCAAACTTACTGTGGACCTGCCTCATAAAGTCTTATAAAAAAAAAACTGTAGTGGCAGCCATTGGATAAGTTGCCATATATCCTCTAGCATTGAAAATTTGGTGATGTCATAAAGCCCTCAGTGATGTCACAAGAGGCTCTGCAGTATAAAAGTCAGCTCACCTATTGCTCTGTCTGGGATTTGTAGTCAGGTGACAGAGACAGCTTTGCGATTTGTGCTGATATAATTTTTGAAAAATTTTGAGATTTAAAAAAAAAAAATAAGATTTTTGATTTTTTTTTATAATTCTGCTTAATATTTATTTGTATTCCTTTATATATTATTTTCTTTATTTCTTTATTTTTCCTATAATATTTTTTTTACAGGGCTTTTATTTTTATATATTTGTTTATTTATTTATTTTGTTTTATTTTTATTTCCTTTTATTATAATCCAATTTATTTTTTATATTTTTGTTGTTTTATATATTAATTTGTTTAATTTATTTTTATTTCTTATTATTATTATAATTCCTTTATTTGTTTAGTTTTTTTTTTGTTTTATATCTTCATTTGTCTATTTATTTATTTTATTTTTATCTTCCATTATTATAATAATTATTTTTTTGTGTTTTTAGTTCTATATATTCATTGGTTTATTTATTTTTTATTTTCTATTTATTTTATTTCATTTCTTGTATTTCATATTATTTAAATGATTGTTGTTGTTATCTATTTTTAAAAAGATACTCAAAGTTAATGTGGATCAGCCTCATAAAGTCTTATAAAAAAATCTGTAGTGGCAGCCATTGGATAAATTGCCATATATCCTCTTGCACTAAAACTTGGGTGATGTCATAAAACCCTCAGTGATGTCACAAGAGGCTCTGCAGTATAAAAGTCAGCTCACCTGATGCTCTGTCTGGGATTTGTAGTCAGGTGAGAGACAAAAGGGAGAGAGAGCTTTGCTATTTGTGCTATTAATGTTTTTTTTTGAGATTTTTTAAATATTTTGAGATTTTTTATTTTTTTTTATAATTTTGCTTTATATTTATTTGTATTCATTTATATATTATTTTATTTATTTATTTTTCCCACTATAATTTTTTTTTTACTGGGCTTTTATTTTTATATATTCATTTATTTATTTATTTTGTTTTATTTGTATTTCCTTTTATTATAATCAAATTTTTTTTTTACAGTTTTGTTGTTTTATATATTCATTTGTTTATTTAATTTATTTTTATTTCCTATTATTATAATTCCTTTATTTGTTTAGTTTTTTTTAAATATATCTTCATTTGTCTATTTATTTATTTTATTTTTATCTCCCATTATTATAATTTATTTATTTTTTTAGTGTTTTTAGTTTTATATATTCATTGGTTTATGTATTTTTATTTTCTATTTATTTTTATTTTTTTTATTTCATATTATTTAAATGATTATTGTGGTTATCTATTTTTAAAAAGATACTCAAAGTTAATGTGGACCAGTCTCATAAAGTCTTATAAAAATATCTGTAGTGGCAGATATTGGATAAATTGCCATATATTCTCTAGCACTGAAACTTGGGTGATGTCATAAAGCCCTCAGTGATGTCACAAGAGGCTCTGCAGTATAAAAGTCAGCTGACCTATTGCTCTGTCTGGGATTGTAGTAAGGTGAGAGAGAGCTTTGCGATTTGTGCTATTAATATTTTTGCAATTTTTCTAATTTTTTTACTTTTTGAGATTTTTGATTTTTTTTTTATAATTCTGCTTTATATTTATTTGTATTCATTTATATATTATTTTCTTTACTAATATATTTATTTTTCCTGACTGACCAGGAGGAGCATGGAGGGATGGAGGAATCCATCGGCTGCCAATCCTCACAGGTAAGAAACCTTATGAAAGAACTAATGGGGGCCATTTTTTAGCTGCTCCTTTAATCTCCTATAATTGATCGTCATGTACACTGTTTGGTGGGTTTATGGATAATCTATACTTTTTTCAATAAAAAAGCAGAACTGTGGGGAGTGACGAGCCACAAGAGCATGTCTAGATGGACTTTAAGTGTTAAAGTCTTGTATTAAAATATCTATCCTTGGATGGTTAGCCCCAATGCATTGTTAAGTCCTTTATCTTTAGTGTTGCAGAATGTGATAATCTTCATTTCAAAAAGTTTTTATATCCTTTATTTCTTTTGGAAATTCAAGTATTTTAAATTTCAGGTTTGGATAGCGTGATCATTCTGGGTAAAATGGTCTCCCACTGGGGTACAAATAACTGTCTTTATTGTGCTTTTTGATGGAGTGCCTGTGTAGATTCATTCAGATTCATTCAGAGTCCCATTCCCACATTATGCTTCATCTAGATACTCCTTTCCTCTCCATGTTCATTTACTTTACTATATACATCACTCTCCCATAATATTAATACTTTAATTTATTTTTTTAGTCAGAACTAGGGCAGGATACATAGGTTCTCTACTTCTGGGAGGTGAGGAACAAACTGACTTGAGATAGAAATAACCTTATTATACATCACTCTCCCATAATATTAATATTTTGTATTTTTTTTTAGCCAGAATAAGGACCATCTTCTTTTAGCTACTTTCATATGCCTTGAACTCATACATTTGGCTTTTGGTGTTTTTTTTTATAAATGTTTATATGCATTTTATTGACTTAAGAATTCATTAGTGCCTATAACTAATATTTGCTGAATATGTAGCAATTTTAAGAGTGATTTTAAGTGTATATAAATGTATGAATTGGCAATTGAATCAGGCCCTAAAAGCGTGAGACATATAAACTTATTTTCTGAAATGTGAGGAATAAATCTGGACCATAGCCATTAGGGTTATAGACTAGACTTCTTAGGTAATCCTAGGTCCTGTTAATTCCATAGCATGGGTTAGATCTTTGAATTAGACATTGATCATTAACAAAATTCATATTTATTGCTATTAAAATTAATATTCAATCTTACTGTTAGTTGCTGCTGGTATCCACCAACTATACACTATAGGGTCAATGTTGGGAGAAGGCTTTTTCTACAGATAGTGCTAAATATTGAATTAAAAAGTGTACCACCTACACAATGATATCCACTGGATACTTGTTGTCTTAGAGGTTGTCATTGGCAGTAAGCCTTTGCTGTTGATGCAGCCTATGAATTATTCTTTCTTTTTTAGCATATCTGATTGTTGTTAAAGCCCTTTATACATATGTTCCATACAAATTATATTCCCATTCAGTACAGTACATTATAATTACTAATAATCAGGCAGGAAAGGTGGTCCTGGAAGACTCTTAGCAGTATTGAGGTGGTCCTTTTAGGTGACATCTTTATTATAATAGACACTGCTTGTTCCTGAAGCATTCCATATTTGTTTCTTTCACACTTTCTCCTGGCTTGGAGATTAAGTGGTATTTAGGGGTATTTGGTATTTGTTGATTAATTGGGGAATTCAGATAAGATTTCAGTACAGGACACCTTCCCCATCCCTCTCATAGGATCATTAGAGTCAGTGTACAAGTATATTTGTAAACCTTGCTTGCACTAAATTAACTGAGCGTATGTGCCTTGAAAATATGGCAGCTTCCATGTACTAGCAGAGCCACTAAAATAAATATTTTCTATGAAAATGCCCATGACTTAAATAGCTGCTGATGTTATCTACTACCCTTTCTGTAATGTGGCATTTTTGCACATTATCCCTAAATATTTATTTACAGTCCCATTCCCGCCCACCTCCACTGTTTCATCTATGCTTTCCTTTCCATGTTCATTTACTATATACATCACTCTCCCATAATATTATTATTTTGTATTTTCTATCCACAATAGGAGCAAGTGGCCCAGTGCCTCCTCTTCTGGAAGGTGAGGCACAAACTGACTTAAGAAAGAGATAACCTTAATATACATAACTCTCCCATAACATTAAGATTTTGTATTTTTTTAGCCACCATACCAGCATGAGGCCCAGCACCATGACTTCTGGGAGATGAGGAACAAACTGACTTGAGAAAGAAATAACCTTATAATACATCACTCTTCCATAATATTAATATATGTATTTTTTTTAGCCAGAGCAAGGATATGGAGACTTTCAAAAAAAGAAAAGGGGAGAGTCAGAGTGACCCAACAAGGTCCAGTAAACAAATTAATATTTGTTCCCAGTGTAATTAAAACAGAAACATAGATTTGACAGCAGATATTAACCAAAAAGTCTGGTCATTATATCTGTATATATGCTTAAATAATCCAAGAGGCTGACCTTCTTATTACTAGGCATGCTTGAACTATTTTACTGCTTTTCCCTTGTACTTCCTTATTGGTACTAGTTTCCACTTATCTACTAGCCTTTCTGTAATGTAACATTTTTGCACATTATCCCTAAATATTTATTTACAGTCCCATTCCCACCCACTTCCACTGTTTCATCTATGCTTTCCTCGCCATGTTCATTTACTATATACATCACTCTCCCATAATATTAATATTTTGTATTTTTTACCCTCAATAGGAGCAAGAGGCCCAGTGCCTCCTCTTCGGGAAGGTGAGGCACAAACTTACTTGAAAAAGAAACAACCTTATTATACATCACTCTCCCATAATATTAATATTTTATATTTTTATAGCCACGAAAGGAAATCGAGGCCCAGTACTGCCTCTTCTGGAAAGTAAGTAACAAACGGATGATGATCATTTTCACTATTGGCTCCCTCTAAATCTGTAACTACTGGTTTGACTAATTGATTGTGTTAATGGCCGCACATGCAGCGTATGCAATGAAGCATTTACGGGCTTGCATCTCTGGTCAGTTGGTCACAGCATGGTTCAATGTAATAGATCTGTAACGCAGCAGAATTTCAAGCCTGCTGTAGTTACAGGCTTCAAATTTAATGTGGCTATTAGTCTATCACCATCTCTTATAGGTGGATCTAGACAATAAATAATTGTGACATTTAAAAAATTAGCTGATAACTATTTATAACTAGCCACTTGCCCGTCAAAAATGACGGCAATAAAATTTGAAGCCTGGCAATGGTGTTTGCCACAAATTGCAAGCCTCTCCCCCTCTACTTAACTGGCCTTGCGATGAGCGCCTTTGGCGCTCATTGGGAGCCTCTCCCCCTCTACCTTTTCCCCCCTCTACTTGACGGTAGGAGCTCAATGAGAGCCACTCCCCCCTCTACTTTACTAAGCACCTTTGAAGCTCATCATGGGCCTCGCAATGAGCGCCAAAGGCGCTCATTGCGAGCCTCTCCCCCATGTTTCTCTTCCCCCCTCTCCACCCCTGTATCTCTTCCCCCCCTCCCCCTCCCATGTGTCCCCTTTCCCCTCTCTCCCTCCCGTGTCTCTTCAACCCCTCTCCCCCTCCCTTGTGTCTCTTCCCTCCCTCCCGTTTCTTTTCCCTTCTCTTCCTTCCTGTGTCTCTTCCCCCATTTCCCTTTCCTGTGTCTCTTCCACCCCTCTCCCTACCTTGTCTCTTCTACCCCGCTTTCCCTCCCCTGTCACTTCCACTCCACTTTTCTCATCTCTCTGTCCCTCCTTCCTGTCTGTCTCTCTGTCCCTTCTTCATGTCAATCTTTCTCTCTGTCCCTCCTTCATGTTAATCTTTCTCTCTGTCCCTCCTTCCTGTCAATCTTTCTCTCTGTCCCTCCTTCCTGTCAATCTTTCTCTCTGTCCCTCCTTCCTGTCTCTCTCTCTATCCCTCCCTCCTGTCAATATTTCTCTCTATCCCTCCCTCCTGTCTGTCTCTCTATCCCTCCCTCCTGTCTGTCTCTCTATCCCTCCCTCCTTTCTGTCTCTCTATCCCTCCCTCCTGTCTGTCTCTCTATCCCTCCCTCCTGTCAGTCTCTCTCTGTCACTCCTTCCTGTCTGTCTCTCTCTCTCTGTCCCTCCTTCCTGTCTGTCTGTCTGTCTCTCTCTCTCTCTCTCATTTCTCTCTCTCTGTGTGTCTGTGTCCCTCCTGCCTCTCTCTGTGTCCCTCCTGTCTCTCTCTGTCCCTCCTCTCTCTCTCTCTTTCTGTCCCTCCTGTCTCTCTATCTCTGGATGTGTCCCTTCTGTCTCTCTATCTCTGTCTGTCTCTGTCCCTCCTGTCTCTGTCCCTCCTGTCTCTCTCTCATGTCTCTTCTCTCTGCCGGTGTCTCTCCTGTCTCTCTCTCTATGTGTCCCTCCTGTCTCTCTCTCTGTGTGTCCCTCCTGTCTCTCTCTCTGTGTACCTCCTGTCTCTCTCTCTGTACCTCCTGTCTCTCTCTCTCTCTGTGTCCTTCCTGTCTCTCTCTGTCTGTGTCTCTCCATCCGTGTCCCTCCTGTCTCTCTATCTGTGTCCCTCCTGTCTCTCTCTATCTGTGTCCCTCCTGTCTCTCTCTGTCTGTGTCTCTCTGTCTGTGTCCCTCCTGTCTCTCGCTGTCCCTCCTGTCTCTCTCTGTCTGTGTCCCTCCTGTCTCTCTCTATCTGTGTCCCTCCATCTGTGTCCCTCCTATCTCTCTATCTGTGTCCCTCCTGTCTCTCTCTGTCTGTGTCCCTCCTGTCTCTCTCTATCTGTGTCCCTCCATCTGTGTCCTTCCTGTCTCTCTCTGTCCCTCCTGTCTCTCTCTATCTGTGTCCCTCCTGTCTCTCTCTGTCTGTGTTCCTCGTGTCTCTGTCTGTGTCCCTCTTGTCTCTCTCTGTCTGTGTCCCTCCTGTCTCTCTCTGTCTGTGTCCCTCCTGTCTCTCTCTGTCTGTGTCCCTCCTGTCTCTCTATCCGTGTCCCTCTTGTCTCTCTCTGTCCCTCCTGTTTCTCTCTGTCTGTGTCCCTCCTGTCTCTCTCTGTCTGTGTCGCTCCTGTCTCTCTATCTGTGTCCCTCCTGTCTCTCTCTGTGTCCCTGTCTCCCTCTCTCTGTGTCCCTTCTGTCTCTCTCTCTGTCTGTATCCCTCCTGTCTCTCTCTGTGTCCCTCCTGTCTCTCTCTGTGTCCCTCCTGTCTCTCTCTGTGTCCCTCCTGTCTCTCTATCTGTGTCCCTCCTGTGTCTCTCTCTCTGTCTGTGTCCCTCCTGTCTCTCTCGGTCTGTGTCCCTCCTGTCTCTCTCTGTCTGTGTCCCTCCTGTCTCTCTGGGTCTGTGTCCCTCCTGTCTCTATCTGTGTCCCTCCTGTCTCTCTCTGTGTCCCTACTGTCTCTATCTCTCTGTGTCCCTACTGTCTCTATCTCTCTGTGTCCATCCTGTCTCTCTCGGTCTGTGTCCCTACTGTCTCTCTCGGTCTGTGTCCCTCCTGTCCCTCTGGGTCTGTGTCCCTCCTGTCTCTCTCGGTCTGTGTCCCTCCTGTCTCTCTCTGTGTCCCTCCTGTATCTCTCTGTCTGTGTCCCTCCTGTCTCTCTCTGTCTGTGTCCCTCCTGTCTCTCTCTCTATGTGTTTCTCCTGTCTCTCTCTCTCTGTGTTTCTCCTGTCTCTCTCTCTCTCTATGTGTCCCTCCTGTCCCTCCCTCTCTCTGTCCCTCCTGCCTCTCTCTCTGTGTCCCTCCTGTCTCTCTCTCTGTGTACCTCCTGTCTCTCTCTCTCTCTGTGTACCTTCTGTCCCTCTCTCTCTCTGTGTACCTCCTGTCTCTCTCTCTCTGTGTCCCTCCTGTCTCTCTCTATCTGTGTCCCTCCTGTCTCTCTCTGTCTGTGTCTCTCCATCCATGTCCCTACTGTCTCTCTCTGTCTGTGTCCCTCCTGTCTCTCTCTGTCTGTGTCCCTCCTGTCTCTCTATCTGTGTCCCTCCATCCGTGTCCTTCCTGGCTCTCTCTGTCCCTCCTGTCTCTCTATCTGTGTCCCTCCTTTCTCTCTCTTCTGTGTCCCTCCTGTCTCTTTCTGTCTGTGTCCCTCCTGTCTCTCTATATGTGTCCCTCCATCCGTGTCCCTCCTGTCTCTCTCTGTCCCTCCTGTCTCTCTATCTGTGTCCCTCCTGTCTCTCTATCTGTGTCCCTCCTGTCTCTCTGTCTGTGTCCCTCCTGTCTCTCTCTCTGTCTGTATCCCTCCTGTCTCTCTCTCTGTCTGTATCCCTCCTGTCTCTCTCTCTCTGTGTCCCTCCTGTCTCTCTCTGTGTCCCTACTGTCTCTCTCTGTGTCCCTACTGTCTCCCTCTCTGTCTGTGTCCCCCCTCTCTCTCTCTCTGTGTCCCTCCTGTCTCTCTCTCTGTCTGTGTCCCTTCTGTCTCTCTCTCTCTGTCTGTGTCCCCCTCTCTCTCTCTCTGTGTCCCTCCTGTCTCTCTCTGTCTGTGTCCCTCCTGTCTCTCTCTCTGTCTGTGTCCCTTCTGTCTCTCTCTCTCTGTCTGTGTCCCCCTCTCTCTCTCTCTCTGTCCCTCCTGTCTCTCTATCTGTGTCCCTCCTGTCTCTCTCTATCTGTGTCCCTCCTGTCTCTCTCTGTGTCCCTCCTGTCTCTCTCTGTGTCCCTCCTGTTTCTCTCTATCTGTGTCCCTCCTGTCTCTCTCTAACTGTGTCCCTCCTGTCTCTCTCTGTGTCCCTCCTGTGTCTCTCTCTCTCTGTCTGTGTCCCTCCTGTCTCTCTCTCTGTGTCCCTCCTGTCTCTCTCTCTCTGTGTCCCTCCTGTCTCTCTCTGTCTGTGTCCCTCCTGTCTCTCTCTGTCTGTGTCCCTCCTGTCTCTCTATCTGTGTCCCTCCATCCGTGTCCTTCCTGTCTCTCTCTCTGCCTGTATCCCTCCTGTCTCTCTCTGTGTCCCTCCTGTCTCTCTCTGTGTCCCTACTGTCTCCCTCTCTCTGTGTCCCTTCTGTCTCTCTCTCTGTCTGTGTCCCTCCTGTCTCTCTATCTGTGTCCCTCCTGTCTCTCTCTCTGTGTCCCTCCTGTCTCTCTCTGTGTCCCTCCTGTCTCTGTCTATCTGTGTCCCTCCTGTCTCTCTCTAACTGTGTCCCTTCTGTCTCTGTGTCCCTCCTGTGTCTCTCTCTCTGTCTGTGTCCCTCCTGTCTCTCTCTGTCTGTGTCCCTCCTGTCTCTCTGGGTCTGTGTCCCTCCTGTCTCTCTCGGTCAGTGTCCCTCCTGTCTCTCTCTGTCTGTGTCCCTCCTGTCTCTCTCTGTCTGTGTCGCTCCTGTCTCTCTCTCTGTGTTACTCCTGTCACTCTCTCTATCTCTGTGTCCCTCCTGTCTCTCTCTATCTGTGTCCCTCCTGTCTCTCTCTCTATGTGTTTCTCCTGTTTCTCTCTCTCTATGTGTCCCTCCTGTCCCTCTCTCTCTGTGTCCCTCCTGCCTCTCTCTCTGTATCCCTCCTGTCTCTCTCTCTGTCTGTATCCCTCCTGTCTCTCTCTCTGTCTGTATCCCTCCTGTCTCTCTCTCTCTGTGTCCCTCCTGTCTCTCTCTGTGTCCCTACTGTCTCCCTCTCTCTGTGTCCCTACTGTCTCTATCTCTCTGTGTCCCTACTGTCTCTATCTCTCTGTGTCCCTCCTGTCTCTCTCGGTCTGTGTCCCTACTGTATCTCTCGGTCTGTGTCCCTCCTGTCCCTCTGGGTCTGTGTCCCTCCTGTCTCTCTCTGTGTCCCTCCTGTCTCTCTCTGTCTGTGTCCCTCCTGTCTCTCTCTGTCTGTGTCCCTCCTGTCTCTCTCTCTATGTGTTTCTCCTGTCTCTCTCTCTCTCTGTGTTTCTCCTGTCTCTCTCTCTCTATGTGTCCCTCCTGTCCCTCCCTCTCTCTGTCCCTCCTGCCTCTCTCTCTGTGTCCCTCATGTCTCTCTCTCTGTGTACCTCCTGTCTCTCTCTCTCTCTGTGTACCTTCTGTCTCTCTCTCTCTCTGTGTACCTCCTGTCTCTCTCTGTCTGTGTCTCTCCATCCATGTCCCTACTATCTCTCTCTGTCTGTGTCCCTCCTGTCTCTCTCTGTCTGTGTCCCTCCTGTCTCTCTATCTGTGTCCCTCCATCCGTGTCCTTCCTGGCTCTCTCTGTCCCTCCTGTCTATCTGTGTCCCTCCTGTCTCTCTCTGTCTGTGTCCCTCCTGTCTCTCTCTAACTGTGTCCCTCCTGTCTCTCTCTCTGTCCCTCCTGTGTCTCTCTCTCTGTCTGTGTCCCTCCTGTCTCTCTCTCTGTGTCCCTCCTGTCTCTCTCTGTGTCCCTCCTGTCTCTCTCTGTCTGTGTCCCTCCTGTCTCTCTCTGTCTGTGTCCCTCCTGTCTCTCTATCTGTGTCCCTCCATCCGTGTCCTTCCTGTCTCTCTCTCTGTCTGTATCCCTCCTGTCTCTCTCTGTGTCCCTCCTGTCTCTCTCTGTGTCCCTACTGTCTCCCTCTCTCTGTGTCCCTTCTGTCTCTCTCTTTGTCTGTGTCCCTCCTGTCTCTCTATCTGTGTCCCTCCTGTCTCTCTCTCTGTGTCCCTCCTGTCTCTCTCTGTGTCCCTCCTGTATCTCTCTGTGTCCCTCCTGTCTCTGTCTATCTGTGTCCCTCCTGTCTCTCTCTAACTGTGTCCCTTCTGTCTCTGTGTCCCTCCTGTGTCTCTCTCTCTGTCTGTGTCCCTCCTGTCTCTCTCGGTCTGTGTCCCTCCTGTCTCTCTCGGTCTGTGTCCCTCCTGTCTCTCTGGGTCTGTGTCCCTCCTGTCTCTCTCGGTCAGTGTCCCTCCTGTCTCTCTCTGTCTGTGTCCCTCCTGTCTCTCTCTGTCTGTGTCGCTCCTGTCTCTCTCTCTGTGTTACTCCTGTCACTCTCTCTATCTCTGTGTCCCTCCTGTCTCTCTCTATCTGTGTCCCTCCTGTCTCTCTCTCTATGTGTTTCTCCTGTTTCTCTCTCTCTATGTGTCCCTCCTGTCCCTCTCTCTCTGTGTCCCTCCTGCCTCTCTCTCTGTATCCCTCCTGTCTCTCTCTCTGTCTGTATCCCTCCTGTCTCTCTCTCTGTCTGTATCCCTCCTGTCTCTCTCTCTCTGTGTCCCTCCTGTCTCTCTCTGTGTCCCTACTGTCTCCCTCTCTCTGTGTCCCTACTGTCTCTATCTCTCTGTGTCCCTACTGTCTCTATCTCTCTGTGTCCCTCCTGTCTCTCTCGGTCTGTGTCCCTACTGTCTCTCTCGGTCTGTGTCCCTCCTGTCCCTCTGGGTCTGTGTCCCTCCTGTCTCTCTGTGTCTGTGTCCCTCCTGTCTCTCTCTGTGTCCCTCCTGTCTCTCTCTGTCTGTGTCCCTCCTGTCTCTCTCTGTCTGTGTCCCTCCTGTCTCTCTCTCTATGTGTTTCTCCTGTCTCTCTCTCTCTCTGTGTTTCTCCTGTCTCTCTCTCTCTCTATGTGTCCCTCCTGTCCCTCCCTCTCTCTGTCCCTCCTGCCTCTCTCTCTGTGTCCCTCATGTCTCTCTCTCTGTGTACCTCCTGTCTCTCTCTCTCTCTGTGTACCTTCTGTCTCTCTCTCTCTCTGTGTACCTCCTGTCTCTCTCTCTCTGTGTCCCTCCTGTCTCTCTCTATCTGTGTTCCTCCTGTCTCTCTCTGTCTGTGTCTCTCCATCCATGTCCCTACTGTCTCTCTCTGTCTGTGTCCCTCCTGTCTCTCTCTGTCTGTGTCCCTCCTGTCTCTCTATCTGTGTCCCTTCATCCGTGTCCTTCCTGGCTCTCTCTGTCCCTCCTGTCTATCTGTGTCCCTCCTGTCTCTCTCTGTCTGTGTCCCTCCTGTCTCTCTATTTGTGTCCCTCCATCCGTGTCCTTCCTGTCTCTCTCTGTCCCTCCTGTCTCTCTCTGTCTGTATCCCTCCTGTCTCTCTCCGTCTGTGTCCCTCCTGTCTCTCTCTGTGTCCCTACTGTCTCTCTCTGTGTCCCTACTGTCTCCCTCTCTGTCTGTGTCCCCTCTCTCTCTCTCTGTGTCCCTCCTGTCTCTCTCTCTGTCTGTGTCCCTTCTGTCTCTCTCTCTCTGTCTGTGTCCCCCTCTCTCTCTCTCTCTCTGTCCCTCCTGTCTCTCTCTGTCTGTGTCCCTCCTGTCTCTCTCTCTGTCTGTGTCCCTTCTGTCTCTCTCTCTCTGTCTGTGTCCCCCTCTCTCTCTCTCTGTCCCTCCTGTCTCTCTATCTGTGTCCCTCCTGTCTCTCTCTATCTGTGTCCCTCCTGTCTCTCTCTGTGTCCCTCCTGTCTCTCTCTATCTGTGTCCCTCCTGTCTCTCTCTAACTGTGTCCCTCCTGTCTCTCTCTGTGTCCCTCCTGTGTCTCTCTCTCTGTCTGTGTCCCTCCTGTCTCTCTCTCTGTGTCCCTCCTGTCTCTCTCTGTCTGTGTCCCTCCTGTCTCTCTATCTGTGTCCCTCCATCCGTGTCCTTCCTGTCTCTCTCTCTGTCTGTATCCCTCCTGTCTCTCTCTGTGTCCCTCCTGTCTCTCTCTGTGTCCCTACTGTCTCCCTCTCTCTGTGTCCCTTCTGTCTCTCTCTCTGTCTGTGTCCCTCCTGTCTCTCTCTCTGTGTCCCTCCTGTCTCTCTCTCTGTGTCCCTCCTGTCTCTCTCTGTGTCCCTCCTGTCTCTCTCTGTGTCCCTCCTGTCTCTGTCTATCTGTGTCCCTCCTGTCTCTCTCTAACTGTGTCCCTTCTGTCTCTGTGTCCCTCCTGTGTCTCTCTCTCTGTCTGTGTCCCTCCTGTCTCTCTCGGTCTGTGTCCCTCCTGTCTCTCTGGGTCTGTGTCCCTCCTGTCTCTCTCGGTCAGTGTCCCTCCTGTCTCTCTCTGTCTGTGTCCCTCCTGTCTCTCTCTGTCTGTGTCGCTCCTGTCTCTCTCTCTGTGTTACTCCTGTCACTCTCTCTATCTCTGTGTCCCTCCTGTCTCTCTCTATCTGTGTCCCTCCTGTCTCTCTCTCTATGTGTTTCTCCTGTTTCTCTCTCTCTATGTGTCCCTCCTGTCCCTCTCTCTCTGTGTCCCTCCTGCCTCTCTCTCTGTATCCCTCCTGTCTCTCTCTCTGTCTGTATCCCTCCTGTCTCTCTCTCTCTCTGTCCCTCCTGTCTCTCTCTGTGTCCCTACTGTCTCCCTCTCTCTGTGTCCCTTCTGTCTCTCTCTCTGTCTGTGTCCCTCCTGTCTCTCTATCTGTGTCCCTCCTGTCTCTCTCTCTGTGTCCCTCCTGTCTCTCTCTGTGTCCCTCCTGTCTCTGTCTATCTGTGTCCCTCCTGTCTCTGTCTATCTGTGTCCCTCCTGTCTCTCTCTAACTGTGTCCCTTCTGTCTCTCTGGGTCTGTGTCCCTCCTGTCTCTCTGGGTCTGTGTCCCTCCTGTCTCTCTCGGTCAGTGTCCCTCCTGTCTCTCTCTGTCTGTGTCCCTCCTGTCTCTCTCTGTCTGTGTCGCTCCTGTCTCTCTCTCTGTGTTACTCCTGTCACTCTCTCTATCTCTGTGTCCCTCCTGTCTCTCTCTATCTGTGTCCCTCCTGTCTCTCTATGTGTTTCTCCTGTCTCTCTCTCTATGTGTTTCTCCTGTTTCTCTCTCTCTATGTGTCCCTCCTGTCCCTCTCTCTCTGTGTCCCTCCTGCCTCTCTCTCTGTATCCCTCCTGTCTCTCTCTCTGTGTACCTCCTGTCTCTCTCTCTCTCTGTGTACCTCCTGTCTCTCTCTCTCTCTGTGTACCTCCTGTCTCTGTCTGTGACCCTCCTGTCTCTCTCTCTCTGTGTCCCTCCTGTCTCTCTATCTGTGTCCCTCCATCCGTGTCCTTCCTGTCTCTCTCTGTCCCTCCTGTCTTTCTATCTGTGTCCCTCATTTCTCTCCCTCCTGTCTCTTTCTGTCTGTGTCCCTCCTGTCTCTCTATATGTGTCCCTCCATCCGTGTCCCTCCTGTCTCTCTCTGTCCCTCCTGTCTCTCTATCTGTGTCCCTCCTGTCTCTCTATCTGTGTCCCTCCTGTCTCTCTATCTGTGTCCCTCCTGTCTCTCTGTCTGTATCCCTCCTGTCTCTCTCTCTGTCTGTATCCCTCCTGTCTCTCTCTCTCTGTGTCCCTCCTGTCTCTCTCTGTGTCCCTACTGTCTCCCTCTCTCTGTGTCCCTTCTGTCTCTCTCTCTGTCTGTGTCCCTCCTGTCTCTCTATCTGTGTCCCTCCTGTCTCTCTCTCTATGTGTTTCTCCTGTTTCTCTCTCTCTATGTGTCCCTCCTGTCCCTCTCTCTCTGTGTCCCTCCTGTCTCTCTCTCTGTCTGTATCCCTCCTGTCTCTCTCTCTGTCTGTATCCCTCCTGTCTCTCTCTCTCTCTGTGTCCCTCCTGTCTCTCTCTGTGTCCCTACTGTCTCTCTCTATCTGTGTCCCTCCTGTCTCTCTCTCTGTGTCCCTCCTGTCTCTGTCTATCTGTGTCCCTCCTGTCTCTGTCTATCTGTGTCCCTCCTGTCTCTCTCTAACTGTGTCCCTTCTGTCTCTGTGTCCCTCCTGTGTCTCTCTCTCTGTCTGTGTCCCTCCTGTCTCTCTCGGTCTGTGTCCCTCCTGTCTCTCTGGGTCTGTGTCCCTCCTGTCTCTCTGGGTCTGTGTCCCTCCTGTCTCTCTCGGTCAGTGTCCCTCCTGTCTCTCTCTGTCTGTGTCCCTCCTGTCTCTCTCTGTCTGTGTCGCTCCTGTCTCTCTCTCTGTGTTACTCCTGTCACTCTCTCTATCTCTGTGTCCCTCCTGTCTCTCTCTATCTGTGTCCCTCCTGTCTCTCTCTCTATGTGTTTCTCCTGTCTCTCTCTCTATGTGTTTCTCCTGTTTCTCTCTCTCTATGTGTCCCTCCTGTCCCTCTCTCTCTGTGTCCCTCCTGCCTCTCTCTCTGTATCCCTCCTGTCTCTCTCTCTGTGTACCTCCTGTCTCTCTCTCTCTCTGTGTACCTCCTGTCTCTCTCTCTCTCTGTGTACCTCCTGTCTCTGTCTGTGACCCTCCTGTCTCTCTATCCATGTCCCTCCTGTCTCTCTCTGTCTGTGTCTCTCCATCCATGTCCCTCCTGTCTCTCTCTCTCTGTGTCCCTCCTGTCTCTCTATCTGTGTCCCTCCATCCGTGTCCTTCCTGTCTCTCTCTGTCCCTCCTGTCTCTCTATCTGTGTCCCTCCTGTCTCTCTCTTCTGTGTCCCTCCTGTCTCTCTCTGTCTGTGTCCCTCCTGTCTCTTTATATGTGTCCCTCCATCCGTGTCCCTCCTGTCTCTCTCTGTCCCTCCTGTCTCTCTATCTGTGTCCCTCCTGTCTCTCTATCTGTGTCCCTCCTGTCTCTCTGTCTGTGTCCCTCCTGTCTCTCTCTGTCTGTGTCGCTCCTGTCTCTCTCTGTCTGTGTCGCTCCTGTCTCTCTCTGTCTGTGTCGCTCCTGTCTCTCTCTGTCTGTGTCGCTCCTGTCTCTCTCTCTGTGTTACTCCTGTCACTCTCTCTATCTCTGTGTCCCTCCTGTCTCTCTCTATCTGTGTCCCTCCTGTCTCTCTCTATCTGTATCCCTCCTGACTCTCTCTGTGTTACTCCTGTCACTCTCTCTCTCTCTGTCTGTGTCCCTTCTGACTCTCCCTGTCTGTGTCCCTCCTGACTCTCTCTGTCTGTGTCCCTCTTGTCTCTCTTTCCCTCCAGGCTGTCTCTTTCACCTCAGTCCCCAGCATGTCTGCCGGTCCCTCCCCAGGGAGGAGTTGAGAGCAGCAGGGGGGAGGTGTTGAGAGCAGCAGGGGGAGGATTTAAGACCGGCAGGGGAGGAGTTAAGAATGGTGGGGGAGGAGTTAAGACAGACAGGGGAGGAGTTAAGAATGGCGGGGGAGGGGTTAAGAGTGGCAGGGGAGGAGTTAAGAGTGGTGGGGGAGGAGTTAAGAGCAGCGAGCGGGCAGGAGGAGTTGTGAGTTGTGCGAGCCCGCAAGCGTGAGCAACGGCTCGAGCGGGCTCGTATGCTCACAACTATATATGTGATATTTCTTTGATGCACCATAGAGTGGCGACAAAGAGCACGTTGGGTTCTTTACAAATATTGCAATAAACACAAACATTCAATAACATATACTAGATTTACCATTTGACACTGCCATCACAATATAATAATTGCTTAACTAACAATAATAGTTATATATATACTTTAACTCCACTGCATATTCACAGGTGATTTTATTTATTGTGTATCTTTGGATTTTCCCTCTTTTCCTTCGTTTAGGTCTTGTTTCTACTGACTGTACAGAGCTCCTCCATCTTTCGGCGGCTACAAAGTATATAGTCAGTCTGATTTCTATATTGTTCATCTGGTGATGTCCATGTGTAGAGTCGTGGAGCAAAAAACAAGACAACCGATCTGACGCTTCATTTTGTACACCAAGACCAAACTTGTCTCTTATTGCAGGTATATTTTGGTTTCCTACTTTAGCATTTCAATCCCTTATGATGGCAGTAACATGTTTACTTGCTGTTATATATAAAAAGGGAATATTACTAAATTATAATACTCTGCCCATGGGTTCCAAATACTGTGAAATGATTCATTCTGTTCCAACACAATAAATGTTCTCCTTTCAGAATATTTGCCAAACTTTTTTTTCTAGTCGGGTTTAACGCTTGGTGTTTGTTTTTGCAGTCATTCAGCCATTCAGCCATTATAAGAGCCTCATTTAATACTGTATAATTAGATTTTATCTCTCACTATATATTCCAAAGTCCCATTTATTAGCATTATTTCTGGGTCTAACTTTAATTCATAAGCAAACTTATCTTTTATAATTTCTTGTATTGTTCTCAACAATGTTTGAATTTTAGGGCATTTAACTTAATATTTAACTGGGTCTATCTAACCCTATCTTGGCCTATTTAACCCCATCTAGTCCTATGTAAGCCTATCTAGTCCTATTTAACCTTAACTGGGCCTATTTAACCCAAATGTACACAGTAAAGCCCATCCTAACCCTAATGGGTTTGAACTCCAGATTACAATTTTGTCAATAAAGTTGTCAGTGAATCCATACCTGTTCAGCTTCCGCTTTCCATTCTAAGAGGTTATCAATTCAGACATTTTTATATGATTGTGATTGAGTGTGGGGAGTTGATCCATACATCCCTTATTTCTGTAAATATTGGATATGTATTGGATATGACATGAGTCATGTTTTCATTAATCCTTATGAAATTTAGTTTATGTATTATTTCTTGGAGGTGAAGTTTTAGCGTCTTTCATTTTTTTTGCAATGTGGCTTTTTCTGGCCATAAGCAGGAATTGTAGCCATTTATTATGTCGAATTTGTAGTAGAGGAGAATAGTCTCCTAATAGGAAAATGTCTATTGAAGGGTGTATTGTGGTCTTCAAAATGGTAGATGCCAATCCCATGACTTTGGTCCAAATGTTCTGAATTATCAGGCATTCCCACCAAGTGTGGAGAAATGGACCTTTAGTTTGACATAGTCTATAGCAACTTGAAGATGTTTGTGTGTTAATTTAATGTAATCTAACAGGTGTAAGATAAGCTCTGTGCAGCACTTTTATAGAAGTTTCAAGTAGACTGTAATTTTTGTTTTTTTCCCACTTATGTGGATCCCATTGAGTTCCCATGCCTGATTCCCATGGTTTCATAAAGTTAGTTTTGAAATTCGTTGTCAGGGCATTTAGTATAGAGTAAATAGATCCAAGGACACCTCTGGTTAGTGGGGCTTTGCTGCATATAAGGGATAACTAGTTGATTTGCGGTTTACCCCATTTTTTTATTAGTGGGGTCACTAAATGTTTTATTTTACAATAATTGTAATGCTCCTTGAGTGGGATGTTATAGTTAATCCTTCATTGGTCAAAGGTAAGGACTTGTCCATTTGATAACCAATTACCTAATTTGTTAAGTTTAGCTGTTGTCCACCAATTTTTAGATTCCTCTCTCAAGCTTTCCCAAATAGGCTGAGATGTAAGTGTAGGGGTTAGTTCTGTTAATCTGGCTGCTCATTTTTTGCTTTATCAAAGGGGTTGTTATGTTTCAGTATATGTGGAGGGATTGATGGATTCCATATAACAGATTCCCATGTTTGTGGTTTAATTTGGTAATTTTCCAGAAATACCCAGGCTGGTTGTTGTTCACTGGAGTGTGCTTGGGGTATGAATGTGATTTGAGCCACTTTATGGCATAATTTTAGGTTAGGGCACAATAGCCCTCCTATTTGTTATTTCTGAATATGTGTGTATGGGCTATCTTTGCTCTTTTATTATTCAATATAAATCTATTTATATATTTTTGAAAATTCTCTAACTCTTTGGGAATAATTGGTATAGGTAAGGATCTGAATAGATATAATATTCTTGGTAATATATTCATCTTAATGGCGTTTAGATGCCCTGTCCACGATAATGGATATTTGCTCCATTTGTTAATATTAAATAATGGGTCGTTTTTATCTAATAAGCAATCAGTAAAGGACAATTTAGCATTGGAACCTGGAACATTAGCAAACTGGATGTGGTCAAACATGAGATGACATGATGAATTCCTTGGACTGCAAGAAGATCCAGTCAATCAATACTACAGGAAATCAAGCCATACTGTTCACTGGAAGGTTTGATCACAAGGTTAAAACTCAAATATTTTGGCCATATCATGAGAAGACAGGATTCAGCCCAGAAGACTCTGAGAAAGAAGAGGATGGCAGAGGGGAGAGATGAACAGATGAAGCAATGAACATGAAATTAAGGAAGCTCAAAGGGGCAATGGCTGACAGATGTGCCTGGCTTGCTGAGATCCATAGGGTTATAAAGAGCCAGACATGACTGAACAACAACAAAACTAATGAATACAAAATTAAGTTACAAATAATACATTTTCACAAGGGCTAAATGCTCATAAAGGTAGACATATTAAGGTAAAAAGTTGAAAAGTAGAAATCAAGTTCATTTACTACCAAAGATTAAAGGCAGCTCCTGGAACAACATGCTGAACATCCCTCCCTCCATGTCTTATGTTATTTTATCTTTATGTTGTCACAGCTGCAGGTGTGGGGGTGATTGCTCACTGTAGGGTGGTGCCCTTATGATAATGGTTCAAGATCATGGTTGGTCCTGAGGTCTACTGGGCACAGGGTTCCTGGAGGCCTCTGAAGTGTTGGGCTACATTTGTGGGGTTGAGCAATCACCTCTGTGGTTTCACTGTTTTGTACAACAAAATCTATGGCCTGTTTTAATCTCATATTGGTGTCTATATATTACTAGCGAATTACCTGTCAAAAATGACGGGGCAATACAATTTGAAGCCATGGCAATGCTGTTTGACACACAATGTAAAGCTTTTTCTACTCTGAGGACCTTCGGCGTTCATTGCGAGCCTCACGCTGAGTACCTTAGACTCTCATCTTGTGGCTCAAAATGAGCTCCTTTGACGCTCATAGCGAGCCGCTCCTCTCGTTTACTTTTGGTCCTATGAGTGCCTTTGGCTCATCACAAAGACAGATATATCTGTCTATTTTTTTATAATAATTAATTAATTATTTACTAAATAAATTAATAATTTTAATTTGAAGCTGTTTACAAGTGGATTTACCTTAAAAAGTAAAGGCTGAGAAACTGCAGAGTGCACTAATTGTGCCCAGGTGAGAGGGGTGTGGCTTGACTGTTAAACTTGGATAAAAGGTTTGGGAGCTGGTTTGGGGTCTGTTTACAAGTGGATTTACCTTAAAAAGTAAAGGCTGAGAAACTGCAGAGTGCACTAATTGTGCCCAGGTGAGAGGGGTGTGGCTTGACTGTTAAACTTGTATAAAAGGTTTGTGAGCTGGTTTGGGGTCTGTTTACAAGTGGATTTACCTTACAAGTAAAGGCTGATAAATTGCAGAGTGCACTAATTGTGCCCAGGCGAGAAGGCAGAAGTTAATAGAAACCGGAGAAGGGGAACTTGTGAGCTTGCGAACATTTTCAGTATCAAGTGCAATTCTAGTAAAAGCCTAGGAGTTTAAATAAAAGGAGGGCCTTCAAAGAAAAGGGAGGGCAGATTTATAGTGCAAAGGAGGAAAACTTTATATAAATATATTATATTATATTCTTTATTTTTCCCACTGAAATTTCGTAGACAATAATAATAATTATGAGTCAGTCCAGTGGCAACCTTATTCAGTGTACATCCTGTCATATGTATCTGTGAGAGGTGTGAGCATGTTGCCTCTCTGAAAGCTCAAATTGGAGATCTGGAGAGGAGAATTGCAGCACTTAGTGATATTGCTCCACTGGAAAGGGGGTTGGTGCTCACTGAGCACAGTTTAGCTGGGCCTAGCATGGAGGGTGGAGCTGGGGCTAGTAAGAATGTCCAGGGAGGCAGCTGGGTTACAGTTACAAGGGGAAGCAGGGGGAACAAGAGGAGGCAGGCCAGTTCTGAGTTGGCAAACAACAACAGATTTGCCAGATTGAGTGAAACTGTTGGCGATGTCCATTCAGGAATGGCAATGCCAGATAGAGCTGTTCCCTCTAACAGCCGGGCGAACAGCTCTACTGGAGAAGAGGGAGGGCAGAATAGGCAGAACAGACAGGTTTTGGTTGTAGGGGACTCTATTATTAGGAAGGTAGACAGGGTGATTTGTCACCCAGATCCCAGCAATCTAACAGTTTGCTGGAAATGAACCGGCGGTCTTGGTACATATTGGTACCAATGACAAAGTTAGTGGAAGATGGAGTGTCCTAAAGAATGATTTTAGAGAACTAGGTAATAAGCTGAAGGCAAGGACCTCCAAGGTAGTATTTTCTGAGATACTACCAGTGCCACGTGCTAGCCCAGGGAAGCAGAAGAAAATTAGGGAGGTTAATGCGTGGCTAAAGATGTGGTGCACTAAGGAGGGGTTTGGATTTTTAGAGCACTGGGCTGACTTCTCACTTCGGTACAATCTCTACAGTAGGGATGGATTGCACCTTAATGATGAGGGAGCTTTTGTACTAGGGGATAGGATGGTAGAAAGGCTGGGGGAGTTTTTAAACTAGTAGGTGGGGGGGAGGGACTAGATATAAGTAATGGGGTAGAAAGTGTAGAGGATATAAGGGATGAATTAACAACTCATAGGGGAGGAGATGGGGGGAGGGGTAGTATAGTCAATATGGAGGTAGTACTAAGTACTTCAAGTTCAGTGGCAGGCACTTCAGAACTACAGACTCATAACATAAGGTGTATGCTTGCTAATGCCAGAAGCTTGCCAGGTAAAATGGGAGAGTTAGAATTATTAGCAATTAATGAAAAATGGGATTTAATAGGCATTACCGAAACATGGTGGGATGAATCTCATGACTGGACTGTTAATCTGGATGGTTATAACCTATTTAGGAAAGATAGAGGCAATGGTAAACGAGGAGGAGGGATTTGTCTGTATGTTAAGCCTGAATTTAAGGCTATAGTCAGAGAAGATATTTATGGTGGACCTAGTGATAAAGTTGAATGTTTGTGGGTAGAGTTAAATAGCGGAGCAGCAAATTCCAAAAGAATATTAGTAGGAGTATGCTATAAACCCCCAAATATAGCTGAAAGTGAGGAAATACAATTATTGTTACAGATTGGAAATGCAATGCAAGTACGGGCAAGTTCTAATAATGGGAGATTTTAATTACCCTGAAATAAACTGGATAAATGAGACCAGCAGTTCAGCTAAGGGGAGCAGGTTATTGAGTACACTCAGGGATCATTATCTGGCCCAGGTTATACAGGAGCCTACTAGAAATGAAGCTATCTTAGATTTACTCCTACAAATAAAATTGATATTGTATCAAATGTTGAAATAGGGCAACCTTTGGGAAACAGTGATCACAACACAGTCACATTTGAGATTGAATTAAAAAAACAACATTTTAAGGGGCCAACAAAAACTCTTAATTTTAAAAGGGCAGATTTTAACGGTCTAAGGGCAGCAATACAAAGTATAGACTGGGACAGAGAACTGATAGGTAAAAACACTGAACATAAATAGACAACATTTAAATCCTTACTAAATATACATACACATCGGCATATACCGTGTGGGAATAAAAGTAAAAGGAGTAAATCACAACCCATGTGGCTTAACAATGATTTAAAGATCAAGATACGAAGTAAAAAACAGGCATTTAAATTATACAAACAAGAGGGGACAGAGACTGCTTTACGGGAATACAAGGAAATCAACAAGGCTTGCAAAAGCGCAATTAGACTGGCTAAAATAGAAAATGAAAAATTAATTGCAAAAGAGAGTAAGACTAACCCTAAAATATTTTTTAAGTATATTAATGGGAAGAAGGCGAGGAAGGAAGCTATAGGAACATTATAATGTGAAACAGGCTGTCTGAAAATTTGTGACCAGGAAAAGGCAGATGAGCTAAATAGGTTCTTTTCTTCGGTATACACAAGGGAGGTACCAGTGGTTGGGACACTGCGACATAATGGGGCTACACTACCTTTGCCAAATAATTGGTTAACACAGGAAGTAATCCAAAAGAGGTTGGAAAAAATAAATGTTAATAAAGCCCCGGGTCCTGATGGAATACATCCAAGGGTACTAAGGGAACTGGGTTCTGTAATAGCCAAACCATTATATTTAATTTTTCAAGATTCACTCAACAAAGGGTCTCTACCAGATGACTGGAGAAAAGCTGATATGATACCTATATTTAAAAAGGGAGCAAGAGCAAATCCGGGGAATTATAGACCAGTGAGCCTCACTTCTGTAGTGGGGAAGCTTTTAGAAGGGTTAATAAGGGATAATATA
Organism: Discoglossus pictus; assembly: GCA_027410445.1. Classification (NCBI taxonomy): domain Eukaryota; kingdom Metazoa; phylum Chordata; class Amphibia; order Anura; family Alytidae; genus Discoglossus; species Discoglossus pictus. Next base: position 34,310,361 of record CM050172.1, on the reverse strand, counting down.
CAAGAATATGTCTATTTGAACAGGATTATAAGTAGGAGTCAACATGGGTTTATGAGGGATAGGTCATGTCAAACAAATCTAATTAGTTTCTATGAGGAGGTTAGTAGGAACCTGGATCAAGGCAACTCAGTGGATGTAGTCTTTTTGGATTTTGCAAAGGCTTTTGATACAGTGCCACATGGGATACTATTGGGCAAACTAAGGGATACAGGAATTGCAGTAAATATCTGCTCATGGATTGAGAGCTGGCTAAAAGACACGAAGCAAAGGGTTGTTGTAAATGGAACATACTCCGATTGGACTAATGTGGTAAGTGGGGTTCCTCAGGGTTCAGTATTAGGTCCTCTCCTTTTTAACATATTTATTAATGACTTAGAGGTAGGATTGGAGTGTGGGGTCTCCATTTTCGCTGATGACACAAAGTTGAGCAAGGTAATTAAATCAGAAAATGATGTGCTTTCCCTCCAAGGGGATTTACATAAAATTGAGGAATGGGCATCTAAATGGCAGATGAGATTTAATACGAATAAATGTAAGGTTATGCATCTGGGAAGGAAAAATAGCCATGCAATTTATAATCTTAATGGAGCGAATCTAGGTGTATCAGATATTGAAAGGGATTTGGGAGTGCTTGTGGACAACCACCTAGGTAACAGTGCTCAAAGCCAAGCAGCAGCTGCAAAGGCAAATAAAATATTAGCATGTATTAAGAAAGGTATAGAAGCCAGGGAAGCAAATATAATTCTGCCACTATACAAATCTCTAGTACGCCCTCATTTGGAATATGGAGTACAATTTTGGGCACCACTTAATAAAAAGGACATTTTAGAGCTGGAAAAGGTACAGAGAAGGGCAACCAAACTAATAAGGGGAATGGAGGGGCTAAGTTATGAAGAAAGACTAACCAAATTAAACTTATTTTCTCTAGAAAAAAGGCGTCTAAGAGGAGATATGATTACCTTATATAAATACATCCAGGGTCAGTATAAAGATTTGTCGGGGGAACTTTTTGTGCCAAGAGGTTTTCAACTGACAAGAGGACATCCCTTGAGGTTAGAAGTAAAAAGATTCCACCTCAAAGAAAGAAAAGGGTTCTTCACAGTAAGGGTGGTTAATCTGTGGAATTCTCTACCAGAGGAGGTGGTGACAGCAGATTCGATAGATAACTTTAAAAAGGGACTAGATTTATTTCTAATTAAAAAGGGTATTCAGGGTTATCATGGATAATTAGAGAGACAGTAATGATCCAAATTTTTAACATTTCCCCTTTAGACAATTGGCTAAGTCTCGCTTTTTTTTTTTTTTTTTCTATTTGCCTTCCTCTGGACTAATTAATAATAATAATAATAATAATAAAAAAAAAAAAAAAAAAAACATTAAATAATTGATTAATAATTAATTAACAACGAATTAATAGTTAATCCGCATATTGCAGATCAAAGGAGATCTTAAAAGGTTGAACTTGATGGACTGAAAGTCTTTTTTCAACCTTAAATACTATGTAACTATGTAACTATGTAATATACTTTACCTATTTGTAATTGATATATCCAGCAATGAATGGCCTGAAGAGCTTCTTATTTATTTTAATTTTCCTGCAGCATACAATGTACAGTTGGACTGTTGCTGCCCTGAGGAGAAAGTGTCATCAATGTCCCAACAGTGCATTAGAAATATGCTGCATGTGCGAGGGCAAAACGTTGGTTTATTTGTGTAAAGCGCCATTTTTGATTCGTAATGTTTTAGTGTTATAAAATGGCGTAGTTTGTTTATGTGCTACGCAGGTTGGAAGCATTTTCCATGCTTGCTGTGTATTTTTGTACCTTGTACTTCCCTGGCAAAATTCGAACGTGCCGTGAATAGCCCGCGGGCGAACTGTCCGCGGCATCTCTACGTACAACCTCACTGGCAGATGTCATGGCTGTCCCCCATGCTATGTGTTTTTTTTTATGTTTTGTTTGTATTTTGTGTTGTTTTTTAATGTACGGATTTCGGCCGTTAACTTCGTGTTTTTGTGACCTTGTATTTTTTTTTCTAAGTTCTGCGGGTCATATTTAAAAGTCGCATGTCCTTTTCAGTGTTTTCTGCGCTTCGGGGTCATGGAGCCTTGTTTTCATTTTTTTTGGCCGCCATTTTTTTTCTCACTTAGCCTATTTTCAAGTGGCGAAACTCCTTAAAATCGACTTTAATTTGTGTGCAACCTCACCCCCAGATGTCCTGGCTGTCCCCCTATGCTGTGTGTGATGTTTTTGTTATGTTTTTTTTCGGATGTCCGCGAGTGCGGGTGTCTGTTATCTTTTTTATTTTTTTATTTTTAGAGTGCGGTTCCAGAGCGGGGCAGAAGAGGAGGAGGCCGGAGACATCGAGGGGAGGTAAGCACAATGTAGATTATGTTTATTTTGTTTTTATGCTTATGTATGTGTACTAATGTTATGTTTTTTTAACAGGGGCTGCACCGGAGAAGAAGAAAAGAAGAAGGACGGGACATGCTGGAAAGGTGAGTAGAATATTTAGAATGCTTATTTATTTACTGTAAATGTGTTGCACTCATTTTTTATTTTTATTTTCCCTAGGTGGCTGATCTGAAGGGACATCTGCAAAGGTAAGTGGTCTTAATTATTTTATTTTAGCTTAGAATTAGATTATTTTATATATATATTAGCATTTATTGTATGTTAGCTAGGCGTATTTGTTTTATATAGATAGCATAGCATGTATTGTATATTAGATTGTGGTATTTATTTAGATAGATTGGGGGAAGTATATTAGATAGGATGTATATTAGATAGATAGTATTTATTTATATTACAAAGATTGTGTGATGTATATTATATAGATAGGATGTATATTAGATTATGGTATTTATTTAGATAGATTGGGGGATGTATATTAGATAGATAGGATGTATTGTATATTAGATAGGGGTGTATTGTATTGTATTTCATTTTATTTGTATTGTATGTGTTTGTATTGTATGTATTTGTATTATATGTATATGTATTTCCTTTTCAGGTGTGTAATTTTTTTTTTCTGTAGTGGGGGGGGGTTGTAATGTGTTTTTTTATTTTCTGTAATGTTCCTTTTTTATTTTTGTGATTTAGGATTTTTGTGACTTTAGGCTTTTTTATATTCTGTAATTAAAGTGGTGGGGGTTATTAGGGGGTAGGTAGGTAGTGTAGGTGTTAAAAGGGTAGTGTAGAGGGTGTTTAGTGGATATTTAATGTTTTACTGGGGGGGTATAGTGCAGTATAGTGTAGTGTTTATACTTAGTGTCATGATGGTCCTTGAGGACCGTCATGGCACTTATGTGGTTAATGTTGGGTTGTAACAGGACCATAATGGTCTTAATATACCCTTATTGGACTGATGTGGTTAAATAGAGGCTTATGAGGGTCTGTATGGACCCCCATGAGTGACAGGGTTAATTAAGGGTTTATGGGGGTCTGTATTGACCCCCATGAATGCCACGGTTATTTATGGGCTTATGTGGGTCTTTATTGACCCCCATGAGTGATAGGGTTAATTGTGTGTATTATGGGGGTCTGTATTGACCCCCATGAGTGACAGGGTTAATTAGGGTTTTATGGGGGTCTGTATTGACCCACATGAGTGAGGGTGTTAATTTAGTACTTATGGGTGTCTATATTGACCCCCATGAGTGACAGGGTTAATGAAGGTCTTATGGGGGTCTGTATTGACCCCCATGAATGACAGGGTTAATGAAGGTCTTATGGGGGTCTGTATTGACCACCATGAGTGACAGAGTTAATTAAGGACTTATGAGGATTTATATTGACCCCCATGAGTGAGGGGATTAATTAGGTGCTTATGGGGGTCTGTATTGACCCCCATGTGTGACACAGTTAATGAAGGGCTTATGGGGGTCTGTATTGACATTTGCGAACCAAACTGCATCCCTCGCTTCGTGTGACGAGGTTTCGTAGTTTGACAACTATTATATATTATTATTACTATAGTTGGAGTTTGGGATTATTTGTGCCTACCAGTCACCTATGCTTAGGTCAACAGATTATATTGTCCTAGAGGTAATTTGATTGAGATAACACCACATATAAAGTACATTTCAAGCTCTGACAATGCAAGAACTATAACTGAATATATATAAACTGAAAGTATAAAGCATCTTTATGAAGAACTACCTTGAAGGCTCAGAGAATATAGTGTGTGTAATGCAACGGGCATAAGCTTAAAGGAAGCCATGTTCAAAATTGTTATGGATAGAAGAACAAAGCATTTGTGGACACATTTGCATGACCCTGCTCAGCTTCCCAGAATGCAGTATAATAACTGTATTTCTCGGTATTCTGAGCAGGAAGCAGGTTTTTTACCTTGTTTTAGACATTCAAATGTGAACACAGATGTAATATTTATTTACTGTACTACTGTACAGTGGAGGCTTCTATCACTCTTTGGTCCACCAAATATTAAATGACTGTTGTGTTGAACTACCTACTCAAAATTTCCACTACACAAGCTGGAATCCCGCCCCACACTGATCATAGGCAGTACCCTTGAAACGGCTGCGCGTGGATAGGATTCTCAGCTTGTGTACAATCCAACCTTGGTGGCTGTGTAATGCAGCGACCATAAGCTTAAAGGAAGCCATGTTTAAAATGGTTATGGATAGAAGATTGAAGCATTTGTGGGCACATTTGCATGTTCCTGCTCAGCTTCCCAGAATGCAGTGTAATAACTGTTTTTCTCTGAATTCTGAGCTGGAAGCAGGTTTTTTAACTTGTTTTAGACATTTAAATGTGAACACAGATGTACTATTTATTTACTATATATATATATATACATACATACATATTATTATCATTTATTACTAATAACATAAAAAATGATGGAGCAATACAATTTGAGGCCATGGGAATGTTGTTTGACACACAATGTAAACCGTTTTGTACTCGGAGGACCATGAGCGGTCATTGCGAGCCTCTCCTGTCGTGTACCTTTGCTCCTCTGAGCACCCTCATCAGTCAAGATAAAGAGAGATATATATTTATCTATATGTAGTTAAGTAATAATGAAATATTTCTCGAATAAATTAATATACTTTAAGTATTTATAATTAATATATGCAGCCATCAATAGCCTGGAGAGCTAACAATCTGTTTGTATTTTCCAACAGCATAGAATGCACAGTTTGAGTGTTGGTGCCCTGATGATAAAGTGTAATGAATGTCCCAACTGTGCACTATAAATAGGCTGCGTGCGCGAGGTAAAGCCGTTGGTTTATTGTGTAAAGCGGCATTGTATATTCGTAATGTTATTAATGTGTTACGCGTTTCATGAGCATTTTCCGTCTTTTGTAATAATGGATTTTCTAGTTCGTAGGTTGATGTTTAAAGTGCTACGTGTTCTGCAGTGTATTGCGCGGTCCGCGGTCGTGTAGCCTCATGTAAAAAAATTTCTGCGCCTATTTTTTTTCTTGCTTAAGCAAGAAATTAATTGCTTAATTTTCGAGTGACGAAAGTCGTGTAAATCGGCTTAATTTCACGTTCCACCTCACTCTCAGACGTCCTGGCTGTTGCCCCGTACTGTGTGTGATGTTTTTGTATATATTTTTTTTGGTTTATTTAGTGTATTTTTATTATTTTTGTGTTTTTGCAGTTCGGTCGTTAATCTCGTAGTTTTTGCTATTGCGTCCTTTTTTTTTTCAAAGTCCCGCGTCTCGTAATTTTTTTTTCTAAGGCCCGCGGTTTGTCAACCGCTTGCAGGCCAAGGTGATCCCGCGTTTAGTAAGTGTTTTGTGGCTAAGTCCCGTGTGTTTCATTGCCTCATCATGTTTCTGGTGATAGTTGTAGTGCCTTAACAGCTCACCGCGCTACACAAGGTTACACAAGCTCATCGCCTAAGTGCTACTCGTTAACGGCTCGCCTCGCTTCGTAAGGCTCGCAACGATCAGCGCCTTTGGATCTCATCAGCTAACTCGTACGCACCACGCAAAGCGTGACGACGTCTCAGTTTGAAAACTATGATATTTGATTGTTTATTTTTAAAGTACCCATATATTTAATTGCGCTATACATGGGTTACGTTCAAGACAAAAAAAGAAAATAACAATATTAATACATGCCTCTCTAAAAGGATGTGTTTTTTGTGAGGTTTTGAAGGTTTTGAGTCAGGATGATAGTTTAGTGGAGAGAGGCAAGGAGTTCCACAGAATAGGGGCAGTGCAAGAAAAGTCCTGAAGACAGGAGTGTGAGGAGATAACAAGAGTACTGAAAAAAACAAGGTCTTTCGCAGAACAAAGAGGGAGTATGGGGGTGTATTTGGGGATGAGAGCAGAGATGTAAGATGCTGCACCGTTGTTGAGGGCTTTTTAAGTTAGGGTCATGATTTTACATTTTATTCTGGAGTCTATGGGAAGCCAGTGGAGTGATTGGCAGAGAGGTGATGCCGAAACTGAGCGATGAGTATAGTAGATGAGTCTAGCGGATGCATCCATTATGGATTGAAGTGGTAACAAGCAGGTGATTGGGAGGCCAACAAGGAGAGAGCTGAAGTAGTTATGATGAGATATGATGAGAGAATGTCTTAGTTGAGTCTTGTGTAAGGTAGTGACGTATTTTAAAGATTTCTTTAGATAGAGAAGACAGACGTATGTTAGTGACTGTATGTGAGGGATAAAAGAGAGGACAGGGTCCAGTAGACCCCCAGGACAATGTGCCTGGGAGGTGGGAGTGATGATGGCGTTGTCAACAGTGAGAGATATGTGAGGAATTAAAGCTGTAGTAGAGGGTGAGAAGATTAGGAGTTTGGTCTTAGACTTTTATATATATATATATATATTTATGTATAGTAAATAAATAGTACATTTGTGTTCACTTTTAAATGTCTAAAAAAAGTTTAAAAAAAAACTTGTTTCAGAATTCCAAAAAATAGATTTATTACACTGCACTCTGGGAAGCTGAGCAGGGACAAGCAAATGTGCCCGCAAATGCTTTGTTCTTCTATCTATAACCGTTTTAAACATGGCTTCCTTTAAGATTATGCCCGTTGCATTACACAGCTTTTATGCAAAGCCAAGGTTGGATTATTCACAAGCTGGGAACTCTACCCACGGACAGCCCTTTCCAGGTTACTGCCTATCATCACACACATATCAGAAACACTAAACCACGCCCTAAGGCCCTAGGGTGCCATGAGTATATTTATTTCTATAGCACTCATATACAAACAGATATAAATAAACATACTGTATACATATATAGACCTGTTTGTATATATGTGAGTGTTATACTATTAAATATACTCATGGCACTGTAGGGCCTGATTTGGGTAAATCCACCCCCCATCCATCCACAATCTTACACATACAATACCAGATCTCCCCCATAAGCATGTGTACCCTCTCCTCATACAGACATAAGGACAGGGAGAGAGTGACACACAGGGAGAGACAGACACTGACAGAGGGTGAGACAGACAGGGATATGGACTCACCTAGGCTCTGCTGCTCCTGTTTCCAGAGCTCTTCCTCCATCACATATAGGCCGGGTGGTGACAGACATGTGACAAGCTTGGTGTATGGGGTAATCAGCAACAGACACCACCAGTATGGAGAAAGCTGCATGCCCTCTGTAAGCAGGGAGGTTTTATTTTTCAACAAACTTTATTCATTTTGTCAGGATTGCCCCAATGCATTCAGGGAGAGAAAAAGTGATTACAGAGGGATCAAATATGTGTGGGGGGGGGGGGCAAGAAGAAAGGGGGTGGGTGTCCTAACTCAGACCCACGTCGGCCTAATGATTTACCCTGATGCAAATGTACTAATCATCACAGTACACTGTAGGCTGACATGTCTATTTTGCTACAACATTTATAACACACAACATACAACACAGCCCTTCACATGTTTAGTAAATCCGCCCCTATGCAATGTTTATTTATATCTATTTTTAGTAAATAAATAGTACATTTGTGTTCACATCTGAACACCTAAAATAGGTTAAAAAATGTATTTCCTTCTCAGAATTCCAAGAAATACAGTTATTTCTCAGCATTCTGGGAACCTGGGCAGGGACGTGCATATGTGCCCACAAAGGCTTCTCTCTTGTAATCCAATAACATTTTAACCATGGATTCCTTTAAGCATATGCCTGCTGTGTTGCTCAGCTTTAAGCAAAGCTCAGGATGAATTATGTACTACTGTACAGTGGAGTGCTTCTATCTCTCTTTTGCCCACCATAAATTGAATGATTGTTGTGGTTATCTATTTTTTTACATTTTTTTTTAAAATGTTTTAGATTTTTTATTTTTTTTATAACTCTGCTTTATATTTATTTGTATTCATTTATATATTATTATTTTTTTTCCTATTATATTTTTTTTACAGGGCTTTTATTTTTATATATTCATTTATTTATGTTATTTTATTTTTATTTCCTTTTTTTATAATACAATTTATTTTTTACAGTTTTGTAGTTTTATATATTTCTGTGTTTTTTATATTTATTTTTATTTCATAATATTATAATTCCTCTATTTGTTTAGTATTGTTTATTTTATATCTTCATTTGTCTAGTTATTTAATTTATTTTCATCTCCCATTATTATAATTAAAAACATTTTTTTAGTGTTTTTAGTTTTATATATTCATTGGTTTATTTATTTTGTATTTATTTTATTTCATTTTTTTACTTTATAATATTTAAATGATTGTTGTGGTTATCTATTTTTAAAAAGATGCTCAAACTTACTGTGGACCTGCCTCATAAAGTCTTATAAAAAAAAAACTGTAGTGGCAGCCATTGGATAAATTGCCATATATCCTCTAGCATTGAAATTTTGGTGATGTCATAAAGCCCTCAGTGATGTCACAAGAGGCTCTGCAGTATAAAAGTCAGCTCACCTATTGCTCTGTCTGGGATTTGTAGTCAGGTGACAGAGACAGCTTTGCGATTTGTGCTATTATAATTTTTGAAAAATTTTGAGATTTTTAAAAAAAAAATAAGATTTTTGATTTTTTTTAATAATTCTGCTTAATATTTATTTGTATTCCTTTATATATTATTTTCTTTATTTCTTTATTTTTCCTATAATATTTTTTTTACAGGGCTTTTATTTTTATATATTCGTTTATTTATTTATTTTGTTTTATTTTTATTTCCTTTTATTATAATCCAATTTATTTTTTATATTTTTGTTGTTTTATATATTAATTTGTTTATTTAATTTATTTTTATTTCTTATTATTATTATAATTCCTTTATTTGTTTAGTTTTTTTTTGTTTTATATCTTCATTTGTCTATTTATTTATTTTATTTTTATCTCCTATTATTATAATTATTATTTTTTTGTGTTTTTAGTTCTATATATTCATTGGTTTATTTATTTTTTATTTTCTATTTATTTTATTTCATTTTTTGTATTTCATATTATTTAAATGATTGTTGTGGTTATCTATTTTTAAAAAGATACTCAAAGTTAATGTGGATCAGCCTCATAAAGTCTTATAAAAAAATCTGTAGTGGCAGCCATTGGATAAATTGCCATATATCCTCTTGCACTAAAACTTGGGTGATGTCATAAAACCCTCAGTGATGTCACAAGAGGCTCTGCAGTATAAAAGTCAGCTCACCTGATGCTCTGTCTGGGATTTGTAGTCAGGTGAGAGACAAAAGGGAGAGAGAGCTTTGTAATTTGTGCTATTAATGTTTTTAAACATTTTTGAGATTTTTTAAACATCTTGAGATTTTTGATTTTTTTTTATAATTTTGCTTTATATTTATTTGTATTCATTTATATATTATTTTATTTATTTATTTTTCCCACTATAATTTTTTTTTTACTGGGCTTTTATTTTGATATATTCATTTATTTATTTATTTTGTTTTATTTGTATTTCCTTTTATTATAATCAAATTTTTTTTTTTACAGTTTTGTTGTTTTATATATTCATTTGTTTATTTAATTTATTTTTATTTCCTATTATTATAATTCCTTTATTTGTTTAGTTTTTTTTTAATATATCTTCATTTGTCTATTTACTTATTTTATTTTTATCTCCCATTATTATAATTAATTTTTTTTTTTAGTGTTTTTAGTTTTATATATTCATTGGTTTATGTATTTTTATTTTCTATTTATTTTATTTATTTATTTTATTTCATATTATTTAAATGATTGTTGTGGTTATCTATTTTTAAAAAGATACTCAAAGTTAATGTGGACCAGTCTCATAAAGTCTTATAAAAATATCTGTAGTGGCAGATATTGGATAAATTGCCATATATTCTCTAGCACTGAAACTTGGGTGATGTCATAAAGCCCTCAGTGATGTCACAAGAGGCTCTGCAGTATTAAAGTCAGCTGACCTATTGCTCTGTCTGGGATTGTAGTAAGGTGAGAGAGAGCTTTGCGATTTGTGCTATTAATATTTTTGCAATTTTTCTAATTTTTTTACTTTTTGAGATTTTTGATTTTTTTTTTATAATTCTGCTTTATATTTATTTGTATTCATTTATATATTATTTTCTTTACTAATGTATTTCTTTTTCCTGACTGACCAGGAGGAGCATGGAGGGATGGAGGGATCCATCGGCTGCCAATCCTGACAGGTAAGAATCCATATGAAAGAACTAGTGGGGGCCATTTTTTAGCTGCTCCTTTAATCTCCTATAATTGATCGTCATGTACACTGTTTGGTGGGTTTATGGATAATCTATACTTTTTTCAATAAAAAAGCAGAACTGTGGGGAGTGACGAGCCACAAGAGCATGTCTAGATGGACTTTAAGTGTTAAAGTCTTGTATTAAAATATCTATCCTTGGATGGTTAGCCCCAATGCATTGTTAAGTCCTTTATCTTTAGTGTTGCAGAATGTGATAATCTTCATTTCAAAAAGTTTTTATATCCTTTATTTCTTTTGGAAATTCAAGTATTTTAAATTTCAGGTTTGGATAGCGTGATCATTCTGGGTAAAATGGTCTCCCACTGGGGTACAAATAACTGTCTTTATTGTGCTTTTTGATGGAGTGCCTGTGTAGATTCATTCAGATTCATTCAGAGTCCCATTCCCACATTATGCTTCATCTAGATACTCCTTTCCTCTCCATGTTCATTTACTTTACTATATACATCACTCTCCCAAATTATTAATACTTTATTTTATTTTTTTAGTCAGAACAATGGCAGGATACCTAGGACCTCTACTTTGGGAGGTGAGGAACAAACTGACTCGAGATAGAAATAACCTTATTATACATCACTCTCCCATAATATTAATATATATATATATATATATTTTTTTTTAGCCAGAATAAGAGCCATCTTCTCTTAGCTGCTTGCATATGCCTTTAACTCATAAATTTGGCTTTGGATGTTATTTTTATAAATATTTATATGCATTTTGTTGACTTAAGAATTTATTAGTGCCAATAAGTAATATATGTAGCAATATTAAGAGTGATTTTAAGTGCATATAAATGTACGAATTTGGCAATTGAATCGGGCCCTAAAAGCGTGAGACATAGGAACTCATTTTCTGAAATGTGAGGAATAAATCTGGATCATAGCCATTAGGGTTATAGACTAGACTTCTTAGGTAATCCTAGGTCCTGTTAATTCCATAGCATTGGCTAGATCTTTGAATTAGACATTGATCATTAACAAAATTCATATGTATTGCTGTAAAAAATATTTTCAATCTTACAGTTAGTTGCTGCTGGTATCCACCAACTATACACTATAGGGTCAATGGGGGGAGATGGCTTTTTCTACAGATAGTGCTAAATATTTAAATACAAAGAGTACCACCTACACAATGATCTCCACTGGATACTTGTTGTGTTAGAGGTTGTCTTTGGCAGTAAGCTTTTGCTGTTGATGCAGCCTATGAATTATTCTTTCTTTTTTAGCATATTTGATTATTGTTAAAACCCTTTATACATATATTCCATCCAAATTATATTCCCATTCAGTACAGTACATTATAATTACTAATAATCAGGCAGGAAAGGTGGTCCTGGAAGACTCTTAGCAGTATTGAGGTGGTCATTTTAGGTGACATCTTTATTATAATAGACACTGCTTGTTCCTGAAGCATTCCACATTTGTTTCTTTCACACTTTCTCCTGGCTTGGAGATTAAGTGGTATTAAGGGGTATTGGGTATTTGTTGATTAATTGGGGAATTCAGATAAGATTTCAGTACAGGACACCTTCCCCATCCCTCTCATAGGATCATTAGAGTCAGTATACAAGTATATTTGTAAACCTTGCTTGCACTAAAGTAACTGAACGTATCTGCCTTGAAAATATGGCAGCTTCCATGTACTAGTAGAGCCACTACAATGAATATTTTCTATGAAAATGCCCATGACTTACATAGCTGCTGATGTTATCTACTACCCTTTCTGTAATGTGGCATTTTTGCACATTATCCCTAAATATTTATTTACAGTCCTATTCCCACTCACCTCCACTGTTTCATCTATGCTTTCCTCTCCATGTTCATTTACTATATACATCACTCTCCCATAATATTATTATTTTGTATTTTTTATCCACAATAGGAGCAAGTGGCCCAGTGCCTCCTCTTCTGGAAGGTGAGGCACAAATTGACTTAAGAAAGAGATAACCTTAATATACATAACTCTCCCATAATATTAAGATTTTGTATTTTTTTAGCCACCATACCAGCATGAGGCCCAGCACCTTGACTTCTGGGAGATGAGGAACAAACTGACTTGAGAAAGAAATAACCTTATAATACATCACTCTCCCATAATATTAATATATGTATTTTTTTTAGCCAGAGCAAGGATTTGGAGCCTTTCAAAAAAAGAAAAGGGGAGAGTCAGAGTGACCCAACAAGGTCCAGTAAACAAATTAATATTTGTTCCCATTGTAATTAAAACATAAACATAGATTTGACAGCAGATATTAACCAAAAAGTCTGGTCATTATATCTGTATATATGCTTAAATAATCCAAGAGGCTGACCTTCTTATTACCAGGCATGCTTGAACTATTTTACTGCTTTTCCCTCGTACTTCCTTATTGGTACTAGTTTCCACTTATCTACTAGCCTTTCTGTAATGTAGGATTTTTGCACATTATCCCTAAATATTTATTTACAGTCCCATTCCCACCCACTTCCACTGTTTCATCTATGCTTTCCTCGCCATGTTCATTTACTATATACATCACTCTCCCATAATATTAATATTTTGTATTTTTTATCCTCAATAGGAGCAAGAGGCCCAGTGCCTCCTCTTCGGGAAGGTGAGGCACAAACTTACTTGAAAAAGAAACAACCTTATTATACATCACTCTCCCATAATATTAATATTTTATATTTTTATAGCCACAAAAGGAAATCGAGGCCCAGTACTGCCTCTTCTGGAAGGTAAGTAACAAACGGATGATTTTACTATTGGCTTCCTCTAAATCTGTAACTACTGGTTTGACTAAGTGATTGTGTTATTGGCCGCACATGCAGCGTATGCAATGAAGCATTTACGGGCTTGCATCTCTGGCCAGTTGGTCACAGCATGGTTCAATGTAATAGCTCTGTAACGCAGCAGAATTTCAAGCCCGCAGTGGTTACGGGCTTCATATTTAATGTGGCTATTAGTCTATCACCATCTCTTATAGGTGGATCTAGACAATAAATAACCTGTATCTTCATCCAGGTGGGATTCTTATTGTGACATTTAAAAAATGAGCTGATAACTATTTATAATATTTCTTTGATGCACCATAGAGTGGCGACGAAGAGCACGTTTGGTTCTTTACAAATATTGCAATAAACACAAACATTCAATAACATATACTAGATTTACCATTTGACACTGCCATCACAATATAATAATTGCTTAACTAACAATAATAGTTATATATATACTTTAACTCCACTGCATATTCACAGGTGATTTTATTTATTGTGTATCTTTTGATTTCCCCTCTTTTCCTTAGTTTAGGTCTTGTTTCTACTGACTGTACAGAGCTCCTCCATCTTTTGGCTGCTACAAAGTATATAGTCAGTCTGATTTCTATATTGTTCATCTGGTGATGTCCATGTGTAGAGACGTGGAGCAAAAAACATGACAACAGATCTGAGGCTGTAGGAAAAGGGTGTTTGCTACGACCAGAGAATTATCTTGAAAGATTTCTACTAACCTCTGACCTTCTTCATTTTGTACACCAAGGCCAAACTTGTCTCTTATTGCAGGTATATTTTGGTTCCCTACTTTAGCATTTCAATCTCCTATGCTGACAGTAACATGTTTACTTGCTGTTATATATAAAAAGGAAATATTACTACCAAAATGTTGTTAAGTCTAAATTATAATACTCTGCCCATGGTTTCCAAATACTGTGAAATGATTCATTCTGTTGCAACACAATAAAATGTTCTCCTTTCAGAATATTTGCCAAACTTTTTTTTCAAGTCGGGTTTAACGCTTGGTGTTTGTTTTTGCAGTCATTCAGCCACTATAAGAGCCTCATTTAATACTGTATAATTAGATTTTATCCAACTCTCACTATATATTCCAAAGTCCCATTTAGTAGCATTATTTCTGGGTCTAACTTTAATTCATAAGCAAACTTATCTTTTATAATTTCTTGTATTGTTCTCAACAATGTTTTCATTTTAGGGCATTTAACTTAATATTTAACTGGGCCTATTTTACCCTATCTAGTCCTATTTAACCTTAACTGGTCCTATTTAACCCAAATGTACCCAGTAAAGCCCATCCTAACCCTAATGGGTTTGAACTCCAGATTACAATTTTGTAAATAAAGTTGTCATTGAATTCATACCTGTTCAGCTTCCGCTTTCCATTCTGAGAGGTTAGCAATTCAGACATTTTTATATGAATGTGATTGAGTGTGGGGATTTGATCCATTCATCCCATATTTCTGTAAATATTGGATAAGTATTGGATATGACATGAGTCATGTTTTCATTAATCATTATGAAATTTAGTTTATGTATTATTTCTTGGAGGTGAAGTTGTAGCGTCTTTCATGTTTTTTTGCACTGTGGCTTTTTGTGGCCATAAGCAGGAATTGTAGCCATTTTTTATGTCGCATTTGTAGTAGAGGAGAATAGTCTCCTAATAGGAAAATGTCTATCGAAGGGTGTATTGTTGTCTTCAAAATGGTAGATGCCAATTCCATGACTTTGGTCCAAATGTTCTGAATTATCAGGTATTCCCACCAAGTGTGGAGAAATGGACCTGTAGTTTGACATAGTCTATAGCAACTTGAAGATGTTTGTGTGTTAATTTAATGTAATCTAACAGGTGTAAGATAAGCTCTGTGCGGCATTTTTATAGGAGTTTCAAGTAGACTGTAATTTTTGTTTTTTTTCCCCACATAAGTGGATCCCATTGAGTTCCCATGCCTGATTCCCACGGTTTCATAAAGTTAGTTTTGAAATTCGTTGTCAGGGCATTTAGTATAGAGTAAATAGATCCAAGGACACCTCTGGTTAGTGGGGCTTTACTGCATATAAGGGATAACCTGTTGGTTTGCGGTTTACCCCATTGTTTTATTAGTGTGGTCACTAAATGTTTTATTTTACAATAATTGTAATGCTCCTTGAGTGGGATGTTATAGTTAATCCTTCATTGGTCAAAGGTAAGGAATTGTCCATTTGATAACCAATTACTTAATTTGTCAAGTTTAGCTGTTGTCCAACCAATTTTTAGATTCCTCTCTTAAGCTGACCCAAATAGGCTGAGATGTAACTGTAGGGGTTAGTTTTGTTAATCTGGCTGCTAATTTTTTGAGTTAGCCCTTTTCCAGTTAGTTATTGAAAGCTTTATCATAGTGTTGTTATGTTTCAGTATATGTGGAGGGATTGATGGATTCCATATAACAGATTCCCATGTTTGTGGTTTAATTTGGTAATTTTCCAGAAATACCCAGGCTGGTTGTTGTTCACTGGAGTGTGCTTGGGGTATGAATGTGATCTGAGCCACTTTATGGCATCATTTTAGGTTAGGGCACGATAGCCCTCCTATTTTTTTTATTTCTGAATATGTGTGTTTGGGCAACCTTCGCTCTTTTTTTATTCCACATAAATCTAGTTATATATATTTTTAAATTCTCTAACTCTTTGGGAATAATTGGTATAGGTAAGGATCTGAATAGATATAATATTCTTGGCAATATATTCATCTTAATGGCGTTTAGACGCCCTGTCCACTATAATGGATATTTGCTCCATTTGTTAATATTAAATAATGGGTCGTTTTGATCTAATAAGCAATCAGTAAAGAACAATTTAGCATTGGAACCTGAAACATTAGCAAACTGGATGTGGTCAAACATGAGATGACATGATGAATTCATTGGACTGCAAGAAGATCGAGTCAATCAATACTACAGGAAATCAAGCCAAACTGTTCACTGGAAGATTTGATCACGAGGCTAAAGCTCAAATATTTGGCCATATCATGAGACAGGATTCAGCCCAGAAGACTCTAAAAAAGAAGAGAATGGCAGAGGGGGAGATGAACAGATGAAGCAATGAACATGAAATTAAGGAGGCTCAAAGTGGCAATGGCCGACAGATGTGCCTGGCTCGACGAGGTCCATAGGGTTATAAAGAGCTAGACATGACTGAACAACAACAAAACTAATGACTACAATATTAAGTTACAAATAATACATTTTCACAAGGGCTAAATTCTCATATAGGTAGACATATTAAGGTAAAAAGTCGAAAACTAGAAATCAAGTTCGTTTTTTATTCTAAGTTCTGTATCGTGTTTTTATTTTTCAAAATCGCGCTTTTTTGGGTTTATTTTTACCGGGAGTGAGGCGCCGTATAGCCTCCACCGCAGCAAATGCGGACCCTTGCAAACTCATTGCAGCCGACGTTGGAGACTCCAGCTCCGCAAATGCGGCCCCTCGCATTGCGAGGGTCCGCATTTGCAGCCAGAACTGCGTCCCTTGCTTTGCGAGGGACGCAGTTCTGAGAGCTTGCAAAGCGTGATGACGACTCCCAGTTTGACAACTATTATATGTGATTATTACTATGGTTGGAGTTTGGGGTTATTTGTGGCATCCAGTCACTTATGCTTAGGTCAACAGATTGTAGTGTCCTAGAGGTAATTTGATTGAGATAACCCCACATATAAAGCACATATCAAGGTCGGACAATGCAAGAACCATAACTGAATATATATAAACTGAAAGTATAAAGCATCTTTATGAAGAACTACCTTGAAGGTTCGGAGAATATAGTGTGTGTAATGCAACGAGCATAAGCTTAAAGGAAGCCATGTTTAAAATTGTTATTTTTTTATTTTTTTTTCATATTTTAATTTTTTTATTGTTTTTAGAAACAGACAACCAAAATAAAATACATACAGTAAAACAATACTTACATCTAAATCATACACAATCACCCACCTACAAACCCCCCACCCACCCCTCGGCAATATTCTCATTATTTACAGAAGGAGGCAATACCCGAAACCTATTATATAATTAAAGTAACTTCGCTAAAGGCAACAAATACAACAACAACAAAAAATATCTATTAACAGAAAGGCCTGGCAAACAGTTCTTCGTCCCATCTTGCCCATTTCTTAACCACTGATAATCTTAACTTGGAATCAAAACTTAAATATTCCATTTCATACTGTTTATTCCTTTCCATAGTACTACAAATCTCATTCCATTTAGGCAATTCCCCACTTCTCCATCTCCGTACAATCCACCATTTAATTGCCATGAGAACCTGCACCACTATCCCAATTGTTTCACTAGACCATTCCCTTGGAAAGATATGTAATAGAAAAGCTTCTGGGTTTAAGGTAACTTCCTTACATCCCATACCCACCATCTTGGTGACACACCTTTCCCAAAGCCCTTTGATCTTTACACATTTCCACCACATGTGGCTTTGGGTGCCTATTTCCGAGCACCCTCTCCAACACAGCTCACTATATTTGCTTGGATCTATTTTAGACAGAAGCTCTGGAACTATGTACCATTTTTGTGTAATTTTAAAGTGGATTTCTCTGTAAGTTGTACAAATCAAGTTATCTTTTGTTAGCTGATACGCTTTTCCCCAGTCCTCCAAATTTTTCTTAATTCTAAAATCAGTTTCCCAGCTTTCCATGGCTACAGATTTTCCAGAACTTCTGTACTCGTCTAAAAATTTTAAGCATTTCGACACTGAACTCTTATTACTTGTTCTTAATGACAGGAATTTTTCGAGAGGTGTCAAATCCCTGACTGATCTTACATCAAAATCTTCTTTTGTTAATATCTTCTTAAGGGTCAGAAATTGCAGCCACATTGATATTGGGACCTCTTTCACTCTCCTCAGTTCCTCAAATTTAATAAAGCCCTCATTTCTGATTAAATCCTTAATTTTGTCAATACCCCATTTCCCCCACTCTACCTTATCTATTTCGGGGTGTATATCATAAATTACTTCCAGTGGTGTTAATGGAGATGGAAAAGGGAGCAACTTCAATTTTGAGTTCATTTTGAGCCAACTAGCCCAACATTGTTTCCCTATTCTGAACTCTATCTGAGTCTTAAAGTTGGACGATTTCTTATACCATAGAGCTTGCTGCAGAACTATTTTGGGGCTTAATGCTTCTTCTAACTGGACAAACTTGGGTCCTTCCACTCCTTCTGTCCATCTCAGAAAGTGGTACAATTTTATAGCCTCTGCATACTTCCAGAGGTTGATTGCCCCTAATCCACCTTCTATATACTTTTTATTTACTTGGTCTTTACTGACTCTAACCCTATTTCCTTTATATATAAAATGATCTACCACTTTCTGAAATTTAGTAATACTTCCTCTGGATATAAATAGAGGGATTGCTCTTAAAACATAAGTAAGTTTTGGTAAAATGAACATCTTAACACATACGATTCTGCCTGACCAGGTTAGGTTTAGCCTCTCCCATGACTTGAGTAGTTTGCACACTGAAACAAAAGTTATTTCCAAGTTATTCTTTAACATGGAAGCAACACACGGAGTCAACTCTATTCCCAAATGTTCTATTTTATTCTGCTCCCATCTAAATGGGAATTTCTCTCGTAACAAGGTTTTAGTTTCTAAGTTCACATTTAGCCAGAGATAACCTCTGATTTGGAAGAATTAATTTTATAATATGATAGGCAACCAAAGGTTTTTAATTCCTTCATGAGATACACCAATGATTCTAGTTGCTCTGATAAGACTACAACTGCATCGTCTGCGAATAGAGTGATCTTCGATTCTATAGCTCCACATATGAATCCTCTTATGCTATCATTCTTCCTTATCATTTGAGCCAGCATTTCTATACACAAATTGAAGATCATTGGGGATAGCGGGCATCCTTGTCTCATCCCATTGCTAATCTCAAACGATTCCGACTGAAAGTCTGTACTTTTTATGAAGGCTGAAGGGTTAGAGTATAGCGCCATAATCGCACTTGACCCGAATTTGCCCAATCCAATTTCTTCTAAAGTACACTTGATAAACTCCCAGTTGAGCTTATTGAAGGCTTTTTCTGCATCTAACCCTACTGCCACCAACGTGATTTTATTATCTTTAGCATGTGCCAATATATTGATAAGCTTTCGCAGATTATCTGTCCCTTGTCGGCCTTTAACAAAACCTGTTTGATCTGACTCAATTAACTGGTCTAAAAGAGGATTTAATCTTTGTGCTAGTATCTTTGAATATATTTTGATATCGATGTCAAGCAAAGAGATGGGCCTGTAGTTAGCACAATTTGCCAGATCTTTTCCCTCCTTCGGTATCATAATTATTGCTGCTTCTAATGTCTCCTTAGGAGCCCATCCTACGTCTTTAATTTTGTTAAATGCTTTTACCATATGAGCCACCAATTCTGGTAAGAATTGTTTATAATACAGTATCGGGAACCCATCTGGTCCTGGGGATTTTTGGACATTTAAACCGGACACACAATTCTCGATTTCCTCCACTAAAATTTTCCCATTTAGTAGTTCCTTTTGCTCCTCGGAATTTTTTTTTTAGATTCAACTTTTTAAACAAATCCTGTATTTGCCCTTTATCAGGTTTAACCCATCCTGGTTTCTTTTCCAGATTATACAAGGCGCTATAATACTCCGCCGCAATTCTACCTATTTCAATAGGATCCTTTTTCATAATTCCTTTGGCATCGAGGAATTTCACTATCCTTTTGTTGCTCCGCTTTTTCCCAATAAGATCCACTAGTGAGTTATTTGCTTTATTACCTAGATGATAATTTTTTATTTTTAGCTCCTTTAACTTCTTATCTATTTGACTTTGTAAGATCATATTTATCTGTGCTTGTATCTTATAGATCTGTTCCGTCAACATGTTATCCTGGCTTTTTTTGTTGGCATATGATAACTTGTAGAGTTCTAAATATAAATCATGCAGCGATTTCCCCCTGGCCCTCCTCTTCTTAATCATTCTTGTTTTCAGAATACCCCTCATATACGCTTTGTGCGCATTCCAAATACTTAAATCTGAGATTATGGAGCCACTGTTAACTCTAAAGAACTCTTCAATTACTTCCTTAATTTCTTTTTTTTCTTCTATTGTATAAAATACTTCTGAGTTAATATTTTCTCTTTTTTTTTCATTGCTAGTCCCCCGACCTTGCAGTACTATTTTTACCAGGGCGTGGTCTGACCATGATATAACCCCTACCTGCACATCATCCACTTCTCTCCATGTCTCTATGTCAACCAGTATGAAATCAATCCTTGTGTATATACTATGTCTCTGAGAATAATAAGTATAGTCCCGGACCTCAGGATTTTTTAGCCTCCAAGAGTCATATAGTTTGTATTTCAACAATATCTCATTAAATCTTCTAGACAATCTTTCCAGAGCCAAATCGCTCGTCCTTAAGCTCCTATCAATTTTTATGTCCAGGACCATATTCAGATCCCCACATATAATAAGCTTACCCACTTTTAGTTTGGAAATAATTTTTAAACACTTACTCAAAAAGCTTATTTGATTCGGATTCGGAGAATATAAATTTGCAATTGTAAATGACTGACCATTTACCTGTCCTAACCAAATGATAAATCTCCCTTCTCCATCATATTCTACATGATCCGTTACAATCACATTCTTATCATGAAACAAAATAGCAACCCCTCTAGCCTTTTTCCTGAAGCTAGACGAGAAACCCAACTCAAACTGTTTATATCCTATTCTAGGTTCTTTCCCCTTTACCCAGTGGGTTTCTTGTAGACAAATAACATCCAATTCTTCTTTTATAAATTGACGGAAGGCACAGTGCCGTTTGCCGGGTGAATTTAAGCCTCTAGCATTTTGCGATATCACTTTTAACATCAAAGTGACTTACTTGATAACCTCCGAGTCCCCTCCTTCCCTATCATACAATTTTTATTGCCTTCACTTCCCCTCCCCTTCCAACAGCATACAAACACCACACATACCGTTTCCTCCCGATGGCAAGAAAAACTTAATGCCATCTTTTAAGATGTCTGGTCCTCCGGGGCGGAGAAAAAACTTCAAAAAGAGAGAGAGAAAAAAAAAAGACCCCGGCAGAACCTTGGGAGTGCGCCCATTGCCCCCTCACCCTACTCCTAGAAGCACTCAACTACACATTAAGTGTTTCCTTCACGTCCAAAACTTTTAATTGACTCTACAATAGAATATTGAAACATTTCCCAAAATTGTCTCGGATAAGTAGTATATTTTATACATTTTCTTTTCCATTTTTTTTTTTTTTTCATTTTTCTTTATTTGTTTAAAATTGTTATGAATAGAAGAACAAAGCATTTGTGGGCACACTTGCATGACCCTGCTCAGCTTCCCAGAATGCAGTGTAATAACTGTATTTCTCTGTATTCTGAGTAGGAAGCAGGTTTTTTAACTTGTTTTAGACATTCAAATGTGAACACAGATGTAATATTTATTTACTGTACTACTGTACGGTGGAGGCTTCTATTGCTCTTTGGTCCACCATATATTAAATGACTGTTGTGGTGAACCTACTCAAAATTTCCACTACACAAGCTGATGATAGGCAGTACCCTTGAAATGGCTGCACGTGGATAGGATTCTCAGCTTGTGTATAATCCAACCTTGGCGGCTGTGTAATGCAGCGACCATAAGCTTAAAGGAAGCCATGTTTAAAATGGTTATGGATAGAAGAATGAAGCATTTGTGGGCACATTTGCATGTTCTTGCTCAGCTTCCCAGAATGCAGTGTAATAACTGTTTTTCTATGAATTCTGAGCTGGAAGCAGGTTTTTTTACTTGTTTTAGACATGTAAATGTGAGCACAGATGTACTATTTATTTACTATATATACATATTATTATCATTTATTACTAGCGCTTTCAAAAATGATGAAGCAATAAAATTTGAGGCCATGGGAATGCTGTTTGACACACAATGTAAACCGTTTTGTACTCGGAGCCTCTCCTATCGTGTACTTTTGCTCTGAGCACCCTCATCAGTCAAGATAAAGAGAGATACATATTTATCTATATGTAGTTAAGAAATAATGAATTATTTCTTGAATAAATTTATATACTTTAAGTATTTATAATTAATATATGCAGCCATCAATAGCCTGGAGAGCTAACAATCTGTTTGTATTTTCCGACAGCATAGAATGTACAGTTTGAGTGTTGGTGCCCTGATGATAAAGTGTAATGAATGTCCCAACTGTGCATTAGAAATAGGCTGCGTGCGCGAGGGAAAACCGTTGGTTTATTGTGTAAAGCGGCATTGTATATTCGTAATGTTATTAATGTGTTACGCTTCTCGTGAGCATTTTCCGGCTTTTGTAATAGTGTATTTTCTAGTTTGTAGGTTGATGTGTAAAGTGCTATGCGTTTGGCAGTGTTTTGCGCTGTCCGAGGTCATGTAGCCTCATTTTCATTTTTTTTGGCGCCCATTTTTGTTCTTGCTTAGGCGATTTTCAAGTGCCGAAAGTCGTGTAAATCGGTTTAAATTTGCGTTACACCTCACTCCCAGACGTCCTGGATGTTGCCTTGCCCCGTGCTGTGTGTGATGTTTTTGTAATTTTTTTGTGGGTGTATTTAGTGTGTTTTTATTGTTTTCGTGTTTTCGCAGTTCGGTTGTTAATCTCGTATTTTTTGCTATTGCGTACTTTTTTTTTTTCAAAGTCCCGCATCTCACTTTTTTTTTTCTAAGGCTTGCGTCTTGTAATTATTTTTTCTAAGTCACGCATTTGTCAACTGCTTGCAGGCCAAGGTGATCCCGTGTTTAGTAAGTGTTTTGTGGCTAAGTCATGTGTGTTTCATTGCCTCATGTTTCTGTGATAGTTGTAGTGCCTTAACGGGCCACCTCGCTACACAAGGCTACACAAGCTCATCGCCTAAGTGCTACGAGTTAACGGCTCGCCTCGCTTCGCAAGGTTCGCACCGATGAGCGCCTTTGGTGCTCATCACCTAAATGCTACACGTTAACGGCTCACCTCGCTTTACAAGGCTCGCAAGTGATGAGCGCCTTTGGCGCTCATCGGCTAACTCGTACGCACCACGCAAAGCATGACGACGTCTAGTAGTTTGACAACTATATATGTTTATTTTTAATGTACCAATATATTCCATTGCGCTATACATGGGTTACGTTCAAGACAAAAAACAGTAACAATATTAATACATTGTAAGGATGGAGGGTCTTGGAGCTTAGAATCCAGTGTCCAAAGTGCTTTCCCCAGAGCACCATGTAAGATTGAAAACTTGCAAACTTATAATCTAAAGGTTTTGGGTGTGGTACAGGAGGGTGAGGAAAGTGTTGTGTTGGGTGGAAGCTGATAAGCTTCTCTAAAAAGATGTGTTTTTTTGTGAGGTTTTGAAGGTTTTGAGTCTGGAGGATATTCTATTGGAGAGAGGCAAGGACTTCCACAGAATAGGGGCAGTGCAAGAAAAGTTCTGAAGGCGGGAGTGTGAGGAGACAACAAGAGTAGTAGAAAAAACAAAGTAATTCGCAGAACAAATAGGAAGTGTGGGGGAGTATTTGGGGATGAGAGCAGAGATGTAAGGGGGTGCACCGTTGTTGAGGGCTTTGTAAGTTAGGGTCATGATTTTACATTTTATTCTGGAGTCTATGGGAAGCCAGTGGAGTGATTGACAGAGAGGTGATGCCGACACTGAGCGATGAGTATGGTAGATGAGTCTAGCGGAGGCATCCATTATGGATTGAACTGGGAACAAGCAGATCATGGGGAGGCCAACAAGTAGAGAGCTGAAGTAGTCAAGACGAGTTATAATGAGAGAATGTCTTAGTTGTGTCTTGTGTAAGGTAGTGACGCATTTTGGAGATGTTTTTTAGATAGAGAAGACAGAAGTTTGTTAGTGATTATATGTGAGGGATGAAAGAGAGGTCAGGGTCCAGTAGACACCCAGGACAATGGGCCTGGGAGGTGGGGGTGATGATGGCGTTGTCAACAGTGAGAAATATGTGAGGAAATAAAGCTGTAGTAGAGGGTGAGAAGATTAGGAGTTTGGTTTTAGACATGTATATATTCTACATGCTGATGATAGCCAGTAAACTTGAAACAGCTGTACATGGATTGGATACTCGGCCAGTGTTTATTCCAACCTTGGCTTTGCATTAAAGCTGTGTAATACAGCATGCATAAGCTTTAAGGAAGCCATGTTTGATAATGGCTACGGAATGAAGAGCGAGGCATTTTGTGGGCATATTTGTGTGTCCCAGCTCAGCTTCCCAGAATGCAGTGTAATAACTGTTTTTCTCGGAACTCTGAGCTGGAAGCAGATTTTTTAACTTGCTTTAGACATTCAAATGTGAACACAGATGTACTTTTTATTTTCTGTACTACTGTACGGTGGAGGGCTTCTATCGCTCTTTTGCCCACCATATTATAAATGATTGTTGTGGTGAACTACCTACTTATAATTTCCACAACACAGTCTGAGACCCCGCTCCATGCTGATGATAGCCAGTAAGCTTGAAACAGCTGTACATGGATTGGATACTAGGCCTGTGTTTATTCCAACCTTGGCTTTGCATTAAAGCTGTGTAATACAGCATGCATAAGCTTAAAGAAAGCCATGTTTGATAATGGCTACGGAATGTAGAGGAGCGAGGCATTTGTGGGCATATTTGTGTGTCCCAGCTCAGCTTCCCAGAATGCAGTGTAATAACTGTTTTTCTTGGAACTCTGAGCTGGAAGCAGATTTTTTAACTTGCTTTAGATATTAAAATGTGAACACAGATGTACTTTTTATTTACTATATATATATATATATATATATATATATATAAATATATATATATATATATATATATAGTAAATAAATAGTACATTTGTGTTCACTTTTAAATATCTAAAAAAAAAGTAAAAAAAAACTTGTTTTCTCCTCAGAATTCCAAGTAATACATATATTACACTGCACTCTGGGAAGCTGAGCAGGAGCAAGCAAATGTGCCCACAAATGCTTTGTTCTTCTATCCATAACCATTTAAACATGGCTTACTTTTAGCTTATGTCTCTTGCATTACACAGCTTTTATGCAAAGCCAAGGTTGGATTATTCACAAGCTGGGAATCCTACCCACGGACAGCCCTTTCCAGGTTACTGCCTATCATCATCACACACACATCAAAAAATTCTAAGTCAGGCGGTAAGGCCCTAGGGTGCCATGAGTATATTTAATACTATAGCACTCATATACAAACAGATATATATATATATATATATATATATATACACATACTGTATACATATATAGACCTGTTTGTATATGTGTGAGTGTTATGCTATTAAATATACTCATGGCACTGTAGGGCCTGATTTGGGTTAATCCACCCCCCACCCATACACAATCTTACACATACAATAACAGATCTCCCCCATAAGCATGTGTACCCTCTCCTCATACAGACATAAGGACAGAGAGAGAGTGAGACACAAAGAGAGAGTGAGACACAAAGAGCTCTTCCTCCATCACATATAGGCCGGGGTGGTGACAGACATGTGACAAGCTTGGTGTGTGGGGTAATCAGCAACAGATATCACCAGTATGGAGAAAGCTGCATACTGGAGGGTTTTATTTCCAACAAACTTTACTCAGTTTGTCAGGATTGCCCCAATGCATTCAGGGAGAGAAAGGGAGATTAGAGAGGAATCAAAAATGTGTGTGTGTGTGTGTGTGTTGGGGGGGCGGGGGTCAAGAAGAAATGGGGTGGGTGCCCTAAGTAAGACCCAGGTCGGCCTAATGATTTACCCTGATATGAATTTACTAATCATCACAGTACACTGTAGGCTGACATATCTATTTTGCTATAACATTTATAACACACAACATGCTAGATAGCCCTTCACATGTTTAGTAAATCTGCCCCGATACTATGTTTATTTATATCTATTTTTAGTAAATAAAGAGTACATTTGTGTTCACATCTGAACACATGTATTTCCTGCTCAGATTTCCAAGAAATACGGTTATTCCACTGCATTCTGGGAACCTGGGCAGGGACATGCATATGTACCCACAAAGGCTTCTCTCTTGTAATCCAATACCATTTTAACCATGGCTTTGTTTAAGCATATGCCTGCTGTGTTACTCAGCTTTAAGCAAAGCTCAGGATGGATTATGTACTACTGTATAGTGGAGGGCTTCTATCTCTCTTTTGCCCACCCTAAATTGAATGATTGTTGTGGTTATCTATTTTTAAAAAGATGCTCAAACTTACTGTGGGAAAGCCTCTTAAAGGCTTATAAAAGAAACTGTAGTGGCAGCCATTGGATACATTACCATATATCCTCTAGCACGGAAACTTGGGTGTTGTCAGAGAGAGAGAGAGAGAGAGAGGGAGAGGGAGAGGTAGAGGGGGAGAGGGAGAGAGCTTTGCAATTTGTGCTATTAATATTTTTTTTTTAAATTTAGATTTTTTAGATTTTTTTTAGATTTTTGATTGTTTTATCATTCTGCTTTATATTTATTTGTATTCAGTTATATACTATTATTATTTTTTTTCGGATTATATTTTTTTTTACAGGGCTTTTATTTTTATATATTCGTTTATTTATTTCTCTTATTTTATTTTTATTTCCTTTTATTATAATCCAACTTACTTTTTACAGTTTTGTAGTTTTATATATTCATTTGTTTATTTATTTATTTTATTTTTATTTCCTATTAATATAATTCCTTTATTTTTTTTATTTTTTGTTTGTTTTATATCTTCATTTGTCTATTTATTTTATTTTTATTTGCCAATATTATAATAATATATTTTTTTGGTGTTTTTACTTTTATATATTTATTGGTTTATTTATTTATTTTCTATTTATTTTATTAAATTTTTTTATTTTATATTAATTTATTTTTTACTGGGTTTTTAGTGAAGTTAGATAGAAATATAGAGATAGATTAGTTAGATAGGTTTATTAATTCATTTATTTAACTTTTACTGTTTATTTTCCTGTTATTGTATTTTAATTTATTTTTTTATTGCCATTTGTATTTTATTTTTATTAAATAGAAGAAGAGCCGTTAGTGAGGGTTAGGTAGGTTTGTTAGGTAGTGTTCATAGATAGTTTTGTTAGATAGGGTTATAGAGAGCTTTGTAAGATAGTTTTTTGTAGATTGCTTTGTTAGATTAGATTGGAGGTGACAGCGACAGACGGCTGACTGACTGGACTGACTTTCTGACTGACTCACTAAAAATCAAAAAAAAAAAATGACTGACTTATAGACAGGACAGATAGATAGGGAAATATCTAAGAGATAGAGAGTTAGATAGGGACACAGACCCAATAGCGTTAGATAGGAACAGAGACCAGACAGTTAGATAGTTAGGGACCGATAGGGAAAGACTGACTGACCAGGACAGGAGGAGCATGGAGGGATGGAGGGATTCGTCGGCTGCCAATTCTCACAGGTAAGAGACCTTATGAAAGTGGGGGCCATTTTTTAACTGCTCCATTTAATCTCCTATAATTGATGGTCATGTACACTGTTTGGTGGGTTTATGGATAATCTATACTTTTTTCAATCAAAAAGCAGAACTGTGGGGAGTGACGAGCCACAAGAGCATGTCTAGATAGACTTTAAGTGTTAAAGTCTTGTATTAAAGTATCTATCCTTGGATGGTTAGCCCCAATGCATTGATAAGTCCTGTATCTTTAGTGTTGCAGAATGTGATAATCTTCATTTGAAAAAAAGTTTTATATACTTAATTTCTTTTGGAAATTCAAGTATTTTCAATTTCAGGTTTTGTATAGCGTGATCATTCTGGGTAAAATGGTGTCCAACTGGGGTAGAAATAACTGTCATTGTGCTTTTCGATGGAGCGCCTGTGTAGATTCATTCAGATTCATTCATAGTCCCATTCCCACATTATGCTTCATCTAGATACTCCTTTCCTCTCCATGTTCATTTACTTTACTATATACATCACTCTCCCATAATATTAATACTTTATTTTATTTTTTTAGTCAGAACAAGGGCAGGATACCTAGGACCTCTACTTTTGGGAGGTGGGGAACAAACTGACTTGAGATAGAAATAATCTTATTATACATCACTCTCCCATAATATTAATATTTTGTATTTTTTTTAGCCAGAATAAGGGCCATTTTCTTTTAGCTACTTGCATGTTCCTTGAACTCATAAATTTGACTTTTTTGTGTTTTTTTTAATTAAATGTTTAAATGCATTTTATTGAATTAAGAATTCATTGGTGCCAATAAGTAATATTTGCTGAATATGTAGCAATATTAAGAGTGATTTTAAGTGTATATAAATGTACAAATTGGGCAATTGAATCGGGCCCTAAGAGCGTGAGACATAGGAACTAATTTTCTGAAATGTGAGGAATAAATCTGGACGATAGCTATTAGATTTATAGACTAGACTTCTTAGGTAATCCTAGACCTGTTAATTCCCTTACATGGGCTTGATCTTTGAATTAGACATTGATCATTAACAAAATTCATATTCATTGCTGTAAAAATTAATATTCAATCTTACAGTTAGTTGCTGCTGGTATCCACCAACTATAACACTATATGGTCAATGGGGGGAGATGGCTTTTTCTACAGATAGTGCTAAATATTTAAATACAAAGAGTACCACCTACACAATGATCTCCACTGGATACTTGCTGTGTTAGAGGTTGTCATTTGCAGTAAGCTTTTGCTGTTGTTGCAGCCTATGAATTATTCTTTCTTTTTTAGCATATCTGATTGTTGTTAAAACTTTATACATATGTTCCATCCAAATCATATTCCCATTCAGTACAATCACATATATATATATAGTTGTGAGCGTACGGGCCGTTGCTTACGCTTGCGGGCGTCCGGGGCTCGCGTAGCGAGGGCACTGGGCAAGGGCCTCAGTCGCTAAGCGAAAGCCTCATTTGCTGGCATGGAGCACCGAAGGCGCTCCTTGCCAGCAACTGCGACCCTCGCAAAGTTCACGTCGCTTCTCAAATAACACGACACACAAATTACGACACTCGCTAAATTTTACGAGGAACGCAAACAACCTACAACACACGTACACACACATTACGGCCTCGCAACATTCGGACGCAACTCGCGAATTTCAAACACAATACATACACACACCACAGACATACAAAGATTACCTACAGCAAGAGATAGCATCCAGGACCTCAAAAATGCAACTTACACCTTCATTTTACTCAAAATAAAAGAGTTTAGACACTAAAAAATTTGCTAAGCGAGAGAAAAAATGGCAGACGAACAAAACGAAAACGAGGCTACACACGCAAACACCATACGAGACACGTTACCACACATTACGACCTCGCAAACATCGGACGCAACACGCCGACATACAAACATTTAAAACACAATAAATACACACAACACACACATAAAAAGCTTACCTACAGCAAGAGGAACCATTCAGCACCTCAAAAAAACAAGTTACACCTTCATTTAAATAAAAACAAAACACTTTAAACACTAATAGAATCGCTAAGCGAGAGAAAAAATGGCCGACGGACAAAACGAAAACGAGGCTACAGCACTCTCAACACGTAAAACACCACAACACACTCGCAAAACACCACACAAAACTCGAAAACAACTACGAGGCACCAACGGACAATCCGCAAAGACGCACAACACAGATAAACCGCCATTTTACGCCAATGCGGAAGTACACCACTACGCTAACGGTTTTGCCTCGCGCACGCACAGTATTACACTGCACACATTCACCACGCTTATAGAGCAGCTCCACAACACTAATGCTGCAGCAACGTCAAAACACATTCACAGCTCTTCAACACAATGCTTCAAAATAGGTAAAGTATATTCATTTACCGTATATTTCGCCCTATAAGACGCACCGGCAGATAAGACGCACCTAGTTTTTAGAGGAGGAAAACAAGAAAAAAAAAAATCTGAATCAAACACAAATACACTCAAACACAAATACACTTTACACACAGATACACACCTACATTACACACAAATATATATATATATATATATATATATATATATATATATATATAGATACACATACATACATATACATACACACATAAATATACATACACATACATACATATATACACACACATACACACACATACACATACATACACACACACATACACATACATACATACACATACATATCCATATACTGCAGCATTTGGGAGCCATTGACCCTCCCTGACCCTCCTGATCCTCCCTGACCGTCCTGATCCTCACCTTTATAGATACACATACATACATATACATACACACATAAATATACATACACACATAAATATACATACACATACATACATATATACACACACATACACACACATACATACACACACACACACACATACATACACACACACATACATACATACATACACACACACACACATACACATACATATCCATATACTGCAGCATTTGGGAGCCCTTGACCCTCCCTGACCCTCCTGATCCTCCCTGACCCCCCTGATCCCCCTGATCCTCACCTTCCTTCTGATCTCTGCCATCTTGATCTCACCCCAGCGCTTCCTACCAGCACTCCACGTGTACTGCAGCGTTGCGTGTGTGACGTCACTAGGACGCACCGGCCGACGCGATGCTGGTAGGAAGCGCTGGGGTGAAATCAAGAGGACAGAGGCAGTTTCAAAAGGCATATTCGCCGTATAAGACGCACCAACTTTCCTCCCCCAGTTTTGGGGAAGAAAAAGTGCGTCTTATACGGCGAAAAATACGGTATTAATGTATTATATCTTTACTATTACACACCAAACAATATTAGCTCACTAACAATAACATTGCTGTCATTTTTTGACGGGCAAGTCGCTAGTACATTATAATTACTAATAATCAGGCAGGAAAGGTGGTCCTGGAAGACTCTTAGCAGTATTGAGGTGGTCATTTTAGGTGACATCTTTATTATAATAGACACTGCTTGTTCCTGAAGCATTCCATATTTGTTTATTTCACACTTTCTCCTGGCTTTGAGATTAAGTGGTATTAAGGGGTATTGGGCATTTGTTGATTAATTGGTGAATTCAGATAAGATTTCAGTACAGGACACCTTTCCCATCCCTCCCATAGGATCATTAGATCATTAGAGTCAGTATACAAGTATATTTGTAAACCTTGCTTGCACTAAAGTTACTGAACATATGTGCCTTGAAAATATGGCAGCTTCCATGTACTTGCAGAGCCACTACAATGAATATTTTCTATGAAAATGCCCATGACTTACATAGCTGCATATTTATTTACAGTCCCATTCCCACCCACCTCCACTGTTTCATCTATGCTTTCCTCTCCATGTTCATTTACTATATACATCACTCTCCCATAATATTAATATTTTGTATTGTTTATCCACAATAGGAGCAAGAGGCCCAGTGCCTCCTCTTCTGGAAGGTGAGGCACAGACTGACTTAAGAGAGAAATAACCTTATTATACATAACTCTCCCATTATATTAATATTTTATATTTTTTTAGCCACAATAGGAGCATCTCTTCCAAAACGGCACCTAGTAGTACTACCACCATATGGTGAGGAACAAAATCATCCTGATTATTTTCCTCTGTATTCCATGGTCCTTTACGGTAATAAACTCTTAATACACAACAGTACTACAAAATACTGTTTATACTCGAGTATAAGCTAAGGCACCTATTTTACCACAAAATACTGGGTAAAATGAGTGACTCGAGTATAAGGCGAGGGTGGGAAATGTGCTGCCCCCTGTGTCCCTCTTGCGCCCTCTGTGTCCCCCTCTTGTGTGCCCTCTGTGCCCCTTTCTTGTGCCCGCTCTCTCCCCTGTGTCTCTTCCCCCTCTCCCTTCCCTGTGTCTCTCCCCCTCTACCTACCCTGTGTCTCTTTCCCTTCTCTCCATCCCCTGTGTCTCCCCCTCCCTCCCCTGTGTCTCTTTCCCCCTCTCCCTCCCCTGTGTCTCTTCCCTTTCCCTCTCTCCCATGTGTCTCTTCCCCCCTCTCCCTTCCCTGTGTCTCTTTACCCCCTCTCCCTCGTGTTTCTTTCCCTCCCCCTCCCTTATCATCCTCTTCATACTCCCTCCTCAACCCCTCTCCTCAACCCCCCTCCTCATCCTCCCTCCTCATCATCTCTTCTCAACCCCCCTCCTCATCCTCCCTCCTCAACCCCCCTTCTCAACCCGCTCCTAATCCTCAACCCCCTCCTTAACCCCCCTCCTCATCCTCCGTCCTCATCCTCAACCCCCCTTCTCAACCCCCCTCCTCAACCCCCCTTCTTAACCCCCTCAACCCCCTTGCTTATCCTCAATCCTTCTCCTCAACCCCCCTCCTCATCCTCCCTCCTTATCCTCAACCCCCCTCCTCAACCTCTCTCCTCAACCTCCCTCCTCAACCCCCCTCCTCATCCTCTCTCCTCAACCCCCCTCCTCATCCTCTCTCCTCAACCCCCCTCCTCATCCTCTCTCCTCAACCCCCCTCTTCAACCCCCCTCCTCCTCAACCCCCTCAACCCGCTCCTCATCCTCAACCTCTCTCCTCAACCCCTCTCCTCAAGCACCCTTCCTCAAACCCCCTTCTCATCCTCCCTCCTCAACCCCCCTCCTCAACCCCCTTCTCATCCTCAACCTCCCTCCTCATCCTCCCTCCTCATCCTCCCTCCTCAACCCCCCTCCTCAACCCCCTTCCTCAACCCCCCTCCTCATCCTCCCCTCACTTACCTTCCATCAGCAGCTGCTCCTCCACTCCTCCGTGCGTCTTCTGGCTGCGTCGGAACCCGGCCAATGCTAATGACGTGACGCGCATGTGACGTCACGTCATTAGCATATGTCGGGTCCCGACGCAGCTGGAAGACGCGCGGAGGAGCAGCTGCTGATGGAAGGTAAATGAGGGAAAAGGGAGAGGGGGAGATAATTAGAGAGGGGTAAAGTGAGGAGGGGGGTTGAGGAAGGAGGATGAGGAGGGGGATTGAGGTTGAGGATGGGGGTTAAAGATGAGGAGGGGGGTTGAGGATGAGGGTAAAGGAAGGGGGTTAAGGATGAAGAGGGAGGTTGAGGAGGGGGGTTGAGCAGGGGGGTTGAGGAGGGAGGATGATGAGGATGATAAGGGAGACACAGGAGAGGGAGAGGGCGAAGAAACACGGGGGTGGAGAGACACAGGGGAGAAAGAGACACAGGGTGACTCGAGTATAAGCTAAGAGGGCCCTTTTCAGCCTTAAAAAAAGGGCTGAAAAACTAGGCTTACACTCGAATATATACAGTAGATATTTCCAGATATATACGGTAGATATGCTCCTTGTCATGTCTTACCTTGAACCCAATCACTTACTATCATGAGCCTTGTAACTATAGTGTGAAGAGATCACTCCCTCTTTATAAAATGGACTTGATAGAGTAATGGTGCAGCTTGGTTTAAGTGGAACATGACCTTGATGTTTGTTAAGTTCTTGTACTGTGATATACACTAATTTCATCTGCTAATTTCTTCTCAGGAACAAACATCAAAAAGACCCAAGACTCAACAGGCTCACAAACAGGTAAAAAGGAAACTAATAATTTTTCCTTCAAGTATTAAATAAAGAAACATAAAATTGATCACAAATACAAAACAAACAATCCATCTAACTTACCAATTGAATCTATATAAAAGCTCAGTATAAAATGATGCAGCACAGGTCCAAGGTCCATTGCAGAAATGAATAGGACACAATAAATAATAGCCTTACTGCTCAACCCAGTCATGCTTTCATTTTTTTGCTGTTTTTGTCACTAATAGTTTAGCTGGAAAGATATTCCACTACAACTCAGCTGCAATCTGATTGGCTCTTGAACTAGCTAGTACCTGACTTTATATCCCAATCAGATAACAGAGTTCAGTGTTAGTGACAAAAACAAACGGGGATGAGTATCTTGCAAACAAGCCAAGCTCTATAACCTTTACTTAGATAGTTAACCTGCTCTAACATAGTTACACCACTAAAAAGTGTTACGTAATTTTAGCTTACTATGCCATTCAACCACCTGTAAAATATGAAAAAAAGGAAACATGCAAATTACAGCAAGCTTTCCTAATGATTTTGGTGATATCATTAATATTACGAGTTGCTTCTGCACTAAATCTCTATTCAGTTCCACCCTTCTCAAAATACTTATAACTAATTACATAGGGCCTCATTAAATTCTCCCTCGTTCTCTCAGTTCTCTAAAAAGGCAGTTTTTTTGCTGTTTGCAAGGACTGAATCTCTTGCAGCCTGCTTTGCGAGATGACTACGAAAAATGGCAGAGAATAGGCTCCGAGAGAGCTACGGAGTAACACGCAGCCATAAATCTGAGTGATTTTCGCATCTCGGAAGAATCCCTACGGACACAAAAAGTGCCTGCAAGGGATCCTAAAGCCTCTACGTGCTGCCTCGGAGCAGCCCGAGACAGCCGTGTGAGGTTTTCCCCTGCTCCCTATACACATCCCCATGCTGCAGGGGTCTCTATCGGGACCCCTGCAGCACCCGCACATTAACCCCTTGCAGCGGGGGTCCCCGATCGGCACCGATCAGGCCCCTGCTGCAATTAAACATTTAAAATTCCCCACCACGGCTCCTTAAAGGGCCCACGGCACACTATTAACAATCCCGGCCGCAGCAAAAAAAATTAACCCCCCTCTATGCCGCTGCATGTAAAAAAATTTAATTGACCACCGCGGCTCTTTAAAGGGACCGCGGCACACTATTACTAATCTCCGGCCACGGCACCTAAAATTAACCCCCCTCTATGACCCCGCTCCATTAACATGTCAATAAAGACCCCCATAAGGCCTTAATTAACCCTATAATTCATGGAGGTCAATATAGACCCCCATAAGGCCTTAATTAACCCTATAATTCATGGGGGTCAATACAGACCCCCATAAGCCAATATTTAACCCTATAATTCATGGGGGTCAATACAGACCCCCATAAGGCCTTAATTAATCCTATAATTCATGGGGATCAATACAGACCCCCATAAGCCAATAATTAACCCTATTATTCATGGGGGTCAATACAGACCCCCATAAGGCCTTAAATAACCCTATAATTCATGGGGGTCAATACAGACCCCCATAAGGCCTTAATTAACCCTATAATTCATGGGGGTCAATACACACCCCCATAAGCCAATATTTAACCCTATAATTCATGGGGGTCAATACAGAACTCCGTAAGGC
Source organism: Discoglossus pictus (assembly GCA_027410445.1). NCBI lineage: Eukaryota > Metazoa > Chordata > Amphibia > Anura > Alytidae > Discoglossus > Discoglossus pictus. Next base: position 34,274,713 of record CM050172.1, on the reverse strand, counting down.
CTTAATTAATCCTTTAATTCATGGGGATCAATACAGACCGCCATAAGCCAATAATTAACCCTATTATTCATGGGGGTCAATACAGACCCCCATAAGGCCTTAATTAACCCTATAACTCATGGGGGTCAATACAGATCCCCATAAGCACAATAATTAACCCTATAACTCATGGGGGTCAATACAGACCCCCATAAGCACATAATTAACCACATCACTCATGGGGGTCAATACAGACCCCCATAAGCCTCTATTTAACCCCATCAGTCCCATAAGGGTATATCATGACACTAATGGGGCTGTTAAAATTCTAACATTAACCACATAAGTGCCATGACGGTCCACAAGGACCATCATGACACTAACTACAAACACTACACTATTACGCCCAATAAACCATTAAATCTAAACTAACCCCCCTCTACAGTAATCTTACACTACCTACCTACACTTCCTACCCCCTAATAAACCTCCCCACCACTCTAATTACAAAAAATAAGAAAACCTACCTTACAAAAAATAAAAAAAACCTACCTTACAGAAAATAAAAAACCTGTCACCAAAAATAAAAAAAACTACATTACAGAAAATAAAAAAATACATTACAACCCCACCCCCCAATAAAGAAAAAAAAAATACACACCTGAAAAGGAAAGACAGACATACACAATACAATAAATTACATTGCATACAAACATTACATATAATACATTACTTATAATACATTACATACAATACAAATAAAATACCCCCTATCTATCTAACATACAATCTATTTAATATAAAATAAATCCTAACTATATCAAATACATCCCCCTATCTACCTAATATACAATAAATCCTAACTACATGCAGAAACCCTAATTCTAAGCTAAAATAAAATAATTAAAATCATAACTACATACACAGACCCTATTTCTTCAGCCAATCACAATGGGATACACCCCCCATGAGCCAATTAGAATGCGCAGATGTCTTCACCCAATTACTCCGTGGGGGTGTACCCCATTGTGATTGGCTGAAGGCATCTGCGCCTTGTGATTGGTTCCAATAAAGACTGACAGGTGCTTTAGCCAATCAGGGTGGGATTTTGGGGTGTATCCCATCCTGATTGGCTCACACATTGACGACTTCTGATTGGCTGAAAAATCTGTCTATCGATTTCAGCCAATCAGAAGCAGCCATTGCCAATTTCCTCCCGGAAAAGGCTCCGGTAGGCTCATTCGCGTCGTGGAGGTCTGCGAGTGCAGACCTCCGTTAGTTTTTTTTTTTTTTTAGACAGCGGATGGTTGCAGGGCCCAGCCGGGCTGAAGAGGAGGAGGCCGGGGACATTTCGGGGAGGTAAGTTGAATGTATATTTATATGTTTATTTTATTTTGTGTCTGTATATTGTATTAATGTATTGTGTTTTTTTTAACAGGGCCGTGCCGGAGAAGAAAAGAAGAAGGACGGGATATGCTGGAAAGGTGAGTAGAATATTTTGAATGTGTTTAATGTTTATTTATTGTATGTTAATTTTTTGTACTAATTTTTTTACTTTGTTTTACCCCTAGGTTAGTGATCTGAAGGGACATCTTAAAGGTAAGTGGTCTTAATTATTTTATTTTAGCTTAGAATTAGGGTCTGTGTATGTAGTTAGGATTGTAATTATTTTATTTTAGCTTTTAGAATTAGGGTCTGTGTATGTAGTTAGTATTTTAATTATTTTATTTTAGCTTAGAATTAGGGTTTCTGTATGTAGTTAGGATTTATTGTATATTAGATAGATTGTATGTTAGATAGATAGGGGGTATTTTTTTTGTATGTAATGTAATGTATTGTATGTAATGTAATGTATTGTATGTAATGTATTGTATTGTGTATGTCTGTCTTTTCTTTTAAGGTGTGTAATTTATTATTATTTATTTTCTGTAGTGGGGGGTTGTAATGTATTTTTTTATTTTCTGTAATGTAGGTTTTGTTATTTTTGGTAACAGGTTTTTTTATTTTCTGTAATGTAGGTTTTTTTTATTTTTGGTGACTTAAGTTTTTTTTTTTCTGTAATGTAGTTTTTTTTTATTTTTGGTGACTTAAGTTTTTTATTTTCTGTAAGGTAGTTTTTTTTATTTTTTGTAATTAGAGTGGTGGGGAGGTTTATTAGGGGTAGGTAGTGTAGGTAGGTAGTGTAAGTGTTAATAGATTAGTGAAGAGGGGGTTAGTTTAGATTTAATGGTTTATTGGGGGTTATAGTGTAGTGTTTGTAGTTAGTGTCATAATGGTCCTTGTGGACCGTCATGGCACTTATGTGGTTAATGTTAGAATTTTAACAGCCCCATAAGTGTCATAATATACCCTTATGGGACTGATGGGTTTAAATTGAGGCTTATGGGGGTCTGTATTGACCCCCATAAGTGACGGGGTAAATTAAGGCCTTATGGCGATCTGTATTGACCCCCATGAGTTATAGGGTTAATTAAGGCCTTATGGGTGTCTGTATTGACCCCCATTAATTATAGGGTTAATTAAGTGCTTATGGGGGTCTGTATTGACCCCCATGAATTATAGGGTTAATTAAGTGCTTATGGGGGTCTGTATTGACCCCCATGAGTTATGGGATTCATTTTAGTTGCCTGAGGTTAATATTTTTGAGCGCGAGTCCTTTCAGGGCCTTTACGGTCCTTTAAGGACCCGCGAGGCGGGAAATTTAAAAATGTAAATGCAGCGGGGTCACGATTTGTGCCGATCGGGGACCCCCGCTGCAAGGGGTTAATGTGGGGACACTTGGCGGGTCCCGATGCGGACCCCCAGCATAGAGGGGGGTTCATTTTTTTTGCAGTGGCCGGGATTTGTAATAGTGTGCTGCGGGCCCTTTAAGGAGCCGCGGCAGGGAACTTAAAAAGTTTAAATGCAGCAGGGGTCTGATCGGTGCTGATCAGGGACCCCCGCTGCAAGTTGTGAATGTGTGGGGGCTGCGGGGGTCCCTATGGACCCCTGCAGCAAGGTGTTAATGTGAGGACACTTTGGGGGTCCCGATGGGGACCTCCGCATAGAGGGGGGTTAATTTTAGGTGCCGGGGGGTAGTTGGAGTCCCCCACGGCAGGGCTTATGTGGGGGACTGCCGCGGAGGTAACGTTTAGGACCCCTGCACTAATTGATGAGTAGTGGGAGCCTGCAAGATCATCTTGCAGGCTCTCACTCCTCATGTACATTTTCGCACTGTTCATATGGACGTCCCTGCTGCGTAGCTCATACGTTGCTCGCAGCAGGGTGTATGTAATAGCGTCGTATCTTTGAGAAATTTTGCAGTACGTAGGATTTAAGTAGAAGCCTCTTATTTACAAGGCTGGAATTTAATAGGGCTGATAATATTTAAGATTTTGGCTAAAATTATTATGAGTGCTCTATAATACCCACAAAGGCATAACAATGCCTTTGCAGCGGCTTTTCCCTTACCTGTTCACTCCTGATCGCCTCCTTCCCCGCTCACACCCAATCCTCCATGGTAATTAGGGGTTACTTTAGGTACAATGGAGGTCCTTTAAGCAACACCATAACACCATAACTCCATGGTAGTTAGGGGGTTAATAGGGATACGATGGGGGTCTTGGTAGTCAGGGGTATTAATAGTTATACAATGGGGGGCCCTTTAAAGAACGCCATGGCTTGGAATTAATATTTAGATGTTGTAGGGGACCTTCGGGGGGGGCGGGTCTTTTACAATCCCCATGGTATATTGGAGGTGTTTCGCTTTTGTGCAAAGGGAGGGGGGGTCCGTTAGGGACCCTTGTGATGGTGATTTACATGTTATGGTCCATCTATGATGACGTGAAATAGTTTAGATGCCATGGGGGTCTCAATGGAACCCCCATGGTTATGTGGATTGGGGTTCATGGGGGATCCAGGGATCAGGCTTTAGCAGGGAAGGGTATGATCGGGAGTGAGTAGGGAAAGAGGTTAGGTTGCTATAAGACATTTTGAGAAGTGTTGAATACCTGAGCTTGAAAGTTGGATTTTTTTTGTATAGATTTATACAGACTGGCTATGCTCTTGTGGTTTATCATCTTCGCTGTACGAGATAACTATTGAATGTACTTATGGAACAAGGATAAAGAAACAACAAAATTAGGTGGCTCAAGGTAAAACAAGATTCTGGGAGAAAATGGGTGCTACTAAGGATAAAAAATTTAAGAATCAGAAAGAGAAAAATGGTATCCTTTTATATAATAGTGCACACCCTCTGCCTAATCAACATCATAGAGGCAAAACAAGCATTAAAACTTAACATTTAATAATGAAATTTAAAATAACTGGTTTAAAATCCTGGAACTCTGACGTCATAAAGAGAGTATTAGGAAGTGGACAAGACTTCAAAGCTACCATATATTTATAAATCCTTGTTATTTATGTGATAGTGCCTGGAGAAAAATATAGAATGAGTGACAATATGCCTATATATATTGCACTAAGTGAAAAAAGTGCCAAGTGCTAACAATAATAATCGTATTAATCGTATTAAAATCACATATAATAGAAATAATAATAAAGTGCCACTTGCTAAGGTTTATCAAAGAAAATGTCTGATATAACAAAGTCCTAGTGCTGAATATGAAAATATGACGATCTATGAAATAAATTATGGATATTAGGTACGAGCTAAAAAAGAGCTTTTATAATAATAACTACTTCAACCTCTCATCAGAAGGAGCCTCTGCGAATGTTACCCTATCCCTAGTACTAGAAATGTATAGCAAACTTGCTGAATATAGGGGATAAGGGTCACTATGTTAGATAAACTACCTCCTCTCTGGCCATCTCCTCTTGTCTGGCACCACCCACTACTACCTCCTCTCTGGCAGCACCCACTACTACTTCCTCTCTGGCACAACCCAGATTACCTCCTGTCTTGCACCACCACAAATTACCTCCTGTCGCTGTCCCTCTCACCTACCTCTGTGCTTCAGGCCAGGCACATCATTGTTTCAATGACCTCAACTATCCATCTCTGACTCTCCATGACCCTATGGACCGCAGCACGCCAGGGTCATCTGTCAGCCCTGCTCCCCTCATCTCCATCAGGATCATTGTCATCACAAGAGCTAACTCTTGTCTGCACGACCCAGAAGTAACTACCTCCTCCCTGGCCATTGCATCTTGTCTGGCACCACCCATATAACCTCCTGTCTTGCATCACCAAGAACTACCTACTGTCTTGTCTGGCACCATTCAGAGCACCCTCCTCTCTGGCACCTCTCAGCGTACCAAGAAGGCAATAATGTTCCTTCCTGAAAACCCATTGCTGGATTCCAAATACATTGCTTTCGATTCCTGTCTGATTAAGCTTTTAAATCTACTGAAGGGCTCAATATTATGTTCTTGTGGCAAAGAAATCATAGACTATCAAAAAGGAACACTTGGAAAACCACTGATATCACATATATAGTTGTGAGCATGCGAGCCATTGCTCACGCTTGCTGGCTCACGTAGCGAGCTCGCGGCCTTTGCGTAGCGAGGGTCGCAGTTGCTGGCAAGGAGCGACTTGCCAGCAACTGCGACCCTCGCAAAATGTACGTCGTAACGCAAAGAAAATACGAGGCACGTTACGACCCATTACGACCTTGCAAAAATCGGCCGCAACACGCGCACATCAAAACATGAAAAATACAACAAATACATAAAAAGCTTACTTACAGGAAGAGGGAGCATCCTGGACCTGGAAAACTAAACTTACACCTCAGTTTAAGTCAAATTAAAAGAGTTTAGACACTAAAAAATTCTCTAAGCGACAGAAAAAATGGCTGCCCAAAAAAACTAAACGAGGCTACAGCAGTCTAAAGACGCAAAACACCACCAAACACCTACGTATTTGCCAAAAAAAAACACCTACGAGATTAAAAAACAAGGACGCAACCCGCGAAACCCCAAAAACATTACAAACACAATAAATACAAACAACAAACACATAAAAAGGTTACTCACAGCAAGGGGGGCACTTAGGACCTCTGCAAGTGAAGTTACACCTCCATTTAAGCACACATTTCTGAGTTTAGACACCCGAAAATCACCAAAGCGAGAGAAAAAATGGCAGCCGAACAAAACGAAAACGAGGCTAAAGGTTCCTAAAAACGCAAAACACTACCATAAACACGCAAAACACCACCAAACACCTACGGATATTAAGAAAAAGTCGCACGACATAGAAAACGAACGACGCTACATCAGCCACATTAAATACACCAAACACCATTAGCTCACTTACAATTTAATTGCCGTCATTTCTTGACGGGCAATATTGTAGTATATATATATATATATATATATATATATATATATATACATACTGTATACATATATAGACCTGTCTGTATATGTGAGTGTTATACTATTAAATATACTCATGGCAATGTAGGGCCTGATTTGGGTTAATCCACCCCCCACCCATACACAATCTTACACATACAATAACAGATCTCCCCCATAAGCATGTGTACCCTCTCCTCATACAGACATAAGGACAGGGAGAGAGTGAGACACAGGTAGATTTATTGGTGAGAGACAGACACTGACAGAGGGTGAGACAGACAGGGATATGGACTCACCTGAGCTCTGCTGCTCCTGTTTCCAGAGCTCTTCCTCCATCACATATAGGCCGGGTGGTGACAGACATGTGACAAGCTTGGTGTGTGGGGTGATCAGCAACAGACAACACCAGTATGGAGAAAGCTGCATGCCCTCTGTAAGCAGGGAGGATTTATTTTCAACAAACTTTATTCAGTATGTCAGGTTTGCCCCAATGCATTCAGGGAGAGAAAGAGAGATTACAGAGGGATTAAAAATGTGTGTGTGTGTGTGTGTGGGGGGGGGGGGGGGTCAAGAAGAAAGGGGGTGGGTGTCCTAACTCAGACCCAGGTCGGCCTAATGATTTACCCTGATGTGAACTAATCATCACAGTACACTGTAGGCTGACATATCTATTTTGCTACATTTATAACACACAACATACAACACAGCCCTTCACATGTTTAGTAAATCCGCCTCTATACTATGTTTATTTAGTTATTCCACTGCATTCTGGGAACCTGGGCAGGGACATGCATATGTGCCCACAAAGGCTTATCTCTTGTAATATAATACCATTTTAACCATGGCTTCCTTTAAGCATATGCCTGCTGTGTTACTCAGCTTTAAGCAAAGCTCAGGATGGATTATGTACTACTGTACAGTGGAGGGCTTCTATCTCTCTGTTGCCCACTCTAAATTGAATGATTGTTGTGGTTATCTATTTTTAAAAAGATGCTCAAACTTACTGTGGGCCAGCCTCATAAAGTCTTATGAAAAATACTGTAGTGGCAGCCATTGGATAAATTGCCATATATTTTCTAGCAGTGAAACTTGGGTGAAGTCATAAAGCCCTCAGTGATGTCACAAGAGGCTCTGCAGTATGAACGTCAGCTCACCTATTGCTCTGTCTGTTATGTGTAGTCAGGCGAGAGAGAGAGAGAGCTTTGCGATTTGTGCTATTAATATTTTTAAAAATTTTTTTTATTTTTTATATTTTTTTATATTTTTTTATATTTTATATTTTTTTTTTATAATTCTGCTTTATATTTATTTGCATTCATTTATATATTATTTTCTTTCTTTCTTTATTCTTTCCTTTTAATTTTTTTTCCTATAATTATTTTTTTTACAGGGCTTTTATTTTTATATATTCGTTTATTTATTTTATTTTAATTTCCTTTTATTATAATCCAATTTATTTTTTACAGTTTTGTAGTTTTATATATTCATTTGTTTACTAAATTTAGTTGTATTTCCTATTAGTATAATTCCTTTATTTGTTTAGTTTTTTTAGTTTTATATCTTCATTTGTCTATTTATTTATTTTATTTTTATCTCCCATTATTATAATTAATTTATTTTTTTTAGAGTTCTTAGTTTTATATATTCATTGGTTTATTTATTTTTTATTTTCTAATTATTTTATTTCATTTTTTTATTTCATATTATTTGAATTTATTTTTTTACGGGGTTTTTAGTAAAGTTAGAAAGAAATATATAGATAGATTAGTTAGATATGTTTATTAATTCATTTATTTTATTTATTTATCTGTTTATTTCCTGTTATTGAATTTTAATTTATTTTTTATTGCCATTTTATTTTTTTTAGATAGAAGTATCCATGCAAGAACTCACCTCGTGGAGTTTCAAAGAGAACTGTGAGTAATCAGCCCAGAACTACGTGGGAGGATCTTGTTAAGAACCTCCTTCTCTCAGCCAGTGCATTGAAAATGGGTTGTGGATGGGTATTCTAGCATGACAATGACCCAAAACACACAGCCAAGGCAACAAAGGAGTGGCTCAAGAAGAAGCACCTTAAGGTCCTGGAGTGGCCTACCCAGTCTACAGACCTTAATCCCATAGAAAATCTGTGGAGAGAGCTGAAGTTTCAAGTTGCCAAACATTAGCCTTGAAACTTTAATGAGACAGGTACAAACCTGGTGGCCAACTATAAAAAAAAGTCTGACCTCTGTGATTGCTAACAGGGGTTTTGCCACCAAGTACTAAGTCAAAGGGGTCAAATATTTATTTCCCTCATTTACCTGCAAATCAATTTATAACTTTTTGACATGCGTTTTTCTTGTTGTTTTTTTGTTGTTGTTGTTATTCTGTCTCTCACTGTTAAAATCCACCTACCATTAAAACTATAGACTGGTCATTTTTTTGTCAGAGGACAAACATTCAAAATCAGCAGGGGATCAAATACTTTTTTCCCTTACTGTATATGTATATGTAAACACACATATACTCATACAAAGGGGTGGAGAAGAATATTAAAATATCAAAAACATTTGAGCCTGGAAAACCTTTTTAGGAACACAACAGGCTGCTTTCTAGGAGCCTGGGAAAAAGTCCTTCATAGGGATGCAGATGCCTTATTGTTTGCAAAATTATTTTAAAAGTGTACTGCTGGCCCTTAACGATTAAATATTTTTTTTTAATTAAAGTATAAAGCATTTCTATGAAGAACTACCTTGAAGGTTCCAAGAATATAGTGTGTGTAAGACAACGGGCAAAAGCTTAAAGGAAGCCATGTTTAAAATGGTTATGGATAGAAGAACAAAGCATTTGTAGGCACATTTGCATGACCCTGCTCAGCTTCCCAGAATGCAGCATAATAACTGTATTTCTCGGTATTCTGAGCAGGAAGCAGGTTTTTTTAACTTATTTTAGACATTCAAATGTGAACACAGATGTACTATTTATTTACTGTAGTACTGTACGGTGGAGGGCTTCTATCGCTCTTTGGTCCACCAAATAATAAATAACTTTTGTGGTGAACTACACAAGCTAGGATCCTGCCCCATGCTGATGATAGGCAGTAACCTTGAAACGGCTGTACGTGGATAGGATTCTCAGCTTGTGTATAATCCAACCTTGGCTTTGCATGAAGGCTGTGTAACGCAGCGGGCATAAGCTTAAAGGAAGCCATGTTTAAAATAGTTATGGATAGAAGAACGAAGCATTTGTCGGCACATTTGCATGTCCCTGCTCAGCTTCTCAGAATGCAGTGTAATAACTGTATTTCTCGGTATTCTGAGCTGGAAGCAGGATTTTTAACTTGTTTTAGACATTCAAATGTGAATACAAATGAACTATTTATATACTATACATATTATAATTGACAAAATGCGATTCGTCGTCACGCTTGCGGCGAAATTGCAGTGTGACAAGTTTCCGATCGCAAAGGCTCGGCACAGAGGGAGGGGGAGAGACACAGGGGTGGAGAGACACAGAGAGGGGGGGAAGAGACAGAGACACAGAGGGAGAGGGGGGAAAGAGACACAGAGGGAGAGGGGAAGAAGAGACACAGAGGGAGGGGGTCAGAGACATAGAGGGAGGGAGAAATAGACAGAGGTAGAAGGGGAAGAGACACAGAGGGAGAGGGGGGAGGAGACACAGAGGGGGGAGAGACACAGGCAGGGGGTCAGACACAGGGGGGGAAGAGGCACAGAGGGATGGGGAGAAGAGACACAGAGGTAGGGGTAGAGACACAGGGGAAGAGACACAGAGGGGGCAGAAGAGACAGAGACACAGAGGGAGAGGGGGACAAAGAGACACAGAGGGAGTGGAGGGGAAGAGACACAGAGGGAGAAGGGGGGAAAGAGACACAGGGGAGGGGGAAAGACGCATGGGAGGGATGCACTGGGAGAGGGGGGAAGAGATATGGAGGGGAGGGGGAAAAAGCTTATTGCGAGGCCCGTGATAAGCGCCAAGGGCGCTCATCGCGAGGCCAGTAAAGTAGAGGGGGAGAGGCTCCCATTGTGTGGCAAACAGCCAGGCTTCACTTTTTATTGCCGTCATTTTTGACGGGCAAGTCACTAGTATATATATATATATATATATATATATATATATATATATACATATTATTATCGTTTATTATTGTTTATTTTTAGTGCACCAATCTATTACATCACGCTATACATGGGTTACGTTCAAGACAAAAAACAATAACAATAATAATAAATTGTCAGGATGTAGGGCCCTGTCTTGGAGTTTAGAATCCAGGGTCCATTGTGCTTTCCCCAGAGCACCTTGTAAGATTGAAAACACGCAAACTTACGATACAAAGGTTTTGGGTGTGGTGCAGGAGGGTAAGAAAAGTGTTGTGTGAGGGTGGAAGGTGATAAGTCTCTCTAAAAATATGTGTTTTTAGTGAAGTTTTGAAGGTTTTGAGGCAGGAGGATAGTCTAGTGGAGAGAGGCAAGGTGTTCCACAGAATAGGGGCAGTGCAAGAAAAGTCCTGAAGGCAGGAGTGTGAGGTGATAACAAGAGTAGTGGAAAAAGAAGGTCATTTGCAGAACGAAGAGGGAGCATGGGGGTATATTTGGGGATGACAGCAGAGATGTAAGGGAGTGCACCGTTGTTTAGGGCTTTGGAAGTTAGGGTCATGATTTTACATTTTATTCTGGAGTCTATGGGAAGCCAGTGGAGTGATTGACAGAGAGGTGATGCCGACACTGAGTGATGAGTATGGTAGATGAGTCTAGTGGAGGCATCCATTATGGATTGAAGTGGGAACAAGCAGGTGATGGTAAAATTGACACACTTGGACTTGGATGGCTAAACAGGGGCGTCAAAAGCTAAAAACAGAAGCCCAAATCAATAAAATAGCATCAGATCTTTCAAATTTGACAAATAAATATGAGCTATATGACTTATGGAGAGTATTTCATCCTAACTGTAAAGAATATACATTCTTTTCAAATAGATTTGAATCGTCATCCTGTATAGACTATATTTTTGCAGATCTGAGTACCCTGAGACTGATTAGGAAGACAGATATTGTTCTGTCTCCATGGTCAGACCATTCTATGAACAGTATAATCTTGGAGGATGTACTGGAACTAAAAATACAAAAAAGATGGAAAATCAATCCCATAATATTTAAAAATCTAGATAATCTTAATGCTTTGAAACAGGATACTCAGGAATTCTTCAAGATTAATAAGGATTTGGTAACATCTTCGAAGACACTATGGTCCTCATATTAAGCTTATATGCGAGGAATCTTGATTTCTAGGATGGCAGAAATCAAAAGGCAACAAGGAAAACCCCTACAAATCTTATATATAGAATTAGATAACCTACATCAGGGGCCGGCCGAGCACAGGCAAGGTAGGGGGCGGCCGGGCACGCTTTGCAAGGGTCCGCATTTGTGGCCTTCAATGAGCCTTTGGCTCATTGCAGCAGACGTTGAAGCTTCCACCTTCCGCAAATGCGGCCCCTCGCTTCGAGAGGGTCCGCATTTGCGGACCAAACTGTGTCCCCCGCAAATCGTGACGACGATTCGTAGTTTGACAACTATTATATGTGATAGGGATATAACTATAGAGGAGATAATCGAAGTAATAAATAGTGGTAAATCAGATAAAGCTCCAGGAATGGATGGTTTTGACAACTTATTTTATAAGGTACTTCAGTCTGAGATCAAAGTACACTTATGTTTAATGACATAAAACTAACTGGCGATATTCCTTTGGAGATGTCGGAGACCAAAATAGTAAATATTTTGAAAGAAGGGAAGAACCCGGAGGATTGTAGGAGCTACCGTCCAATCTCACTAATAAACATTGATGTAAAAATCTACTCAAAGATTTTAGCAAATAGTTTGAAAACATTTAATTGCTAAGGTGATTCACTCCGATCAAACTGGATTCGTCCCAGGACGCCAGGCAACTCCAAACGATTATTGAATATTTTGTCTTATGTTTAGGATAATTAGGTACCCTTACTGACCCTGTCATTGGATGCGAGAAAGCCTTTGATAGGGTTAATTGGGAATTTTTGCTAACTGTACTTATGAATTTTGGTTTTCTGAGTTCGCCTCAAAGTCAGTTAAGGCTCTATATACGAATTCATTTGCATGAGTTGTGAGTCCTGACTTTGAGTCAAAGCAATTTAAAATAGGTAATGGTACCTGCCACGGATGCCCACTATCTCCGTTATTACTCTTTCTTTTTATGGAGCCGTTAGTGATATATATAAGAGACTGTAGAGAATTCAAGAGGGTATTTATAGGCCAGGAAGAATTTAAATATATGGCCTTCGCGGATGATATCATTATCACTATATCCAACCTAGAGACTTCCTGTCAAAAACTTCAGGAAACATTAGATTAATTTGGTAGATTGTCTTACTTTAAAATTAACCAGTTAAAATCAGATACTTTAATTAGAGGAATAAAACCTGAAGTCAAAAAAAGGTTGGAGAAATGTTTTAAATTTTAATTGGAAATCCCGTTACATAGTTCACCTAGGGATTAGATTCTCCTTTTGTGTCGGTAAGATTCTTAAAGAAAACATTAATGAGGTAATGAAACAAATTAGGCCAATTTTAATTGGCTGGAGACACCCCAACTTATCTTGGTCATCTAGAATAGCCTCAATAAATATGAGTATTATACCGAAAATTACTTAATGTATGAGATCAATACCGGATATTTTAGCAAATAATTATCTAAAACTCATTCAGGTACAACTTGATAAATTAATTTACGAGGGAAAAAAACAGAATTAGGAAAAGTATAAGTTATAATAAATTAGATAAAGGAGGTCTAAATGCACCCTGTATAAAAGAAATTCATAAAAAGATCATTATAGCCCAACTTATAAGTTGGAATACCATTCAAGATAAACCAAGATGGTTGGTATTGGAAGAAGCCTTAATTAAGGAATTTCCCATTCAAATTACTTTATGGTTCTCCAATTATAATAAAATCTTGTTTAGCAAACTTCAAAAAAACATCAAAGCGATTTTAAAATACTGGAATAATAATAAAGAGAAAATGAAATTGTCCAAATTCCCCTCATTGGCAGCACCGATTGAGTCCCTCAAAACAAAAGAGCTATGTCCAACAATTAAAATATTAATAGATCAGGGTTTAACCTCTATATTCAAATTATTTAATAAAGGCAACCTTATTACCTTACAGGAGTTGCAGTTTAAACTCGAGACAAAAAATGTAATTGGCTTAATTATGAAAGCTTGAGGAAAAATCTGTATGGAAGGGGATATAAAACTTCGGGGATGAGTACTCCAACAAAAATAGAAGACTTGTTTATAAAGGGAGAAACGTTACATATCATTTCTAAATGTTGCAGGATTATTAATGAGTCAACTCCATTCTCCAAAAGCTTAGGAATTAAAGGCTGGGAGCTGAACTTTAGAATTAACTTAGATGATATCAGGTGGAGGGAAATCATAAAACTAGTTAAGAAATCGTCGGGAAATACAGCATATTCTTAAATAATGCATATATGGCATTTAACTCTGGCTAAAATAGCCAAAATTGACCCAAAATAGCCAAAAGGGGAAGGCTTATGTTGGAAATTGTGTTGTCTACGAGATACTGCAGTTCATGTATGGTGGAAGTGTAATAAAATCTACAGTTGGTGGATTGAAATCTGTCAGTTATTATCAAAGTTGATGGGCAAACAAATTTTATGCTCTCCACAATTAGTCATTTTCTATATGAACCTCGAGAAAATGCCATTAGCAGATAGATATTTGATTTGTCATATTCGGTTAGTGGCTAAATGGCTGATCGTGAAATATTTGAATCAATCTGCTTTACCAGCAATCAGGGAACTTAGTAATGTTATTAGTTTGAATAGGGACTTGATGCACATTTATAATTGTTCAGTATCTCAGAAATATGTGTCCCTTATTAACTGGTCAAAATGGGATCAGTACAGATTGATGGTAAAATCCCTGTAAAGTACGTTCCTCCATTATATCGTATTAACTATATGTATATAGTATGGTGTCTTTTTATCCTGTGTTTTCTCTTTTTTCTTTTAAATACATATGTAATGTAATAATAATAATGTAATGTATATCACTTTTCAAAATTGATATTAAGTTATATCCATAACTATGTGTATGTATTTTTTCACTTTTATATCTTTGTATTGTCAATTAAAAATAAAAAATAAATAAAAAAATGCTAAATCAGGCCCTAAGGCCCTAGGGTGCCATGAGTATATTTATTACTATAGCACTCATATACAAACATATATATATATATATATATATATATATATATATATATATATATATATACTGTATACGTTTATAGATAGACCTGTTTGTATATATGTGAGTGTTATACTATTAAATATACTCATGGCACTGTAGGGCCTGATTTGGGTAAATCCACTCCCCACCCATACACAATCTTACACATACAATAACAGATCTCCCCCATAAGCATGTGTACTCTCTCCTCATACAGACATAAGGACAGGGAGAGAGGGAGACACAGGGAGATTTATTGGTGAGAGATAGACACTGACAGAGGGTGAGACAGACACTGGAGAAAGCAGCATGCCCTCTGTAAGCAGAGAGGATTTGTTTTTCAACACACTTTATTCAGTTTGTCAGGATTGGCGCAATGCATTCAGGGAGAGAGAGAGAGATTACAGAGGGATCAAAAATTGGAAGGGGAGGGGGCAAAAAGAAATGGGGTTGGTGTCCTAACTCAGACCCAGGTCGGCCTAATGATTTACCCTGATGTGAATTTCCTAATCATCACAGTACACTATTGGCTGACATGTCTATTTTGCTACAACATTTATAACACACAACATACAACACAGCCCTTCACATGTTTAGTAAATCCGCCCCTATACTATGCTTATTTATACCTATTTTTAGTAAATAAATAGTACATTTGTGTTCACATCTGAACACCTAAAATAGGTTAAAAAATGTATTTCCTTCTCAGAATTCCAAGAAATACAAAATTTTCACTTCATTCTGGGAACCTGGGCAGGGACATGCATATGTGCCCACAAAGGCTTCTCTCTTGTAATCCAATACCATTTTAACCATGGCTTCCTTTAAGCATATGCCTGCTGTTTTACTCAGCTTTAAGCAAAGCTCAGGATTAATTATGTACTTCTGTACAGTGGAGGGCTATCTCTATTTTGCCCACCATCGATTGAATTATTGTTGTGGTTATCTATTTTTAAAAAGATGCTCAAATTTACTGTGGACAAGCTTCATAAAGTCTTATAAAAAAAAAACTGTAGTGGCAGCCATTGGATAAATTGCCATATATCCTCTAGCACTTAAACTTGGGTGATGTCATAAAGCCCTCAGTGATGTCACAAGAAGCTCTGCAGTATAAAAGTCAGCTCACCTATTGCTCTGTCTGGGATTTGTAGTCAGGTGAGAGAGAGAGAGAGGTTTGCAATTTTTTGCTATTAATATTTTTACTATTTTTTTAATTTTTTGAGATTCTTTTTTTTATAATTCTGCTTTATATTTATTTTTATTCATTTATATATTATTTTTTTACTTTCTTTATTTTTTTTCCTATTATAATTTTTTTTTTTACAGGGCTTTTATTTTTACAAATTAATTAATTAATTTTTTTTATTTTATTTTAATTTCCTTTTATTATAATCCAATTTATTTTTGACAGTTTTGTAGTTTTATATATTCATTTGTTTATTTAATTTATTTGTATTTCTTATTATTATAATTCCTTTATTTGTTTAGGTTAGGCTTTTGTCTTCATTTGTCTATTTATTTATTTTATTTTTATCTCCCATTATAATAAAAAAAAAAATGTTAGTTATATATATTCATTGTTTTTTTTATTTTTTATTTTCTATTTATTTTATTTCATTTTTTTATTTCATATTATTTTCATTTATTTTTTTACAGGGTTTTTAGTGAAGTTAGATAGACATATATAGGTAGATTAGTTAGATAGGTTTATTCATTCATTTATTTTATTTGTTTTCTGTTTATTTCCTGTTATTGTATTTTAATTTATTTTTTTATTGCCATTTTTATTTTATTTTTATTAGATAGAAGTAGGGCTGTTAGTTAGGGTTAGGTAGGTTTGTTAGGTAGGGTTCATAGATACTTTTGTTAGATAGTGTTATAGATAGCTTTGTTAGATAGTTTTTTGTAGATAGCTTTGTTAGATTAGATAGGGGGCGACAGCGACAGACGACTGACTGACTGACAGACTGGACTGACTTACTGACTGACTCACTAAAAATCTAAAAAAACATTGACAGGACAGATAGATAGGGAAATATCCAACAGATAGAGAGTTAGATAGGGACACAGACCCAATAGCGTTAGATAGGTTAGATAGGGGCAGAGACCAGACAGTTAGATAGTTAGATAGGGACCGATAGGAAAAGACTGACTGACCAGGACAGGAGGAGCATGGAGGGATACGTCGGCTGCCAATCCTCACAGATAAGAGACCTTATGAAAGAACTAGTGGGGGACATTTTTTAGCTGCTCCATTTAATCTCCTATAATTGATCGACATGTACACTGTTTGGTGGGTTTATGGATAATCTATACTTTTTTCAATAAAAAAAGTATTTTCAATTTCAGGTTTTGTATAGCGTGATCATTCTGGGTAAAATGGTGTCCAACTGGGGTACAAATAACTGTCTTCATTGTGCTTTTTGATGGAGTGCCTGTGTAGAATCATTCAGATTCACTTTTCCTCTCCATGTTCATTTACTTTACTATATACATCACTCTCCCATAATATTAATATTTTATTTTTTTAGTCAGAACAAGGGCAGGATACCTAGGACCTCTAGGACTTCTGGGATATGAGGAACACACTGACTTGAGATAGAAATAACCTTATTATACATCACTCTCCCATAATATTAATATTTAGGTTTTTTTTTAGCCAGAATAAGGGCCATCTTCTTTTAGTAACTTGCATATGCCTCGAACTTGTATTTTTAATTTTTTTTTTTATTGCTATTTTTATTTAATTTTTATTAGATAGAAGTAGGTCCGTTAGTTAGGGTTAGGTAGGTTTGTTAGGTAGGTTTCTTAAAGGGAGTGCTCCTAATCTCAGCTGGTTACCTGTGTAAAAGACACATGTCCAGAGAAGCAATCAATCAATCAATCAGATTTCAAACTCTCCACCATGGCCAAGACCAAAGAGCTGCCCAAGAATGTCAGGGACACGATTGTAGACCTACACAAGGCTGGAATGAGCTACAAGACCATCGCCAAGAAGCTTGGTGAGAAGGTGACAACAGATGGTGCGATTATTCGCAAATGGAAGAAACACAAAATGACTGCCAGTCTCCCTCGGTCTGATGCTCCATGCAACATCTCACCTTGTGGAGTTTCAATGATCACAAGAACTGTGAGGAATCAGCCCAGAACTACATGGGAGGATCTTGTTAATGATCTGGAAGCTGGGACCATAGTCACCAAGAAAACAATTGGTAACACACTACCCCGTGAAGGACTGAAATCCTGTAGAGCCTGCAAGGTCCCCCTGCTCAAGAAAGCATATGCACAGGCCCGTCTGAAGTTCGCCAATGAACATCTGAAGGATTCAAAGGAGAACTGGATGAAAGTGTTGTGGTCAGATGAGACCAAAATCGAGATCTTTGGCATCAACTCAACTCGCCGTGTTTGGAGGAGGAGGAATGCTGCCTATGACCCCAAGAACATCACCGTCAAACATGGAGGTGGAAACATTATGCTTTGGAGGTGTTTTTCTGCTAAGGGGACAGGACAACTGCACCGCATCAAAGGGACAATGGACGGGGTCATGTACCATCAAATCTTAAGTGAGAACCTCCTTCTCTCAGCCAGGGCATTGAAACTTGGTTGTGGATGGGTATTCTGGCATGACAATGACCCAAAACACACAAACAAGGCAACAAAGGAGTGGCTCAAGAAGAAGCACATTAAGGTCCTGGAGTGGCCTAGCCAGTCTCCAGACCTTAATCTCATAGAAAATCTGTGGAGGGAGCTGAAGTTTCAAGTTGCCAAACATCAGCCATGAAACCTTAATGAGATGTGTGCAAACCTGATGGCCAACTACAAGAAACGTCTGACCTCTGAGATTGCCAACAGGGGTTTTGCCACCAAGTAAAAAGTCGAAGGGTTCAAATACTTATTTCCCTCATTTACCTGCAAATCAATTTATAACTTTTTGACATGCATTTTTCTTATTGTTTTTTTTTTTTTTTCTGTCTCTCACTGTTAAAATACACCTACCATTAAAACTATAGACTGATCATTTCTTTGTAAGTGGACAAACATTCAAAATCAGAAGGGGATCAAATACTTTTTCCTTCACTATATATGTATATGTATACACACACATATACTCATACAAAGGGGTGGGGAAGAGAATTAAAATATAAAAAATATTAGAGCCTGGAAAACCTTTTTAGGAACACAACAAGATGCTTTCTAGGAGCCTGGGAAAAAGTCCTTCATAGGGATGCAGATGCTTTATTGTTAGCAAAAATATTTTTAAAGTGTACTGCTGGCCCTTAACGATTAAATATGTTTTTTTTAAATTAAAGTATAAAGCATTTCTATGAAGAACTACCTTGAAGGCTCCGAGAATATAGTGTGTGTAATGCAACGAGCATAAGCTTAAAGGAAGCCATGTTTAAAATGGTAATGGATAGAAGAACAAAGCATTTGTAGGTAGAGATGTCGCGAATAGTTCGCCGGCGGACTGTTCCCGGCGAACATAGCATGTTCGCGTTGGCCACGAACAGCTAACATATGCGAGATTCGACCCGCCCCCTATACTTTATTATTGAGCAAACTTTGACCCTGCAACTTACAGTCAGCAGACACATTCCAGCCAATCAGCAGCATACACTCCCTTCCAGAGCCTTCTACCTCATGGACAGCAACCATTTTGGAATCATAACCAACTTGCAGTCTTACTGAGAGGAGGCTGAGTGTAGGTGCTGATGATTGAATAGGGAAATCTATAGCTAGGCAAGTTTATTCAGTGTCCAGTGCAGTGCTGAAGGACTCATCAGATCTCTGCTGTAAACACAGCACCCCAAAAAGCCCTTTTTAGGGCTATAACATCATTTTTTGTTGTTTTGTTTTTTCTGTCTATTCTAACTTCATTTGCCTGTCTCCCTGCTAGCCACTGCTAGCAAGTGTGTGTGTGACAGGCTCACAGCTTATACTGTGTGTGCACAGTGCAACCAATACAATCTTGTTTACTAGTTGTCTACTTTTAAAAAACCAAAACTTTTATTTTGTTAAATCTTAGTTCATTTGCCTGACCGTCAATCTAAGTTCATTTGCCTGACCGCTAGCCAGTGTGTGTGTCAGGCTTACAAGTACTGTGCCAAGTTCAACCAATCCAATCTAGTTGGGGTACCAGCAGTCTACATGTAAAAAAACAATAATTTTATTTTCTTAAATCTAAGTTCATTTGCCTGACCGCCAATCTAAGTTCATTTGCCTGACCGCTAGCCAGTGTGTGTGTCAGGCTTACAAGTATTGTGCCAAGTTCAACCAATCCAATCTAGTTGGGGTACCAGCAGTCTACATGTAAAAAAACAATAATTTTATTTTCTTAAATCTAAGTTCATTTGCCTGACCACCTTTCTAAGTTCATTTGCCTGACCGCTAGCCAGTGTGTGTGTCAGGCTTACAAGTATTGTGCCAAGTTCAACCAATCCAATCTAGTTGGGGTACCAGCAGTCTACATTTAAAAAAACAATAATTTTATTTTCTTAAATCTAAGTTCATTTGCCTGACCGCCAATCTAAGTTCATTTGCCTGACCGCTAGCCAGTGTGTGTGTCAGGCTTACAAGTACTGTGCCAAGTTCAACCAATCCAATCTAGTTGGGGTATCAGCAGTCTACATTTAAAAAAACAATAATTTTATTTTCTTAAATCTAAGTTTATTTGCCTGACCGCTAGCCAGTGTGTGTGTCAGGCTTACAAGTATTGTGCCAAGTTCAACCAATCCAATCTAGTTGGGGTACCAGAAGTCTACATTTAAAAAAACAATAATTTTTACACCTGGTGGTACTTTGATAAATACACAACCCAGATCTGCTGGGAGCACAGAATTGCTGAGCATATCAGCTTAAGGAGATGTAGCTGAAGTGACTTTGCACAGTTCTCGCTGGCAGGGACTGAGAGATGCCAAGACACCACTACAGAAACTAGATATGAGCAGACAAAACAGATCACAACAGACCTAAACACTAGAGAGGAAAAAGCTAATACGGAGTGATCCATCCGATGTCTGGACATTCAACGGCTACCCCGGGAAGAAGCAGCTCCATAAAAATGGTGAAAAACAAAAAATCACTAACATCAAAAAAAATTGATGAGCATTTCAAGGCCTCAGAAACACAGGCGGCACTGATGAAGGACCCTGTCTCGGGTCAATCTGACACCTCAGACTTGGACTCCCAAGAGGTGGCCCCACAGCCTGAAGTATCCATCAACAGCAACTCAATGGCAAGAATCGAGGCCCTCCTGGCCTCCCACATCAATAGGGCGGTCACATCTTTGCAGAAAGACATACAAGAGATTGGCCAGGTGGTGGAGGCCCAGGAGAGAGACAGGGCCAGCATCGCTGACAACGCCTCCCGTATCTCTGGCATAGAGGATAAACTGGAAGACTTGGAGAATAGATCCAGACGATTCAACCTGAGGATCAGAGGCGTTCCTACGGCAATAGTCGACCTCCCTCGCTACCTTAAGGCCACGATCGATGAGATCCTCTCAGGACACCCGGACCATGAATGGGAAGTTGAGCGTGCGCATAGAGCCCTTGGGGGAAGCCGTAACCTGGACCTACCTAAAGACATCATCGTCAGGCTTCTATGCCAACAATCCAGGGACCTGATCCTTGCAACTACCCGCAAAAAGACCTCGATCACAGGCCCAGACGGGGCCAAACTTCAATTTTTCGCGGATCTCTCCCCTTCCACACTACAAAAACGGAGGCTGATGAGGCCTGCCCTGGAAGTCCTCCTCCACCACGGCATTAGGTACCATTGGGGATTCCCATTTGCCCTTATTTTTTCAGTGGGAAGCACCCAATGTACAACACGCTATCTAGACAAATACCAAGAACTTCTAAAGAGACTGGATCTTACTGGGGGGGACCCGACCCCGACAACATCCGCATCAGCAGCTCTACCTCTTCCAAAAAGACAGTGGTCTGAAACGACCAGGCAAAAGAGGCCTACAGACCAAACCCCAAAAATCGCTCATAGGCGACCCACCCAGATCATGGACTCGCAAATGCAATAGCACAGTTAACGCCACCCTCAGAGACTATCAAACAGGTTAGAACACTTGAAAGGGTACCAGGCTACCAAAGACTAATCTCGGCATCCACAGGATCTACAAGGGCTGTCTAAAAACACCATACCAATATTCCCTGGTGGAGACCAACATAGAAGTCGCTTGGAACTGAACCAGCCTTTTCTCATGACTTTTTATTTTTCTTACTTTTTTACATAGGCCCTCAAAGGAGCTTGGGACCCCAAGCGGGGCCACGTCAACCAAAGACTTTTGAACTGTTACTAACCCATGTTTTGCTTTCCCTCCCTTTTTAGCAGGTTTTAGCAGACTGTTACAGTTATAAGTTTTAATGCAAATTGAAGAAAATATAGTAAGTCTGTCGGGACCTTCCTTCACTAGATCAGGTCTAAATGTTTATACTGCTTTTAGTTAATATAAAAAATTCTGTTATTAATGTTTAAATAAGGTATCCATGGTTCTGGCTTTAAACTGCTCCCTTAACGATTTCTCTAGATTACTCTCACCTGTCCTTGTCGGCGGGAATTGGAACAGAGGCAGTTAGTGTTTTAAGAGTGTAGAATGCTTAAGACAGGGCGGGTAGTCCTAAGACAGCAAGACCTCTTGGCAACAACTGTACTTTCTTTCCTCTGTGCTCTCTACATTGCTGCTCTCCTCCCTGCCACTTATCAGCATGGGCTCACTTGCCCTTGTACTCCCCCCTGCTGTCTAGCTGAAACCTGTCACCTCGTGCTTCCACATACTTGTCATCTCTTTCTCTCTTGCTGTTTAAGGGAACTTGAACCAAACCAGGGTACACTTTACATAGCTGAGGCAGAGGCAGCGGCCTGTCTGCTGGACAGTGGGCCAAGCTGCCCGGCTTCAGAGAGTGGAGAACCCCTGGTACTATTGGAACGGATCTCTTTTAAGCCTACTAAGTTGGGTTCAAATAGTTCAGAGACAATATCAGATTTGTTTGCTACTACCTTTCCTCCCTTAGACCTCCTGGGAACACCATTGAACTACTCATTCTCATGCTTCTTTACCCCCCACAGAGCTAATCATACTAGATCACTTCTTGGCCGGACTCAACCACTCCTGTTCCCCAGAGGGGGAAAACCGCTCCGCACTCCCGCCTCAGCGATCCTCCGGAAGGGTAAGGCTACACTAATGCATCAGATATATACACCTCCAGTTTACCTATGACCACATCTATGACATTACTCACCCACAATGTGAAGGGTTTCAACTCCCCCTTCAAGTTAAGGAAGGCTTTCCTATATTATAAGACCCATAACCCCATGGTGATCTTCCTACAGGAGACACACTTCGCCAGGAATAAAGCCCCAACCTACCTCAACAAAAATTATCCTCATTATTTCTACTCCACCCAAGTCTCCAAAAAAGAAGGAGTGGCGATATTGCTCCATATGAGCCTCCAATTTCAACTAACAACTAAGATAGTAGATCGAGAGGGCTACTACATCATTTTAAAGGGGACAATTTCGGGTACTCCAGTTTCACTGGCCTCCTTCTATGCCCCCACGACAGCGCCACATAAGACCCTGACCAGATTCTTAATGGTTCTGGAGGGGGGGGAATGGGGTAAATTAATTATAGGAGGGGACTTTAATTTGGTATTAGACCCAGAGGCAGATAAATCTAAAACTCCACAACAAGATCGCTTCTCCAAAAAAAACAGGCATATCTTAAAACTCCTACACTCCTTAGACCTGGTTGACGCCTGGAGAGGTCTGCACCCGAGAGGGAGGGAATATACTTTTTACTCCCCCACCCATGGGAATTATTCTCGTATAGACACAATATACATAAGCAATCCGCTTTTAGACAGCTCAAACAAAGCGACTATAGTACCGTGTACTTGGTCGGACCACGCGGCGGTCATACTAGAGGTGGACCTAGGAGCTCAATTTCGGATGCCCTATACCTGGAGACTGAATGAATACTTAGTATCACTACCCATATTCCAGGAGCAAACTGAGACGGAATTAGTTGAATTTTTCGGGTCCAATGCGGGCAGGGGTATAGAGGCGGGATGGGTCTGGATGGCCCATAAAGCCTACATAAGGGGGGTGCTCAACAAGCTAGCCTCCCAACACAGAAAAAAAAACAGGTTAAAAGAAAAGGAGCTCACGGGGAAACTAACTCAGTTTGAGCGGCAACATCAGCTTTCTCCCTCAACAGCTTTGAGAAAACAGATAGACAAAACCAGGCTAGAGTTGGATAATATACTGACCATAAAAAATGGATAAGGCATTAAGGAGGACTCAACACTTGTTTTATGCCAAGGCAAACAAACCTGATAAGCTACTGGCAAGGAGTCTAAAAGCAAAATACGCTCAAGCCAGGGTATCCCAAATCAAAAATAGGAAGGGCGATCTCACTTACAGCCAAAACGAAATACAGGAGGTCTTTAGGGACTTCTATCAAAACATTTACTCCACTCAGAATTTGGCCACAGAGAACGTTATTCACTCCTACCTAAACTCCCTTGATTTACCCCAGATTTCACCGCTAGACTTACAAAACTTAAATAAAGATGTAACGGTTAAGGAAATTCTAGACGCCATTAAAGAACTGAAACTAGGGAAGTCCCCCGGCCCTAACGGGTTCACTAACATCTACTACAAAAAGTTCTCAGAAATTCTAGCCCCCCATTTATGCTGTCTATTCAATTCAATTCTGAGAGGAGAGACAACCCCCCCAGAGCTGAACCATGCCGACTTAACGCTCTTCCCCAAGGAAGGTCGAGACCCAAAGGAAGCTAAAAATTATAGTCCCATCTCGCTTCTTAATGGTGACGTCAAACTACTGGCCAAAATTTTCTCCCAGAGGATCTCGATCTTCTTACCCTCCTTAATACATAAGGACCAATCAGTCTTTATTCCAAACAGGTAGACTAGTGACAACATTAGGAGGACTCTAAATATCATACACTTGGCTAGGTCTAGAGGTCTCCCTGTATGCCTGCTCGCATTGGACATCGAAAAAGCGTTTGACACCCTGGAGTGGCCCTTCCTATTTGCCGCACTGGCAAAGTTTGGGTTCAGAGGAAACTTCCTAAACCTGCTGCGTACATATTATACACTTCCCAGGGCCACACTAAAATTGCCTGGTTCCCATACGGTCAGCATTAAAATCGAGAGAGGTACGAGACAGGGTTGCCCACTGTCTCCACTTCTCTTTGCTCTGGCCATTGAGCCTTTGGCTCAAGCGATTAGAGCTAACTCCTCTATAGAGGGGGTTCGGGTGGGGCACCAGCACCTAAAGTGCTCTTTGTTTGCTGACAACCTTCTCTGCACCCTCTCGAACCCTAGCTCCTCCGTGGACGCCCTGATGGACACGATAAGAGACTATAGCAATTTATCAGGCCTGAAGCTAAATCAGGACAAAACAGAAGCTTTAAGTGTTGGCATCCCTTTAGAAACCCTAAATCACCTGAAGGGAACTCATACATTTCTATGGCCCCCCTCACACATCAAATATCTAGGGATCAAATTGACCAACTCATTAACTGATATGTATAAAGCCAACTACCCACCTCTCTATAGGGCTCTGCGGCGAGACCTGGAAAACTGGACTAAACGGCATATCTCGTGGACGGGCAGAGTAGCCATGGTAAAAATGAACATATTGCCGAGGCTGCTCTATCTTGCCAGGACGCTGCCAATCCAGATAAAAAACACAGAATTGGCTTGCTTCCAGACCCAAGTGTTTAAGTTCATATGGAGAAATAGACCCCCTAAGATAGCGAGAAAAACAATGTACGTACATAAATCCAAGGGGGGCCTGTCTTGTCCTAATTTCCTTAATTACTTCACAGCAGCCCAACTTGCCTCTGTCCCCCTAGCTCACTCCATCCCACTTCAACCAAACTGGGTCTTTGTTGAGGAGTTGCAGATGGCCCCGCTAACGTGGGGAATTATACTTTGGGCTCCAGGTACAAGCACGTTTTACTCTAGAATAAAGAATCCCATAACTAAGTTTAAACTAAGAGTTTGGAACTGGGCTAGGAGGAAATACAAACTAACTCACCCTGTATCACCCCTCACATCAATCTTCACATCACCTTCCTTATCAACCACCATCACTGCGGAGTCCAAGGAATACTGGACTTCTCATGATCTAGATAAACTAGGGGCTTGGTTTGAGGGAGATAACATGATAACTTCAGAATCTATGATTAGGAACTTTGAGGTACCACACCGGGAATTTTTCAATTACATTAAAATTAGAAGCTGGATTGAAGAGATACATAGGACCTATGGGCCCCCGAGGGAATCTTGGATGTCGGTAGTGTGTAAAAATAAGGCCTTGTCCAAAGGAATCTTAGGATCACTATACAATATCTTCAATTGTCCACCAAGCACATGGAGGCCTTCCTTTGTATCGAAGTGGGAGTTGGACCTAGTTGGACTTGGGATGGGAATAAATGGGCTGAATCCTTATCGAACCTATCTAAGGGTTCATTTAACTATAGCTTGCTAGAGACCTCTCTTAAGATTTTACACCAGGCATACACAACTCCAGTTTGACAAAATAAGATATCCCCAACAATCCCGGATAGATGCTTTAGGGGGTGCCAGGGAAGGGGAGACTTCATACACACATGGTGGAGCTGCCCTAAGGTATTTAAAATATGGTCTGAAACGACCAGACTAATCTCAAGAGTTCTCAAAACCCCACTCCAACCATCAATAGCAGCCTGTCTCCTGGGAACACGCTTCTCAAAACTGGGAAGGGAGGGGAATAAACTGGCCCAATTGATATATCTAGCAGCTAAGAATACCATCGCAAGACGATGGAAGAGCAGGGACATTAATTTCCACGAAGTAACAAACAAAATAAATTGTATTTGCGCTAATGAGCAGATGACCCATATCATATCAGATACCCATCACAGCTTCCTGGAGGTTTGGGAACCCTGGATTTTATTCACAGATAGCAATATGTAGCGACTAAGTTAAGGGAAAACAATAAATAAGCCATTCCTGATGTGCTGCTGGGGAGTGGAGTGTGGAGCGGACGGGAAGAAGTGGTGAGAGGACACGGAGAGATACTTCCTCACTATTCAAAAGGTACAGAGGGGGTAGATGGTAACCTCAAGATTGGTTGAGCAGGGAGTAATTGGGAGAAGACACTTCACCTTACGCTTTATACAATGCTATCAGTTTTCTTTTTATTTCAATTTCTTTTATCATATTTCTTTCTGCTCCGGTCCATCCATGGAAATGTGAATTCCTGTAATTTGATCAATGAGACCTCAAAATCTGTATATATTGTTTGAATATCAAGAGACAAGTTTGAATATATTTAGACAAAATCACCAAAAAAACGAAAAAGAGTTGTAACGGGGATTTTATTTAAATGAAACGGTTCCAACATGTTAGAAATAAGCTGTTGGTTATGTGAAACTTTGTGGACTATGTTTACCATTATTCTTTTCTTTTTGTCAATACAAATCCAGAATTACTCAATAAAATCTATGTTATAAAAAAAATAAATAAAAAAAATAATAATTTTATTTTCTTAAATCTAAGTTCATTTGCCTGACCGCCAATCTAAGTTCATTTGCCTGACCGCTAGCCAGTGTGTGTGTCAGGCTTACAAGTATTGTGCCAAGTTCAACCAATCCAATCTAGTGGTGTACCAGCAGTCTACATTTAAAAAACCAATAATTTTATTTTCTTAAATCTAAGTTCATTTGCCTGACCGCCAATCTAAGTTCATTTGCCTGACCGCTAGCCAGTGTGTGTGTCAGGCTTACAAGTATTGTGCCAAGTTCAACCAATCCAATCACAGTAGCTTGCACGCATAGTACCACTAATCGAAAAAAAAATGACAGGAAGAGGCAGGACACCCCGCAGGGGCCGTATTGGTCGTGGTACTGTGATTCCCTTTGGCCCTACAATAATGCTCACCAACACTAGTCCCACAGCCGATTCAATTGATCAGTCAGAAGAGTTATTTACACATCAGTTTGAAGAAATGAGTGATGCGCAACCATTATTGCCAGAGGATGTAGATAACAGGGATATGACTCAGTCAGGCAGCAGTACACACATGTGCGTACGATGTGATGATGATGATGATGTACCCGCTACTGCTTCCTTTGTTGAGTTGTCAGATACAAGTGAGGCAGGTGATGATGATGACGATGCATCTGTGGATGTCACGTGGGTGCCCGCTAGAAGAGAAGAAGAACAGGGGGAAAGTTCAGATGGGGAGACAGAGAGGAGGAGGAGACGAGTTGGAAGCAAAGGGAGGTCATCGCAACGAGCTAGTGGCACAGTCAGACAGCATGCATCAGCACCCGGGGTCAGCCAGACAGCAGGCCAATCAATGCATGCTGTTGCCACCACCAGAATGCCGTCACTGCAGAGCTCAGCAGTGTGGCATTTTTTGTGTGTGTCTGCCAAAAGTGATGCCATTTGCAACCTGTGCCAAGTCGTGGGAAGTCCAACACCCACCTAGGTACAACTGCTTTGCGAAGGCACATGATGTCACATCACAAACGCCAATGGGATCAACACATGAGTACAAGCAGCACACAAACTCAAAGCCGCCATCCTCCTCCTGGTCCAGCATCTTCATCCACGTCAAACACTGCTGCCCTGCTTGCCCCCTCTCAACCATCCGCCACTCCGTCTCTCGCCTCTTGCTGTTCCTGCTCATCTCCCCACAGTCAGGTGTCTGTCAAGGGCATGTTTGAGCGTAAGAAGCCAATGCCACAAAGTCACCCCCTTGCCAGCGGGCTTGTCTGAACTCTTAGCCCGCCAGCTTTTACCATACAAGCTGGTGGAGTCTGAGGCGTTCAAAAAAAATTTAGCGATTGGGATACCGCAGTGGAAGGTACCCGGACAAAATTTCTTTGCCCAAAAGGCAATCCCCAACCTGTACTCGATTGTGCAAAAGGAAGTAATGGCATCTCTGGCACACAGTGTTGGGGCAAGAGTCCATCTGACCACTGATACCTGGTCTGCAAAGCATGGTCAGGGCAGGTATATCACCTACACTGCACATTGGGTAAACCTGCTGATGCCTGCCAAGCATGGAATGCGTGGCTCTGCAGAGGAGTTGGTGACACCGCCACGACTTGCAGGCAGGCCTGCTGCCACCTCTTCTACTCCTCCTACTCCATCCTCTTCCATAACCTCCTCAGCTGAGTCCTCTTCTGCTGCTGCGTCTTGCTCCACATCAACGGCACACCCCCCAGCTCCCCAGATACTATTCCACATCCCGGATACGGCAGTGTCATGCCGTCTTGGGGTTGACTTGCCTGAAAGCAGAGAGTCACACCGGGCCAGCACTCCTGTCCGCCCTGAACGCACAGGTGGATCAATGGCTGACTCTGCACCAACTGGAGATTGGCAAAGTGGTTTGTGACAACGGAAGAAATTTGTTGGCGGCATTAAATTTGGGCAAGTGTACGCATGTGCCGTGCATGGCACATGTGTGTAATCTGATCGTACAACGCTTTGTCCATAAGTATCCAGGCTTACAGGACGTCCTGAAGCAGGCCAGAAAGGTGTGTGGCCACTTCAGGCGTTCCTACACGGCCATGGCGCACTTTTCAGATATCCATCGGCGAAACAACATGCCAGTGAGGCGCTTGATTTGTGACAGCCCAATACGTTTGAATTCAACACTCCTAATGTTCGACCGCCTGCTCCAACAGGAAAAAGCCATTAACGAGTATTTGTATGACCGGGGTGCTAGGACAGCCTCTGCGGAGCTGGGGAATTTTTTGCCACGTTACTGGACGCTCATGCGCAATGCCTGTAGGCTCATGGGTCCTTTTGAGGAGGTGACAAACCTTGTCAGTCGCACCGAAGGCACCATCAGCGACATCATGCCCTGCGTGCCCTGCGAAGAGTGCTGGATCAGGCCGTAGATGAGCGTGACGAGGAAGAGAAAGAGTTGTGGTCACCATCACCACCAGAAACAGCCTTATCAGCATCGCTTGCTGGACCTGCGGCAACGCTGTAAGAGGATTGTGAGGAAGAGGAGTCAGAGGAGGAATGTGGCTTTGAGGGGGAGGAGGAAGACCAATCACAACAGGCATCCCAGGGTGCTCGTTTTCACCTATCTGGTACCCGTGGTGTTGTACGTGGCTGGGGGGAAGAACATATCTTCAGCGAGATCATTGAGGACGAGGAACGGGACATGGATAGCTCGGCATCCAACCTTGTGCAAATAGGGTCTTTCATGCTGTCGTGCCTGTCGCAAGACCCTCGTATAAAAAGGCTGAAGGGGAATGACCTGTACTGGGTGTGCACGCTACTAGTCCCCCGGTATAAGCAGAAAGTGCCTGATTTATTACCAAATTACCGCAAGTCAGAAAGGATGCAGCAGGTCCAAAACAAATTAACAAGTATGCTTTACACAGCATATAAGGGTGATGTCACAGCACAAGGGCAATATAACAGGGTAAGAGGTGAAAGTAATCCTCCTCCCACGACCACGCCGGCAAGGACAGGACGTTTAAAAGACGAGTTGTTGATGGAGGACATGCGGACCTTTTTCAGTCCTACGCATCGCAACAGCCCTTCGGGATCCACCCTCAGAGAACGACTTGACCGACAGGTAGCAGACTACCTCGCCTTAACTGCACATATCGACACTCTGAGGAGCGATGAACCCCTTGACTACTGGTTATGCAAGCTAGACCTGTGGCCTGAGCTATCACAATTTTCAATTAAACTTTTGGCCTGCCCCGCTTCAAGTGTCCTGTCAGAAAGGACCTTCAGTGCAGCAGGAGGTTTTGTCACCGAGAAGAGAAGTCGCCTAGGGCAAAAAAGTCTAGATTGCCTCACCTTTATAAAGATAAATGAGGGATGGATCCCGAAGGGACTGACACTGGGCGATACATTCGACTGAAAAAGGCCTGATGAGATGAGCTGCCTTCGGCTAAAAATGGTCCACACGCTGCTGTATGTTATCTGTGAATGCCGGATGACTTGCGTGACTTATCCGCCACCAACTAGGGTTCAAGAAGACACAATGTTTTATGGCACTTTCTGCCTGGGGAATAAAGGTCAATTTTTTTACTGGCCGCTGCAACAGCAGCGGCAGCAACAATACCTAATTTCTTAATTAAAATTTTTATGTCAGAAGGCGTATGGCATGTAATGAAAAAGAAAGCATATTGAATAGTCTTGCATAACACAACAGTTGTGCAAAAATACATATTTACAAAGAAGACATTTTGTTAAAATTAGCTGGCTAGGCCTTCTTATTTTTACTTTTTTGGTTAATAAATTTTCTTTTTTTTTACTGTGATTGCAATTTTTAAGAGAAACCTAAGACATGGTAAAACAGTCAATAGTAGTATATAGTGAGTATATCAGCAGTTAACACCAAAGTCCTATTATCTATCATCACTCCAGCAGTAGCTTATTATTTACAATATCTAACCTGCTCAATTGCCCTTGGGTTAACCTAGGGCAGGCTTCAGTAGGCAACCTCTCCTTTCCTCGGATGATTTTGCCGCCGGTTGCTTCTGAAGGTTCTCCTCCAGGGCTCCCTCACTCCTGTCCTTCCCCCCGAGTCGCTTCAACCATTAACAAATGTTTTATTATATTAGGGGGGCACTAAATGGGGATGTTTTCCAGGGATCCCAAATGTTCTGGAACTGGGTGATTCTATCCAAGACTACATGGTTTAATCTCTCATTGAGCAGTAAATAATTTTGTTTTTTTTATTATTTCGTGAAAGTTTTAATTTGGGGTTTTCCAACTACTAGCTATGTGTATTTTTTCTTTCAAAAAATATTTTATTAGGTCAGGTAATATATCATATTCAAACAACCATTTCCATGTTACATATATATCCATACATGTTAATACATCACTGAGTTACCTTATCTCTATTAATACTCAGTTTACCCCTTTCCATTCCATAATCTTGGAGCTTATACCATATCAAGGGCTAGTATGTTACCTGGATTTGGTTGTACCTGTAGCCTAAAAATATATATTTTTTTTACTTTTCAGTTATTAATATAGCTTTAATTCAGTTTGTTTTAAGTTGATTCCCCTTAAGTCTTGAATCCGACTATAATTGGGAAAAAAAATAACTAGTTTTAACATTTAACATGTTGGGAAAGGGAAAGGTCCACAAACATCCTCCTTTTTTACATAAAGATGATGTAAAATATAGCACTTACCTCCGTCCTCCGCCCCTCTAAGGATCCAGACACACCTCCATCCATCCCGTTCTCTTGAGAATATCCTCTCCCATTTAGGGGAGCCCCTATTCCGGACCTAAATTTCTTTAATTGTCTCCAAATGATATGCTATACCTTAATTGCAGCCACGGAGACCATATATCTCAAAATGTATCCATGGAGTTGTCTACTAAATGGGTAAGGCGTTCATATAAAAGGATAAAGTTTAATTTATTTTTATCCACCTGAAAGTGTAGGGTATCCGATTTCCATTGTCTGGCTATATGGTTCTTTGTGGCCAACATGATGAACTTTAATAGCCTATTTTGAGCAGGCGAGAGACAGACATGCGGAACACCCAGCATGCAGTTTTCTATATTAGCAGAAATCTGAATCTTAAACAATTTAGAAGCTAGTAAGCATGTTACTTCCCATAGTCTTATGACTGCCGAACACTCCCACCAGACATGAATAAATGTAGCCTCATTACCACTGTTCCTAAAACATGAGCTGCTCCGTTTTGGATCCCATTTATTTAGCTTAAAAGGAGTAATATATGTCCTGTGTAGGACCTTTATTGAAGTCTCAAGCAGACTATAATGTAAAGATCCCCTACTTAAGCCTCGCCAACTTTTATCCCATGTGCTGTCTGACAACTCGGTGCCCAAATCCCTCTCCCAGGCTTTGCTATAGTCTGGTTTGTTTGCCCATTAATTTTCATTAAATAGTTCATACATGAGGCTAATAATACCAGGCTGAAAGGGGGAATCTCTACATTTTTTGAGTAGCCAGGTGGGTTCCCCTACCACTTATCGTATATATAAAATGATGTATCCTGCAAAAATTATAGTGTTCAGCCAGGGGTAAATTGTATCTATCTCTCACCCGCTCAAAGGTCATTATTTTGTCATCATGCCACCATGGACCAACCCTTAGTAGGTTCTGAGACTTCCACCAACTGAGAGAGCTTTCCAGAAGATGTATCTTAAAATGGGGATTGGGTACGATAGGGGTAAGATCTGATACCCGAGTGTTCAGTTGTTGTGTCCAGTTCATCTCCGTCCATATTTTTAATGAGTGCTTAATTAACGGGTTTTTCAAGTTTCTCAAAAAAGTATACAGGCCTGGAATCCATATTACTGTATCCCATGTATAAGGTGACATGCTTACATTTTCCATAAATACCCAGAGCGGCTGATGTGTGGGAGAATGCGCCAGAGGAATGAAAGCCAGCTGCGCTGCCTTGTAATACAGTTTGAGATTCGGGCACGATTGGCCCCCTTTCCCTTTTGGTCTATACATATTATTTTTTTAGATCCTCGGGGCTTTATGATTCCAAATAAATCTAAAAATTTGTTTTTTCCCCTTTGAATCTTTATGTGTTGTAAGCGATCTCCCGGGAGTTTTAATCTGGCTGATGGGGATTTGTAGTATGTATCTGTAACGGAGTTGGAACACGAATCCAATATCTCTGCTGGTATACGGTAAAATATCCAAGAAGCACTACAGTCTCACCATCCCCAACCTCCCATATTAGACGACACTTAATTGGGAGTCAAATAATACTGTCTTTATTTTGTTGTGCAGAAATATATATACACATCTCTTCCCACAGGCAATACACATCTCCCATAGTTGGCCACACAATACACATAGAGAGAACAATAGGTGTGGTCACACCTCCCTGAGGCTACCTGGCTACTTTGATACAATCAGACATTGATTAGATCATCCTTCCCTTTGTTCTTATGTCTCACAATGAAAACACTTTATACAATATACTTCCTTATCTTATGAGGAGTCTCTGTAATAGGATTATCTATTATGCCAAGGTCTGCAATAGTCTGGGCTAATATTCTGCAGAGCATAAACCAACATACATACAGTATAACAGTAGGATCATATTTTAACCATAATAATTAAATAACCATAAAACAGGGTAAAACAGTGATGGGTTCCGTTACAGTATCTATCAAGTTCCAAAATTTGCCTGCAAACCCAAATTTCTGTAATACTGCTTTTAAATAAGGCCATTCCAACGTATCAAAGGCCTTTTCTATATCTAACGCCAAAAGGCATGTGGGTATTTGATGTAGGGATGACCATGAGATTAAATTTTGTGTCCGTCTGATATTGTCCCCCGTTTGTCTATGGGGGATAAACCCTGTTTGGTCTTTATGGATTATGGAGGGGAGAAATAGCGACATCCTGTTTGCCATTAATTTGGCCAAAATTTTTATATCCCCGTTTAGGAGTGATATGGGGCAGTAATTTTTAAGTTCTAATGGGTCTCGTCGTTCTTTCGGGAAACATATCATATTTGCATGGTTTAGTTCTTGTGGCATGGGAGAGCCTTCTAAAATTTGATTGAAAAGTGTGGCTAAGTGGGGTAATAACAAGTCTATAAAAGATTGGTAATAGAGATTTGTAAATCCATCCGGGCCCGGGTAGCTATGTGTATTTTGAATGTTAAAGCCATTAATTGGAATAGCTTGTTCTAGGATTGAGATAAGTTTTTTATGTGTATCCCCAGTAAGCAGGATTCCATTGAAAGAGAAATATCCTTTTGCAAGGATTGGAGGCCCGAGATTTAGCTGAAATCTTTTATAATGGACATGATTGCTGGTATAGAGAGATGGGGCTTGGTCAGGGTGCAAAGCATATCGTCCGCGAAAAGTGAACACTTAAACTGATGGTGTCCTACTTGAACCCCCTGGATGGCATGGTTGGTTCTGATTGCCTGCGCTAGGGGTTCAATAGCAAGAGCAAAGAGCAGTGGGGAGAGTGTGCATCCCTGCCTGGTCCCTCTCTTTACTTGGATTTTGGCCTTATGGTCCCCTGGTATCTTTAAGTTAGCTACTGGTGAGTCGTAGTACCTTCTGAGCAGGTTGAGACAGCGTCCCTCAAATCCAAACTTATCTAGCATTTTGTACATATATGGCCATTCCACTGTATCAAAAGCCTTCTCTATGTCTAGGGCTAGAGGGCAAACTGGGTTGTTATAGTGTTGAGCCAAGAACTGGGCGTTCAGAACCCTCCTAACATTATCTCCTGCCTCTCTGAAAGGAATGAACCCTTTTTGGTCCTTGTGTATTTAGTCCAGTAAAAAGTTAGATATTCGTTTGGCCATAATTTTAGCTAGGATCTTGACATCCACATTTATCAGGGGTATGGGGCGATAATTTTTAACTTCTAAAGGGTCCCTACCCTCTTTTGGAAAGACTATGAGGTCGGCCTGATTCAATTAAGGGGGCATAGGTTCTCCATTTAGTATAGCGTTAAACAAAGATGTTAGGTGCGGGGGTAAGCAAGGGCTCAAATTTCTTATAGTACAGATGAGTAAAACCGTCTGGCCCTGGGGACTTGCCAAATTTAAGATCTTGGATTGTAGATTTAACTTCCTCTTGGGATATGTCTAGGTTCAAGCTGTCCACTTGAGGTACAGGTATTTTGTGGACTTCTTGCTGTAGTAGGAAGGACTCTATGTCAGATCCGCTGCAGCGGGATTGGGATGAATATATGGTCTGATAGAAGTTTTGAAATGTTTCTTGGATAGCATTGGGGCTAAAGGAGGTTTGGCCATCAGGTAGTCTAAAGATACCGTATATTATGTCCTCTCTTAGGGGGTAAAGACACTAATAATTCCTCCAATAAAATTCTGTTTTTTATGTGGGCAAGGTCCCTGGTTAGCCCCTTGGGTTATATGTTAAAAAGAGTGGTGCAGAGACTGTGGGGGCTGTTAGCCTCCTTGTCCCCGTGTGGCCATTTAGAATCCCTGCTGCTGCATGTTTCAGCTTTATTAAGGTGTAATTGTACAGCGTTTGACTCAAGTAGCTGCCTGTGCTGGGTCAGTTTGGCTTAATTGCTGGGCCCTTTTCCTGACAAGATGGCGACCGTCAGTCCATGGGCCTCTATGTCCCCTTCACTACCTTTGTCCCCGCTTGTGTGCTTATTTGGGATGGCCCCCCTTTATATCTCCGGCCCGTGGCCTTCTCAGGTCCCCCCCTCCATCTCTGAGTGTGGGTATGCGGGGCTGGGGCATTGAATCAGGCCTACCTTCTTCTCTGCTCGCTGTAAGATCAACAATACCTAATTTTTCAGGCATGTGTACATGCCTAATTTTTCTGGCCTCTGGTGCTGCACTGTGGCTTCAACAACCAAACCCCAAAAAAGGCACATAACAGGGATTAAACTGATAGGAGTAGTACTACTTAACACACCACTCATATCTGGTGTAACAGTAGTGTACATTTAAAACAA
The DNA here is from genome assembly GCA_027410445.1 of Discoglossus pictus. NCBI lineage: Eukaryota > Metazoa > Chordata > Amphibia > Anura > Alytidae > Discoglossus > Discoglossus pictus. The sequence continues at coordinate 34,238,681 of CM050172.1, read as the reverse complement.
AAAAACATTTTTCTACTGTAATAGATTGCATAGCAGTTAGTTGTCTGCAAGTGTGTGTTTCAGACCTACAGCGTCTACTCTGCCAACTTCTGCAAGTGCACAGTGCCACTCATATCTGTTGTCACAGTAGCTTGCATGCATAGTACCAATCTGTCAAAACCTGTAATGATGAATGAGGTCTAGAGTAGCCTGGTTCCCGTATCCTCTACAGGTTGAGACCTAATGTTTGGGTGACTCCAGACCAACACATGAGTACAAGCAGCACACAAACTCAAAGCCGCCATCCTCCTCCTGGTCCAGCATCATCAGCCACATCAACCACTGCTGTCCTCCTTGCCCCCTCTCAACCACCCGCCTTGAGCAATTCCTGCTCATCTGCCCATAGTCAGGTGCCTGTAAAGGACATGTTTGAGCGTAAGAAGCTAATGTCACAAAGTGCCCCAAAATTGAAGTGATACGACCAACAAAGCATCTTTTTCCATCTCCTGGTTCTAAAAATCTAGGCCTTATACATGCCCCCTGATAGGTGACGTAACAAGTATTAAACTGATAAGAGTAGTACTTACAAACACGCCACTCCTATCTGGTGGCACCTTTGATTGCACGTGCCGTGCCCCAAAATTGAAGTGATACGACCAACAAAGCATCTTTTTCCATCTCCTGGTTCTAAAAATCCAGGCCTTATACATGCCCCCTGATAGGTGCTGTAACAGGTATTAAACTGATAAGAGTAGTACTACTTAACACACCTTATAATAATGCAGAGAGAGGCAACGCAGTGAGAGGAGTCTGAAGAAGAGGAGTCAGAGGAGGAAGGTGGCTTTGAGGAGGTGGAAGACCAAACACAGCAGGCGTCCCAGGGGGCTTGTTGTCACCTTTCGGGGGGCCTTGTTGGCTTGGTGGAGGAAGAGACCTTCAATGACATCAGTGAGGACAAGGAACGGGACATGGCTAGCTTGGTATCCAACCTTGTGCAAATGGGGAGTTTGCGGTTGTGCAAATGGACTGTTTGCGGTTGTTTGCGGTGCGTTAAACGGGGAGTTTGGTCTGTCGCTGTGAAGCGGGCCTAACCCTTACACTACCTGATCGATAAAACATCATACCTGATGTTTTAAAGCACGTTATTCCAAACAATCTAGGAATGTTAGGTAATTTATGCCCTTTATGGCTTAAAACCAGACTCTGCATCAACTATGTAATTTTCCGTGGGAGTTTTGCCATGGATCCCCCTCCAGAAAGAGTCCCTGTGGGTTTTAAAATTTGCCTGCCCATTGAAGTCTATGGCGGTTCGCCGGGTTCGCAGGTTCGCGAACATTTGCGGCGGTTCGTGTTCGCGAACCGAAAATGTTATGTTCTCGACATCACTATTTGTAGGCACATTTGCATGATTCTGCTCAGCTTCCCAGAATGCAGTGTAATTACTGTATTTCTCAGTATTCTGAGCTGGAAGCAAGTTTTTTAACTTGTTCTAGACATTCAAATGTGAACACAATATTATAATTGTCAAACTGAGATTCGTCGTCACGCTTGCGACAAATCGCTGTTTGACATCGATTGGATTGTGCGCATGCGCATTACGCTGCGTCAGCTGCGCCTGCACAAGTGCCATACATGATGCGAGCTGCGCATACTCAGAGTGCAGCGCGAGCCGCGCATCGCAATGCACGGCACATAAGGATAGGGAAGAGGGAGAGGGAGAGGGGGGAAAAGTTGGGGGGGAGACACAGAGGGAGGGGGAAGAGACACAGAGGGGGGAGAGACACAGAGGGGGGAACAGACACAGAGGGGGAAGAGGCACAGAGGGAGAGGGGGGGAGGAGACACAGTGGAAGCGGGGGAAAGACACAAGGGGGAGAAACACAGATAGAGGGGGAAGAGACAGAGACACAGACGGAGAGGGGGGAAAAGACACAGAAGGAGAGGGGGGGAAAAGACACAGAGGGAGAGGGGGGGGAAGAGACACAGAGGGAGAGGGGAGGAAAGAGACACAGGGGAGGGGGAAAGAGACTTATAGGAGGGAGAGGGGTAAAGAGACACAGGGGAAGAGGGGGAAAGATACACGAGGGAGATGGGGGAAAGAGACATGGGGAGAAGGGAGAAAGAGACACGGGGGAAAGAGACACAGGGGACAGGGGGAAAGAGACACAGGGGGGAAAGAGACACGGGGGAAGAGACACAGGGGAAGGAGACAAAGGGGGAAAGAGACACAGGGGAGGTGAAAAGAGACACGGTAGGAAGAGATGGGGAAGAGACACAGGGGAGGGAGAGGAGGGGGGAAGATACACAGTGGAGGGAAATGGGTGGAGAAGAGACATGAGGAAGGGGGGACATGGGGGAAAGAGACACAGGGCAGGGAGGAACAGACACAGGGAAGGAAGAGGGGGAAAGAGATGCATGGGAGGGAGAGGGGGGAACGAGACATAGGAGGGAAAGAGACACAGAGGAGGGGGGAGGAGAAGGAAAGAGGTAAAAACACAGGGGGGGGGGAGGAGATACAAGGGAGGGAGAGGAGGGGGAAAGGAGACACAAGGGAGGAAGTACACAGGGGGAGAGACTCGCAATGAGCTCCTAAGGCGCTCATTGCAAGGCACCCGATGAGCGCCAAATGCGATCATCGTGAAGACAGTAAAGTAGACGTGGGACAGGTGGAGGAGGCTTGCAATGAGCCGCGGAATGCGCACATTGTGAGGCCCGTGATGAGCGCTAAAGGTGCTTATTGCGAGGATTGTGATGAGCGCCAAACGCGCTCATCGTGAGGCCAGTAAAGTAGTGGGGAAGAGGCTCCTATTGTGTGGCAAACAGCATTGCCAGACTTCACTTTTTATTACAGTCATTTTTGACGAGCAAGTCGCTAGTAAATATATATATATATATATATATATATATATATATATATATATATATATATATATTATTATAGTTTATAATTGTTTATTTTTAATGCACCAATCTATTCCATCGCACTATACATGGGTTACATCCCTGCTCAGTTTCCCAGAATGCAGTGTAATAACTGTATTTTTCGGTATTCTAAATGAAAGCAGGTTTTTTAACTTGTTTTAGATTTTCAAATGTGAACACAAATGTACTATTTCTATACTATATATATATATATATATATATATATATATATATATATATATATATATATATATAAGGAATAGTACATTAGTGATTCCACAGTTTTAGACATAGCAACGGATGGATTTTTCACAAACCAGGTCACTTAACCACATACAGTACTGTTTCACAATTACTGCCGATCCTCAGTAGGGTGTGAGTGCCTGGTTTGTGTGTTGATTGTTGTAAAGAGTAATTCTATACAGCAATTATTTCACATATGGTGGGCTAAAAGTGATAGAAGCCCTCCACCGTACAAAGTAAAGTAGTACAAATAAGGAATAGTACATTAGTGATTCCACTTGAATGTCTAAAAATAAGAGGATCGGCAGTAACCGTGAAACAGTACTGTATGTGGTTAAGTGACCTGGTTTGTGAAAAATCCATCCGTTGCTATGTCTAAAACTGTGAAATACAGTAAGCATATGCTTTAAAGGAGCCATGTTTAAAATGGTTTGGATTGACAGAGTGATTGTGCATTATGTGGCCTCATTTGCATGTCCTGCCCAGTTTTCCCAGATTGCAGTGCATATACTGTGTTTCTGAGAAATTTGAGCAGGAAATACGTTTTTATCAACTTATTTTTAGACATTCAAGTGGAATCACTAATGTACTATTCCTTATTTGTACTACTGTACTTTGTACGGTGGAGGGCTTCTATTACTTTTAGCCCACCATATGTGAAATAATTGCTGTATATATATATATATATATATATATATATATATATATATATATATATACATATACATATTATTATCGTTTATTATTGTTTATTTTTAATGCATCAATCTATTCCATCGCGCTATACATGGGTTACGTTCAAGACAAAAAACAATTACAATATTATTACATTGTAAGGATGGAGGACCCTGTCTTGGAGTTTAGAATCCAGGGTCCATAGTGCTTTCCCCAGAGCACCTTGTAAGATTGAAAACTCGCAAACTCACAATCTAAAGGTTTTGGGTGTGGTACAGGAGGGTAAGAAAAGTGTTGTGTTAGGGTGGAAGGTGATAAGTCTCTCTAAAAAGATGTGTTTTTAGTAAGATTTTGAAGGGGGAGAGACTCGCAATGAGCTCCAAAGGCGCTCATTGCAAGGCACCCGATGAGCGCCAAAGTCGCTCATCGCGAGGACAGTAAAGTAGACGTGGTACAGGTGGAGGAGGCTTGCAATGAGCCGCGGAATGCGCACATTGCGAGGCCCGTGATGAGCGTTGAAGGTGCTTATTGCGAGGCTCGTGATAAGCGCCAAACGCGCTCATCATGAGGCCAGTAAAGTAGAGGGGAAGAGGCTCCTATTGTGTGGCAAACAGCATTGCCAGGCTTCACTTTTTATTACCATCATTTTTGACGAGCAAGTCGCTAGTAAATATATATATATACTAGCGACATGCCCGTCAAAAAATAACGGCAATGTGATGTATATGTTTTTCAAGTTGTTTAGTTATTAATATAGATTTTTGAGACTTGTAAGTATTGTGATATGAACGTGTATTTTTGTAAAATGGTTTTTTAACATGAAATTTGTATCTGAAGAATTATTAACTTTAATATACATTGAATCCAGAAGAAAGCAAAAAGTAAAAAGCCTTGTTGAAACGTCCCGAATTTTAACATGAATTTTAAAATATATGTAAGCAATAACCTTCAAAGTATATATTTTGAAACTTTAACTTTATTTTTTATGTAACTTTGGAAGTTGACAAAACATTTGTAGAATTTGGAACATTATAAACAGGAACATAGTGAATACATTTTGTAAGCTAATTTTTTCTTAAAAGTATTAACATTTGAATGTAAAAACAGTTGAACTTTAAATTAATCAGTATTAACATGCAATTTCTATCATAAAAATTGTTAAGTTCAATATACATTGAATGTAGAGGAAGGCATACAGTAAAAACTCTCCTTAAAACGTACCTAATGAAAGTAATTCCTTACTGACCACATAAACTGACGATAAACATTAATGTAGGTAGTAATCTTAAGATAACAGACAATATTTACATTGTGACTTAAAAGGTGCTTGAGCTCTTCACATGAACTTTGTAATATGTTGAATGAAATAACTGGAAAATATTGTTTTTAAACTTGTAACATTAGAAACATTAACATAGTGACTTAACATTTTAACATAATTTTTCATAAAAATGCAAGGCAAGTATTTTGTGAGGCGAATCATCCATAAACAGTACTTCCATTATATATGACGGAATTTAACAACTAATTGTTATGTATTTTTGAATGCTTTTGAAAAATGTTTGCATGGCTTTAATTTGTATCCTGCAAAGTTATAGTACTTCATAGTAGACAATGTTTTTAGTAAAAATACGTCCATCTTCTAATAAATCACCTTGACTTTCATTCTTTTCAATGTAAACTTTAATAGCCTGTGGATTTTTGCACTGTGACAACGCAACGTACAATTGACCATGTGCAAATACTGGTTCTTCCAAGAAAATACCCACAGATTTGAAAGTTTGACCTTGTGATTTATTAATGGTCATGGCAAATGCCATAATAATGGGAAATTGTCTTCTTTGAAGTATAAAAGGGAGACTACTTTCACTTGGTGCTAAATCTATTCTTGGTATGAAAACTCTCTCTCCTTTATGGGTACCAGTTAAAATTTCAGCATCTATAAAATGGTCCTTTATTTGTTGAACAATTAATCTTGTGCCATTGCATAGGCCTTTTTTGGGGTTCATATTTCGCAGTTACATGATAATTGCACCTTTCTTTAGCTGCAAAATATGTGGTGGCATTCCAGAAGGAGTTAGAGAGTTTATGAATTCAGTCGAAAAGTTAGCCTGACTTTCATTGTCATCAGCAAGTACAGAATCAGCACTGTGATAATTTCTTTGTGGTGCATTAATTTTTTTAAAGATTTCATTATTGAGGATTAATGCATCTTTATTTTTACACATCAGTATGACTTGGTTGGCAAGCTCGGAATATTCTTCGTTATTTATGCTCCCTTCAAATATAGCCAATATAATTTCTTGTTGACAAATCATATGAGGTGGGATCTCTACAGTGTCGTCAGCTAAATGTAGTATTTTTTCTGTTCTGCCTTCTCCAATTTTAATAAGCCAATCATTGAAATCATTTTGGCCTTCTGATCTCATATTTTGTTGCAGTTGAAGATGGGTACAATGTTTCCATACTGTGCTTGACTTGATACAGGTTTCGATAATGTCAGTTCGATTTCCATGCACAACAACAGGTAATGTTTGTCTAAAATCGCCACCCAACAACATTACCTTTCCACCAAATGGAAAAATATTATCCATGACTTCACGAAGCAAACGGTCAATACATTGGAGGGCATAGCATGACATCATTGTGGCCTCATCTATTATAATTAATTTACATTTCTTCAATTTCTTTGCTTGTAAGGATGTCATGCAAATATCTGACACAGAATTTTCTAAAATAGGCACTGGCAGTTTAAATCCACTATGAACAGTTCTTCCACCTTCTAATAAAAGTGCAGCAATTCCAGTAGTGGCAAACGCCATTGCTATTTGGCCTTGTGCTCGTACTGAACTCATTAATAAATTGTACAAATAGGTTTTTCCTGATCCGCCAGGTCCATCAAGATAGAAATAACACTCTGTCACCATGTCATCATCTATTGCATTTTTAATGGCATGAAATGCTTGCAATTGTAGTGTATTTAAAGTTGCAAGTCTTTCTTGTGTTCTTTCTGCTTGTAGTTGAATGTCATAGTCTTCAAAGTTTATGTCATCTATAAGACCTGGATCTGGCAAATTAAAACTTGCACAACTTAATCCATGAGTTAAAAATACTTCTTGGATTTCCATTAACGCTTTTAAGTGTGCAATGGGTTCATTGTATCGTCGCATAAAGTCTTCAGCCATATTACTTTTAAAAGTCTCCCACAAAGCTAATGCATTTGGAGCATTTGAGAAGATACAAATAAAAGCAAATTGTTCTCTCATCTGTCATGGCATTTGACATTGTGCTTCTTCTTCTAAACATCTTTCCCACTCTGTATCATCAGCGAGTAAGTTTCTATGTCTTGCAGCTAAATGGAAGGATTCATATACAATGTCATTAACAGTTCTTAATTGTTCAAAACTTTGTGCTCCTGGAACATTTAAAAGTAATATCCGTAAGCAAAAACGTTCAACATCTCTTGGACTGACTGTGTAAATTCTTGGAATTATTTTATTGCCTCTGGTTTTTCTTGGTCTCCATAATACATTCACAAAAACATAGTGATATGGAATTTCAATATATAAGTATTGTGTTGCTTGAGCATCAGGGGAATTTAATGCAAACCATGCAGTTAGTGTAGTGTGACGATCTTCACTTTGGGCCAATGCATTCATTTCATTTCCAGCATGGAAATAGACTAAATGTCGTTGTGGCAAATGTACTGCTAATCTATATACTGCATGTGATCTATCATGCATTTCAAATTTTAAAAGCCGCCACATAGCTTCTGGCGCACTGACATAGCGAGCATCTACATGAGATGCAAGTTCATCATGTACTAACTCACTACATTCAGGGTTGTCTGCACTTTTGACGACTACAGTAGCTGCATCATAGCCTTTGTAAATATATTTGTAGACATATGCAAACAAAACATATGCAAATTGCAAATTGTGATATGCAAATTGTGATGGATATCCACTTTATAAAAGAAGAGAAGGAGATAGTGCCATTATTCGTGGAAAAAAAGTGGACAATAGATATTTAGTACCCTACAATCCACATTTACTCATGAAGTAATGACCATATAGTTCTGGATCTGGTAGTTCAGCAACTATGACTGCATCCACTTTGTCCGAAGTATCTAATTTATCTTTCTCTTGAAGTATTATGAGAAGATGTGCATGTGGAAGGCCTGTTTTTTGAAATTCAATGGTATATACATAAGCAAGACATTTGCCAAATAACTGATTTATAGTGAAGTCACGTATTAATTCATTTAATTTGATCTTAAAAACTCTGGCTACTAAATCTGGTCGATCAGAAGCAGTTTGTCCAAGAAGTAGATTTTGTGTAATTTCTGGCCATTGTGGATTACATGTAAATGTCAGAAATAAATCTGGTTTTCCAAATTTGGTGACAATAGCCATAGCATCATTGTATCTTTCTCTCATATTTCGAGGAGATCCTTGAAAGGAAGATGGTAAAATAATGGCTTTGCCAGCTGTCATGTCTCTGGTTGTAGCCACGTAAGCAACATAGTCCATGAGTCCACAATATTGTTCTACACGTAGTTTATCTTGTTGATATTTTATAAAGTTTAAATTATTTGCCTCAACTTGCAAATATGAATCAATAATCCATTGTTGTGTTAGTTTTCCACCACATAAAATCGGATTAAATCCATGTCGAATGGCAATTTGAGCTACTTTAAATTCAAGCATAGAAACATTATTTCGGATTCTGGCTTTAGCATTTGGGTAACTGGGAAGGGTTAATTTTGGTTGCCAACCTGCTTCTCCATGTGGGAAAAAGATGGGATAGGTCATTGGATCTAAATTTGGACTTAAGATATTAATATTAATAAATGGTTGCTCCTCTTTTCTGGGATATATTCTAATGTCTCTTTGAAATGGTGGTTCTCCTTGATCATTTTGAAACACCATTGCAACCTCATTTGATGTTGGCAAGTTATAACGACGTTTATCAGTATGTCTGTCTCTCTTAAGCACCATATTAACCTTTGGCATGGGTAATTGATGTCTTTGTGCATGAAGTAGTTGTTCATTTTCTACTTCTGACAATTTTTTGTAAGCTTTACTGTAGGGATTGTTGTCCATAATGTTATTTAGCTCCATGAAAACACTGGGTAAGCATTTTTTATTTTCTTCCATCTGCATACGTTGGTCAACAGCTTCCATTGTATCTAGGACATATAGTTGAGCGAATTTTCTTTGCTCTCCTTCCTTTGGATGTAAATGTGAAGTACAATGATAAATTTGGCCTTGGACTTTAAAACAGTAAGGACCATGTCCTGGTACATTAGCAGCTAATGTTGCCCCATAGATGCAAAGGATATGGCACTATTGTAGGATCTTATGTTTGTCTTAAAATGTTTGTAGTTTGGAAAAGTAGGTTCAGTCATAATATTTTGTAAATAGATTGGAAATTCTTTCCTTTCTGGAAGTTTGAACTTGCCTTTTTGACAACAACTAATAAATTGCCCATCTCTTGGTCTCTCCTGTTTAAAATAATAAACCTCACAAAACTGACATTGAGTAGTCATGTCCCCACAACTATGAACCTCTACTGCTAAAGACTTGAGTAAAGGACAATTTGCAAAGCATATAGGAGTTTGACTTTCATATTCATCAGGTGAAAAGTCATGGAATGTTTGAACAACAGGTTCTAAATGCTTAGGGCCCTATTAAATTCTCCCTCGTAGTTCTCTCGGTGCTCGCAAAAGGCAGTTTTCCTGCTGTTTGCGAGTACCGAATCTCTCGCAGCCTGCTTTGCGATATGACTGCGAGAAAATGGCCGAGAATAGGCTCCGAGAAAGCTACGTAGCCTTAAATCTATGCACGAGTCTCGCATATCGTAAGAATCCCTACGTGGACAAAAAGTCCACGCAAGGGATCCGAAAGCCTCTACGTGCTGCCTCGGAAAAGCCCGAGACAGCAGTGTGAGGCTCCCCCCTGCACCCTATACACATCCCCATGCTGCAGGGGTCTCTATCAGGACCCCTGCAGCACCCCCACATTAACCTCTTGTAGCGGGGGTCCCCGATCTGCATAGATCAGGCCCCCCGCTGCATTTAAAACTTTTAAATTCCCCGCCGCGGCTCCTTAAAGGGGCCGCGGCACACTATTACCCAATCCCGGCCGCGGCACTTAAAATTAACCCCCCTCTATGCTGGGGGTCCCCATCGGGACCCCCGAAGTGTCCCCACATAAACCCCCGGCAGCGGGGGGCCCCGATCGGCACCGATCGTGACCCTGCTGCAATTCAATTTTAAATTTCCTGCTTCGCGGGTCCTCAAAGGACCGTAAAGGTCCTGAAAGGACTCGCACTAAAAATATTAACCCCAGGCAACTATAATTAACCCATTAACTCATGATGGTCAATACAGACCACCATAAGGCCTAAATTAACCCATTAACTCATGATGGTCAATACAGACCACCATAAGGCCTGAATTAACCCATTAACTCATGATGGTCAATACAGACCACCATAAGGCCTAAATTAACCTATTAACTCATGATGGTCAATACAGACCACCATAAGGCCTAAATTAACCCATTAACTCATGATGGTCAATACAGACCACCATAAGGCCTAAATTAACCCATTAACTCATGATGGTCAATACAGACCACCATAAGGCCTAAATTAACCCATTAACTCATGATGATCAATACAGACCACCATAAGGCCTAAATTAACCCATTAACTCATGATGGTCAATACAGACCACCATAAGGCCTAAATTAACCCATTAACTCATGATGGTCAATACAGACCACCATAAGGCCTAAATTAACCCATTAACTCATGATGGTCATAAGGCACCATAAGGCTCTATTTAACCCCATCAGTCCCATAAGGGTATATTATTACCATTATGGGCCTGTTACAACCCAACATTAACCACATAAGTGCCATGATGGTCCTCAAGGACCATCATGACACTAACTACAAACACTACACTATAACCCCCAATAAACCATTTAATCTAAACTAACCCCCCTCTACACTAATCTATTAACACTTACACTACCTACCTACACTACCTACCCCCTAATAAACCTCCCCAACACTCTAATTACAAAAAACAAAAAACCTACAGTACAGAAAACAAAAAACCTACAGTACAAAAAACAAAAAAACCTACAGTACAGAAAAAAAAAAAAAATTACAACCCCACCCCCACTACAAAAAAACAAAAACATACATTACAACCCCACCCCCCACTACAGAAAATAAAAAAATTACACACCTGAAAAGGAAAGACAGATAAACACAATACAATACATACATATAATACATTACATACATTACATACAATACATGACATTACATACATTACATATAATATATTACATATAATATATTAAATATAATATATTACATATAATATATTACATATAATATATTAAATATAATATATTACATATAATATATTACATATAATATATTAAATATAATACATTACATACATTACATACAATACATGACATTACATACATTACATATAATATATTACATATAATATATTAAATATAATATATTACATATAATATATTACCTATAATATATTACATATAATATATTACATATAATACATTACATACATTACATACAATACATGACATTACATACATTACATATAATATATTAAATATAATATATTACATATAATATATTACATATAGTCCAAATCAAATACCCCCTATCTATCTAACATACAATCTATTTAATTTAAAATAAATCCTAACTATATCAAATACATCCCCCTATCTATCTAATATACAAAAAATCCTAACTACATACATAGACCCTTATTCTAAAATAAAATAATTACAGTCCTAACTACATACACAGACCCTTATTCTAAACTAAAATAAAATAATTACAGTCCTAACTACACAGACCCTAATTCTAAGCTAAAATCAATAAATTAAGACCACTTACCTTTAAGATGTTGCTTCAGATCACTAACCTATGGGTCAAACAAAAAAAAAAATTGGTACAAAACATTAACTTTCAATAAATAAACATTCTATACATTCTAAATATTCAACTCACCTTTACAGCATGTTCCGTCACTGTTTAGCTCTACCGGCGCGGCCCTGTTAAAAAAAAAACACAATACATGAATACATTAATACAATATATAAACAATAAATAAAATACACAAATAAACATCTAAATATACATTTAACTTACCTCCCCGCGATGTCCCCGGCCTTCTCTCCTTCAGCCCCGGCTGGGCCGCGGAACCATCCTCGCTCTAAAAAAAAAAAAAAAAAAACTAACGGAGGTCTGCACTGGCAGACCTCCCCGACGCTAATGAACCTCCCGGAGTCGTTTCCGGGAGGAAATTGGCATTGGCGGCTTGTGATTGGCTGAAAAAGCTGTCTATCAATTTCAGCCAATCAAAAGTCGTCAATGTGTGAGCCAATCAGGATGGGATACACCCCAATATCCCACCCTGATTGGCTAAAACACTTGTCTATCTTTCTGGGAACCAATCACAACGCTCAGATGCCTTCAGCCAATCACTATGGGATACACCCCCACGGAGTGATTGGTAGAAGACATCTGCGCATCCTGATTGGCTCCTACATTGACGACTTTTGATTGGCTGACAGCTTTTTCAGCCAATCACAAGCCGCCAATGCCAATTTCCTCCCGGAAACGACTCCGGGAGGTTCATTAGCGTCGGGGAGGTCTGCCAGTGCAGACCTCCGTTAGTTTTTTTTTTTTTAGAGCGCGGATGGTTCCGCGGCCCAGCCGGGGCTGAAGGAGAGAAAGCCGGGGACATCGCGGGGAGGTAAGTTAAATGTATATTTAGATGTTTATTTGTGTATTTTATTTATTGTTTATATATTGTATTAATGTATTCATGTATTGTGTTTTTTTTTTAACAGGGCCGCGCCGGAAGAGCTAAACAGTGACGGGACATGCTGTAAAGGTGAGTTGAATATTTAGAATGTATATAATGTTTATTTATTGGATGTTAATGTTTTGTACTAATTTTTTGTTTTGTTTGACCCATAGGTTAGTGATCTGAAGCAACATCTTAAAGGTAAGTGGTCTTAATTTATTGATTTTAGCTTAGAATTAGGGTCTGTGTAGTTAGGACTGTAATTATTTTATTTTATTTTAGAATTAGGGTCTGTGTATGTAGTTAGGATTTTTTGTATATTAGATAGATAGGGGGATGTATTTGATATAGTTAGGATTTATTTTAAATTAAATAGATTGTATGTTAGATAGATAGGGGGTATTTGATTAGGACTATATGTAATATATTATATGTAATATATTATATGTAATATATTATATGTAATGTATGTAATGTCATGTATTGTATGTAATGTATGTAATGTATTATATGTAATATATTATATGTAATATATTATATTTAATATATTATATGTAATGTCATGTATTGTATGTAATGTATTATATGTAATATATTATATGTAATATATTATATGTAATGTCATGTATTGTATGTAATGTATGTAATGTATTATATGTAATATATTATATGTAATATATTATATATAATATATTATATGTAATGTCATGTATTGTATGTAATGTATGTAATGTATTATATGTATGTATTGTATTGTGTTTATCTGTCTTTCCTTTTCAGGTGTGTAATTTTTTTATTTTATGTAGTGGGAGGTGGGGTTGTAATGTATTTTTTTGTTTTCTGTAGTGGGGGGTCGGGTTGTAATTTGTTTTGTTTTTTTCTGTACTGTAGGTTTCTTGTTTTTTGTAATTCGAGCGTTGGGGAGGTTTATTAGGTGTAGGTAGTGTAGGTAGGTAGTGTAAGTGTTAATAGATTAGTGTAGAGGGGGGTTAGTCTAGATTAAATGGTTTATTGGGGGTTATAGTGTAGTGTTTGTAGTTAGTGTCATGATGGTCCTCGAGGACCATCATGGCACTTATGTGGTTAATGTTGGGTTGTAACAGGCCCATAATGGTAATAATATACCCTTATGGGACTGATGGGGTTAATTTAGGCCTTATGGTGGTATGTATTGACCACCATGAGTTAATGGGTTAATTTAGGCCTTATGGTGGTCTGTATTGACCATCATGAGTTAATGGGTTAATTTAGGCCTTATGGTGGTCTGTATTGACCACCATGAGTTAATGGGTTAATTTAGGCCTTATGGTGGTCTGTATTGACCACCATGAGTTAATGGGTTAATTTAGGCCTTATGGTGGTCTGTATTGACCATCATGAGTTAATGGGTTAATTTAGGCCTTATGGTGGTCTGTATTGACCACCTTGAGTTAATGGGTTAATTTAGGCCTTATGGTGGTCTGTATTGACCACCATGAGTTAATGGGGTAATTATAGTTGCCTGGGGTTAATATTTTTAGTGCGAGTCCTTTCAGGACCTTTACGGTCCTTTAAGGACCCGCGAGGCGGGAAATTTAAAAGTTTTAAATGCAGCGGGGGGCCTGATCTATGCAGATCGGGGACCCCCCCTGCAATGGGTTTATGTGGGGACACTTCGGGGGTCCCGATGGGGACCCCCAGCATAGAGGGGGGTTAATTTTAAGTGCCGCGGCCGGGATTGGGTAATAGTGTGCCGCGGCTCCTTTAAGGAGCCGCGGCGGGGAATTTAAAAGTTTTAAATGCAGCGGGGGGCCTGATCGGTGCCGATCGAGGACCCCCGCTGCAAGGGGTTAATGTGTGGGGGCTGCGGGGGTTCCTATGGACCCCTGCAGCAAGGTGTTCATGTAAGGACACTTCGGGGGTCCCGACAGGGACCCCCCCATTGAGGGGGGGTTAATTTTAGGTGCCGGGGGGGTATTCGGAGTACCCCCACGGCAGGGCTTATGTGGGGGACTGCCGCGGAGGTCCCTTTTAGGACCCCCGCAGCAATTGATGAGGAGTGGGAGCCTGCGATATCATCTCGCAGGCTGTCACTCCTCATGTACATTTACGCAGTGTAGATACGTACGGCCCTGCTGCGTAGCTCATACGTTGCTCGCAGCAGGGCTAATTTAATAGCATTGGAACTTAGAGAAACTTTGCAGTAGGTAGGGCTTAAGTAGAAGCCTCTTATTTACGAGGCTGGAATTTAATAGGGCCCTTAGTTTTTTTCGTGGCTTTTCTTGGTATATGTTGTTCTTGTTTTGTTGAAATGTCCTGTAAGGTTTCAGTAACAGGTTGTAAAAAAATTTTTTTGTAGTTGCTTTTTTTGGTCTGTCTTTAATTGTATCTTGTAAAATGTCATCTGATGTTTGAGGAATAGGTTGTAAATGCTTTATTTGCTTTGTAGTTTTTTTTGGCGTATCTTTCATTTTTGCAGCTGATAGTCTTTTGCTTGCAAGTCTTTTGCGTTCTTTTTCTCGTCGAATTTCTTTCTCCTCTGGTGTCTGCTCTGCGGCCCATCTCTCTTGTCTTTCTCTAGTTTGACGTCTTTTCTTCTCTTGTTTGCTCTCGTTATCAGCCATATAAATCTGTAAAGACCAAAAAAGAAATGTAATTGGGTATATTAAAGTTTGTAATTACTGTTAAAGATTATTGTGCACAATTGAGAAATAAAAGGTAAATCATTAATGTATCAGTTATATTTTGTTCAAAGTTATAATTCCTGGCCTCATTGAATAACAATTTGGCCAATTAAATACTGCTGTAAATAATCAGTTAACATCTTTTTTAGAAATAATTTTTTAGTTATTGAAAACCTTGTTTGTGGATAGATGTTTACCACTGAAAAACTTCTTTACCAAAAAAAACATTGATGTGGTTATTGAGCTATGTATTGCATAGTGCCAATTTAAATAGAATAAGGGACATAGTCATTAATTTTATTTTATTTTTCTGTTGACACGGATGCAGATGAAACAGATGTTTCTTTAGTTTTCTCCTTTTGTACTTATTATACTGTACCTTGGTTGAAGTGTGATTTAAATGCGAATGTTTGTTGGTCCTCGGTTGAAAATCTTTGTCCAATGGTCTGGTCCTCTGTTGGAAGTCGTCGTCCGATGGTGTGGTCCTCTGTGTAAAATCCTGGTCCTATGGTCTGGTCCTCTGTTGAAAGTCGTGGTCCGATGGTGTGGTCCTCTGGCGATAGCCCTCGTCCGATGTTGTGGTCCTCTGGCGATAGCCCTCGTCCGATGTTGTGGTCCTTTGGTGAAAGTCCACGTCCGATGGTCTGGTCCTGTGTTGAAAGTCCTCGTCCGCTGGTCTGGTCCTGTGTTGAAAGTCCTCGTCCGATGGTCTGGTCCTGTGCTGAAAGTCCTTGTCCGATTGTCTTCACGCAGTATCTGTTGTAACATAAAATTGAAAATGTTGTTTGAGTGAAATGTCTTTTAAATAAATCAAAAATGTCTTAATTTTGGTATATTGTATCTGTTATGGTTATTTTTTTCTATGTGTTTGTCTAACTTTATCTACAATCCTGATTTGTTTGCACGAATTTTGTTATTCTTCTTTAAGCTTCTTAGTAAGGCTTGTAGGTTGTGATATATTAAAGAGGAATATTAATTTATTTTTCTATGTGTTTGTGCGTTTTTTTGTACAATCCTGTTTTGTGCACACCACTTGTGGTATACTTATTTAAGCTTCATTGTAATGGTTATAGGTTGTTAAACATTAAAGAAGAATCTTAATTTAGTTTCCTATGTGTTTGTGTGAGTTTTAGTACAATCCTGTTTTGTGCGTACCACTTCTGGTATACTTATTTAAGCTTCTTTGTAAGGCTTATAGGTTGTTAAACATTAACTAAAATATGAATTTACTTTGATATGTGTTTGTGGGAGTTTTTTGTACAATCCTTTTTTGTGCGCACCACTTGTGGTATACTTATTTAGCCTTTATTGGGATGGTTATAGTTTTTTAAACATGAAATAAGAATATTAATGTAGTTTGCTATGTGTTTGTGTGAGTTTGTTACAATCCTGTTTTGTGCGCACCACTTGTGCTAAAGTTATTTAGTCTTCATTGTACTGGTTATAGGTTGTTAAATTTAAGAGAAAAATGTTAATGTAGTTTCTTATGTGTTTGTGTGAGTTTTTGTACAATCCTTTCGGTGCGCACCACTTTTGTTATTCTTATTTAGGCTTCTTTGTAAGGCTTATAGGTTGTTAAACATTGAATAATAAAGTTAATTTAGTTTGCTATGTGTTTGTGTGAGTTTGTTATAATCGTGTTTTGTGTGTACCACTTTGTGTGTACCATATGTTGCATACTTTGGCCCTCATTCAATTGCATTTTGGCCAATTCAATAGGGGCCTCATTCTATTATCGGCCGTAAATCAGCCGTAAGGCTGCGATTCTTTGCGGGGGTTCTGTTAACTCGCAATTCAATTATACGGCCCCGCAAGGATCTCCTCTTACGGCCGGCCGTATATCTTGCAACCGGCCGTAAGCTCTGAAATCTAAAAACGCAAAAATAAATTCAAGCCTGCACTGTACAGCTCTGGAAATGCTAGGGATCCTATTGGGGGACATGAGGATTAAAAGTAACCCACTCTCAAGCTTGCACATCAGCCCAAACCCGAGTTTACATTAACTGTTTATTTTCCGGCTGCGGCGTGGGCGTGTCTGAGGTGCTCCAAGCCCTCTGGACTTTTTACATGTATATTTTCCGTATATTAAAAAAAAATTATTTTACGGATTTGAGTATAGGGTAATTATGTGCTATTTTTGCTAACACCGAATATCACTTTATAGACTCTGCAAAGTGCAGGATGGCTTTATTTGGGCTATTTTATGTGCTTAATTGGTGCTAGCGGGACCTCTTTCCTGCAAGTAAGCTGCGGCTCGCTTTTAGCCTTGCAGAGAGGGTTCCCGGAGCAATTGAATTGCAAATAGGAATTTCTTACGGCCGATTTCCTTGCCGCCGTTTTAGATCAAAGGCTTTCCTCCGGTGCGAGTGGCCGCAAGGCACCGGCCGCAAGCCTGCCGGAATCCCCGGCCGGAAGGGAATAGAATAGCAGAATAGCTTGCGGCCGGTCCTTGCGGCCCCGCAACGGCTGCGGCCGCTAATAGAATGAGGCCCTAGGACTCTAAATGTGCTTATTTAGAGCCATATTCAATTGGCCAAAATAGCAATTGAATGAGGGCCTTTGGTTGCTGCATCTGTTATATTGTCGGGGCCTCATTCAATTGTGTTTTGGGCAATGGAATAGAGCTCAATATGACCACAGAGCATCTTTTTTTACAGAAGTTTTTAGTTAGTGAACTTGTATCCAAAAGCAAGGTCTTCACTAACTAAAAAGTTCATTTAAAAAATATCCTCTGTGCTTATATAGAGCCCAATTGAAATGGGCAAATCACATTGAAATGAGGCCCTTGGCCATTAAAGATATATAGGTCCTCATTCAATTGCAATTTTGCCAATTGAAGAGGGCTCTATATAAGCACATAACATATTTTTAAGCAAGGTCTTCACTAACTAAAAAGTTCATTAAAAAAATATCCTCTGTGCTTATATAGAGCCCTATTGAAATGGGCAAATCACATTTAAATGAGGCCCTTGGCCATTAAAGATATATAGGTCCTCATTCAATTGCAATTTTGGCAATTGAAGAGGGCTCTATATAAGCAAATAACATATTTTTTGACCGAAGTTTTTAGTTAGTGAAGACCTTGATTTTGTTTAGAAGTTCATTAACTAATATAAAAAAGATGTTATGTGCTTATATAGAGCCCTATTCAATTGGCCAACTCACAATTGAATGAGGCTCATGGTTCATTTCTTTTTTATACTTAATACTTTACCTTGATTGAAGTGTCGAATGACAGAGGATCCCCTCCTGCCAATCTTACATAGTTACATAGTTACATAGTTACATAGTATTTAAGGTTGAAAAAAGACTTTCAGTCCATCAAGTTCAACCTTTTAAGATCTCCTTTGATCTGCAATATGCGGATTAACTATTAATTCATTAGTTGTTAATTAATTATTAATCAAGTATTTAATGTTTTTTTTTTTTTTTTTTTCTTATTATTAATTAGTCCGGAGGAAGGCAAATAGAAAAAAAAAAAAAAAAGCGAGACTTAGCCAATTGTCTAAAGGGGAAATGTTAAATTTGGATCATTACTGTCTCTCTAATTATCCATGATAACCCTGAATACCCTTTTTAATTAGAAATAAATCTAGTCCCCTTTTAAAGTTATCTATCGAATCCGCTGTCACCACCTCCTCTGGTAGAGAATTCCACAAATTAACCACCCTTACTGTGAAGAACCCTTTTCTTTCTTTGAGGTGGAATCTTTTTACTTCTAACCTCAAGGGATGTCCTCTTGTCAGTTGAAAACCTCTTGGCACAAAAAGCTCCCCCGACAAATCTTTATACTGACCCTGGATGTATTTATATAAGGTAATCATATCTCCTCTTAGACGCCTTTTTTCTAGAGAAAATAAGTTTAATTTGGTTAGTCTTTCTTCATAACTTAGCCCCTCCATTCCCCTTATTAGTTTGGTTGCCCTTCTCTGTACCTTTTCCAGCTCTAAAATGTCCTTTTTATGAAGTGGTGCCCAAAATTGTACTCCATATTCCAAATGAGGGCGTACTAGAGATTTGTATAGTGGCAGAATTATATTTGCTTCCCTGGCTTCTATACCTTTCTTAATACATGCTAATATTTTATTTGCCTTTGCAGCTGCTGATTGGCTTTGAGCACTGTTACCTAGGTGGTTGTCCACAAGCACTCCCAAATCCCTTTCAATATCTGATACACCTAGATTTGCTCCATTAAGATTATAAATTGCATGGCTATTTTTCCTTCCCAGATGCATAACCTTACATTTATTCGTATTAAATCTCATCTGCCATTTAGATGCCCATTCCTCAATTTTATGTAAATCCCCTTGGAGGGAAAGCACATCATTTTCTGATTTAATTACCTTGCACAACTTTGTGTCATCAGCGAAAATGGAGACACCACACTCCAATCCTACCTCTAAGTCATTAATAAATATGTTAAAAAGGAGAGGACCTAATACTGAACCCTGAGGAACCCCACTTACCACATTAGTCCAATCGGAGTATGTTCCATTTACAACAACCCTTTGCTTCCTGTCTTTTAGCCAGCTCTCAATCCATGAGCAGATATTTACTGCAATTCCTGTATCCCTTAGTTTGCCCAATAGTCTCCCATGTGGCACTGTATCAAAAGCCTTTGCAAAATCCAAAAAGACTACATCCACTGAGTTGCCTTGATCCAGGTTCCTACTAACCTCCTCATAGAAACTAATTAGATTTGTTTGACATGACCTATCCCTCATAAACCCATGTTGACCTACTTATAATCCTGTTCAAATATACATATTCTTGTATATTATCCCTTATTAACCCTTCTAAAAGCTTCCCCACTACAGAAGTGAGGCTCACTGGTCTATAATTCCCCGGATTTGCTCTTGCTCCCTTTTTAAATATAGGTATCACATCAGCTGTTCTCCAGTCATCTGGTAGAGACCCTGTGTTGAGTGAATCTTGAAAAATTAAATATAATGGATTGGCTATTACAGAACCCAGTTCCCTTAGTACCCTTGGATGTATTCCATCAGGACCCGGGGCTTTATTAACATTTATTTTTTCCAACCTCTTTTGGATTACTTCCTGTGTTAACCAATTATTTGGCAAAGGTAGTGTAGCCCCATTATATCGCAGTGTCCCAACCACTGGTACCTCCCTTTTGTATACCGAGGAAAAGAACCTATTTAGCTCATCTGCCTTATCCTAGTCACTAATTTTCAGACAGCCTGTTTCACATTGTAATGTTCCTATAGCTTCCTTCCTCGCCTTCTTCCCATTAATATACTTAAAAAATATTTTAGGGTTAGTCTTACTCTCTTTTGCAATTCATTTTTCATTTTCTATTTTAGCCAGTCTAATCGCGCTTTTGCAAGCCTTGTTGATTTCCTTGTATTCCCGTAAAGCAGTCTCTGTCCCCTCTTGTTTGTATAATTTAAATACCTGTTTTTTACTCCGTATCTTGATCTTTAAATCATTGTTAAGCCACATGGGTTGTGATTTACTCCTTTTACTTTTATTCCCACATGGTATATGCCGATGTGTATGTATATTTAGTAAGGATTTAAATGTTGTCCATTTATGTTCAGTGTTTTTACCTATCAGTTCTCTGTCCCAGTCTATACTTTGTATTGCTGCCCTTAGACCGTTCAAATCTGCCCTTTTAAAATTAAGAGTTTTTGTTGGCCCCTTAAAATGTTGTTTTTTTAATTCAATCTCAAATGAGACTGTGTTGTGATCACTGTTTCCCAAAGGTTGCCCTATTTCAACATTTGATCAGTGGCGGCTGGTGACTTTTCAAGTTGGAGGGGCGACAGGGCGAAACATAGCCACTCCCCCTTTTTCAAACCACACCCATTTTTATAACTCCTCCCCCTGACGTCATAATGACCTTTATAAGCCCCGCCCAATGACCTTATGCTTGTAAAGCCCATTGAAATACATGATCTGCAATGCAGAAATGTCAAGAAGTAAAGTAACAATGTGTTGAATTCATTGGTATACAATATAGATTGAAAAAACTCATGTGACAAGACTACAGCAATATCATAATTGCACCTATACGTATTAACAGAAAAATTAAAGGAGTGACACCTACCATTAGTCGGCTCTTCTTCTCAGGGTATTCATGTTCATTAAGTTGACCAATGAGTAGAAACAAATCTGCAGCCACATAGGGTTTGCACCTGGGGTTGAAAGAAAACAAGCAAATCAATCAGACCATTCAAGAACAAAACCATACTTTCAAAACCTTAAAAGACCAAGTGGAACCATATAGGCCCCAAACATACCTTAGAAGACCAAGTGTGACTATATAGGCCCCAAACATACCTTAGAAGACCAAGTGTGACTATATAGGCCCCAAACATACCTTAGAAGACCAAGTGTGACCATATAGGCCCCAACCGTACCTTAAAAACCCTAAATAACAAATTGGGACCATATAGGCCCCAACCGCACCTTAAAAACCTTAAATAACAAATTGGGACCATATAGGCCCCAACCGTACCTTAAAAACCCTAAATAACAAATTGGGACCATATAGGCCCCAACCGTACCTTAAAAACCCTAAATAACAAATTGGGACCATATAGGCCCCAACCGCACCTTAAAAACCCTAAATAACAAATTGGGACCATATAGGCCCCAACCGTACCTTAAAAACCCTAAATAACAAATTGGGACCATATAGGCCCCAACCGTACCTTAAAAACCCTAAATAACAAATTGGGACCATATAGGCCCCAACCGCACCTTAAAAACCCTAAATAACAAATTGGGACCATATAGGCCCCAACCGTACCTTAAAAACCCTAAATAACAAATTGGGACCATATAGGCCCCAACCGCACCTTAAAAACCCTAAATAACAAATTGGGACCATATAGGCCCCAACCGCACCTTAAAAACCCTAAATAACAAATTGGGACCATATAGGCCCCAACCGTACCTTAAAAACCCTAAATAACAAATTGGGACCATATAGGCCCCAACCGCACCTTAAAAACCTTAAATAACAAATTGGGACCATATAGGCCCCAACCGCACCTTAAAAACCTTAAATAACAAATTGGGACCATATAGGCCCCAACCGTACCTTAAAAACCTTAAATAACATATAGGCCCAAAAAAAAAATATATATATATATATATATATAAATATATATATATATATATATATATATATATATATATATATATATATATATAAAATTGATATCAATATATCACAATAAATAAATATATATATATATATATATATATCAAATTGTTATATATATATATATATATATATATATATTTATTTATTGTGATATTTTGATATTAATTTATATATATATATATATATATATATATATATATATATATATATATATATATATACGGTATATATAAAAAATTACACATAAATATACATAAACATATACATACAACAATATATATTAATTGATATTTATTATTTGATTAATTGATGTTCTTTATTACATGGTATATTATATTGTTCATGCATTTCTATTACACTTTATTTGTTATACATATTACAGTGCTATTTTTTGGCTATACATGTTACAGGATATTATCCTGTAACATGTATATCACATAAAATAGCCCTGTAATATGTATAATACATACAGGGTCAAACAAGTTCACACTAACCTTTTTTACCCTTACAGGCTTCCATACCTGCTTGCTGATTTGCTAATTTTTTAAAGACTCTCATTGGTTGAAATCGATGTCAATCAAAAATTTCAGCCAATCAGAGTCCTTCAAAAATTAGTATATATAGCAGACCGTGGGAAAAAAACAATTAATCGCGGGAGGGGCTCCTTGTAGGAGGAGCTCTTTTTAGTGTGTTGTTTTTTTTTTTTTAGAGCGTCGTTTTTTTTTTTTTGGAGGCCTCTTTCAATGGGCCAGAATGGATGGATGGACAATGGCTTCAATCAAGATTGGATTATTTTTGATCATTGGCTTCAATCAACATGGATTATTTTATTTTTGATCATTGGCTTCAATCAACATGGATTATTTTATTTTTGATCATTGGCTTCAATCAACATGGATTATTTAATTTTTGATCATTGGCTTCAATCAACATGGATTATTTATTTTTCATCATGACTATATCCAGAGAGGACAGAAGGCCAACGCTGGAGGGGTCAATTTTACAGGTAAGTATGTGCTGTTGTTTATTTTATTTTTTATTAATGTTTGTTTAAAGCTGTTTATTTTTGTATACAATGTGTTGTGTTACTAACTGTACTAACAATGTGTGTATGTGCTGTTTATTTTATTTTTTATTAATGTTTGTTTAAAGCTGTTTATTTTTGTATACAATGTGTTGTGTTACTAACTGTACTAACAATGTGTTTGCTTACTGTGTGTTTAATTGTAATAATGTTGTTACTGTATTTTTTTTTTCCCTTCCCTTATTTTTATTTTATCTTTAGAAGTGACATGCACATATACATGCCTGTTACTTCTAAAAATGGAATAAAAATAGGGGGGGGGGGGGGGTTAGGTAGTTGGTTAATGGTTCATCCAGGGTGGGGTCGGTCACGGTCAGGCGCCCATCGGTCGCCCATAGGCCACGACCAGGGGTGGCACAGGCCTCATGGGGGTGAACATCCACCCCCATGTGGCCTGGTCAACCCCGCTCACTGCCCGAATACCCGGGGTAGCATAGGCCGCATCGGGGTGGTGCCGGGGGCCCGGTGGTGATCGGGCCTCGGGCGGGGTGGCATACATGGAGGTCATCAGGGGTGGCACAGGCCTCATCAAGGGGGTGATCCGATCACCCCCATGTGGGCCTGTGCCACCCCGCTCACCACCCGACTACCCCGATCCCGTGATCGGTGTAATCCGGTGGTGGCATGATGGCATAGCTAGGCTAGCATAGGGCAGGCCTGATCGGGGGTGGCACAGGCCACATGGGGGTGATGGCTGGGGGTGGCACTGGCACCAGGCATTGTAGGCCTAGGGTCGTCGGTGGTAGTTGGTGGGTGGCTGGGTAGGTGGCACTGGCAGGCCAGGCAGGCATAGTGGGGGACTGGGGGTAACTGGTCACCCCTAACTTTTATTAGGGGCTACTAGGGGTTTTGGTTTGGCCAGGGGCAGGGGCAGGTGCCAGGCAGAGGCAGGTGTAGACTTACTGTGTTAGGCAGGCAGAGCAGATGAGTAGATTCAGCCAGGGAGGTCTCTCAGTCTCAGCGTGACCAGGGTCAGGAAACAGAAAGGGGGAAGGGACAGGGAACTGGTGGTTTTATTGACTGTATCAGTCAATCAAAATCAAACTCGAGGCTCTATTTGCTGGCGGGCGCTCAGGGCTAACGGTCTGGGTGGGTTTAGATTGATCACTTAGTAACTGGACAGCCTTCCATCATTGATTGGTCAATGATGGAAGACTGTCATTTATTAATTGATACATTTATGACCGCCCATGCATATCGTCACTGTGATGGTGGGCGGCATGCATTAACGGTCAGTGGGCCAGGCCAGGACTCATTGAAGAGAAGAGAAGAGTCTAAAGGTTAGTGTACACAGTGTAACTATTGTAATTTGATCACACAGGGTGCAGGCAGGGGGCGATAGATACACAGCATTAGTTAATGTAGCGCAAGGGTTATTTTAAAGTGACAGTGTCCCTTTTCTAACTTTAATGCATTTTAATACTATTTAGACTTGAAATGATGATGTACACCTTATATTTATTTGTTTTTGGGTTATACTAATACATTGTTGTGTTTTTTTTATTGCAGGGTGAAGAAAATATTTGGGGGGGCGTTTGCCCTGACGCCCCAATGGACGGGCCGCCCCTGCATTTGATACAATATCAATATTATTTGTAATGAGTAAATCTAAGATAGCTTCATTTCTAGTAGGCTCCTGTATAACCTGGGCCAGATAATGATCCCTGAGTGTACTCAAGAACCTTCTCCCCTTAGCTGAACTGCTGGTCTCATTTATCCAGTTTATTTCAGGGTAATTAAAATCTCCCATTATTAGAACTTGCCCGTGCTTAGCTGCATTTCCAATCTGTAACAATAATTGTATTTCCTCACTTTCAGCTATATTTGGGGGTTTATAGCATACTCCTACTAATATTCTTTTGGAATTTGCTGCTCCGCTATTTAACTCTACCCACAAACATTCAACTTTATCACTAGGTCCACCATAAATATCTTCTCTGACTATAGCCTTAAATTCAGGCTTAACATACAGACAAATCCCTCCTCCTCGTTTACCATTGCCTCTATCTTTCCTAAATAGGTTATAACCATCCAGATTAACAGTCCAGTCATGAGATTCATCCCACCATGTTTCGGTAATGCCTATTAAATCCCATTTTTCATTAATTGCTAATAATTCTAACTCTCCCATTTTTCCTGGCAAGCTTCTGGCATTAGCAAGCATACACCTTATGTTATGAGTCTGTAGTTCTGAAGTGCCTGCCACTGAACTTGAATTACTTAGTACTACCTCCATATTGACTATACTACCCCTCCCCCATCTCCTCCCCTATGAGTTGTTAATTCATCCCTTATACCCTCTACACTTTCTACCCCATTACTTATATCTAGTCCCTCCCCCCCACCTACTAGTTTAAAAACTCCTCCAGCCTTTCTACCATCCTATCCCCTAGTACAAAAGCTCCCTCATCATTAAGGTGCAATCCATCCCTACTGTAGAGATTGTACCGAAGTGAGAAGTCAGCCCAGTGCTCTAAAAAGCCAAACCCCTCCTTAGTGCACCACATCTTTAGCCACGCATTAACCTCCCTAATCTCCTTCTGCCTCCCTGGGCTAGCACGTGGCACTGGTAGTATCTCAGAAAATACTACCTTGGAGGTCCTTGCCTTCAGCTTATTACCTAGTTCTCTAAAATCATTCTTTAGGACACTCCATCTTCCACTAACTTTGTCATTGGTACCAATATGTACCAAGACCGCCGGTTCATTTCCAGCCCCTCCCAATAATTTGTCTACCCCATCCACAACATGACGAACCCGAGCACCCGGGAGACAGCAAACTGTTCGATTGCTGGGATCTGGGTGACAAATCACCCTGTCTACCTTCCTAATAATAGTTTCGCCTACAACCAAAACCTGTCTGTTCTGCCTATTCTGCCCTCCCTCTTCTCCAGTAGAGCTGTTCGCCCGGCTGTTAGAGGGAACAGCTCTATCTGGCATTGCCATTCCTGAATGGACATCGCCAACAGTTTCACTCAATCTGGCAAATCTGTTGTTGTTTGCCAACTCAGAACTGGCCTGCCTCCTCCTGTTCCCCCTGCTTCCCCTTGTAACTGTAACCCAGCTGCCTCCCTAGACATCCTCACTAGCCCCAGCTCCACCCTCCATGCTAGGCCCAGCTAAACTGTGCTCAGTGAGCACCAACCCCCTTTCCAGTGGAGCAATATCACTAAGTGTTGCAATTCTCCTCTCCAGATCTCCAATTTGAGCTTCCAGAGAGGCAACATGCTCACACCTCTCACAGAGGTATGGACCCTGGATCATCTGTTCCAGTATTGCATACATATGACAGGATGTACACTGAATAAGGTTGCCACTGGACTGACTCATAATTATTATTATTGTCTACGAAATTTCAGTGGGAAAAATAAAGAATATAATATAATATATTTATATAAAGTTTTCCTCCTTTGCACTATAAATCTGCCCTCCCTTTTCTTTGAAGGCCCTCCTTTTATTTAAACTCCTAGGCTTTTACTAGAATTGCACTTGATACTGAAAATGTTTGCAAGCTCACAAGTTCCCCTTCTCCGGTTTCTATTAATTTCTGCCTTCTCGCCTGGGCACAATTAGTGCACTCTGCAATTTATCAGCCTTTACTTGTAAGGTAAATCCACTTGTAAACAGGCCCCAAACCAGCTCACAAATCCTTTATCCTAGTTTAACAGTCAAGCCCCACCCCTCTCACCTGGGCACACTTAGTGCACTCTGCAGTTTATCAGCCTTTACTTGTAAGGTAAATCCACTTGTAAACAGACCCCAAACCAGCTCACAAACCTTTTATACAAGTTTAACAGTCAAGCCACACCCCTCTCACCTGGGCACAATTAGTGCACTCTGCAGTTTCTCAGCCTTTACTTTTTAAGGTAAATCCACTTGTAAACAGACCCCAAACCAGCTCACAAACCTTTTATACAAGTTTTACAGTCAAGCCACACCCCTCTCACCTGGGCACAATTAGTGCACTCTGCAGTTTCTCAGCCTTTACTTTTTAAGGTAAATCCACTTGTAAACAGACCCCAAACCAGCTCACAAACCTTTTATACAAGTTTAACAGTCAAGCCACACCCCTCTTACCTGGGCACAATTAGTGCACTCTGCAGTTATCAGCCTTTACTTTTTAAGGTAAATCCACTTGTAAACAGTCTTAATCCGCCGGTCTTCTTGTAGTGTCTGTTTGAAAAAGAAAGTTAAATATTTAATTGTATATTTCTTATTTTTTATTCAGCAAAGCATGGCCTTTTCAGCATCTAATGTATTTTTATATCTTACCTGTTCTTCTTTGTTGGTGTTCTTTAAAAGGGATTGTGGGTCACAATGCACGGTGCAAATTGTTGAGTGACGCTGTTGATGCAGAGTCTGTTTGAATATTAAAAGAAGTAGAAAGATTCAGCTTTAGGTGATCTATTGAATTGCAGTAAATTAATGTCATTTAAATATACTTCTGTAATTATTTTCAATTAACATTATTTTTTTGGGGGGGCTACACACATATGTCACATACATGAAGCACATTTCCAGACTTCAATGTAATTTTTTTGTGTGCGTGTGACATATCACTATACATGAATCATATTTTAATTGTTAAATGAATCTTATTTTTATTTTTTTAAGACACACATAAATGTGTGTGTGAGATGTAACTATAGATGATACATATATGTGCGTGTCACATATCAGTATATCAGTTTTGTTAAATGAACCTTATTTTTTTTGTGTGACATGTGCATTGCCTTTTTTGTATGACATGTGACTATACATGATAGACATAAATGTGCGTGTCACATGTCAGTACATAAATAATTTTTTCCTAGTTCATTTAATTTTTTTTGTCCTGTGTTGATAATAAAATGTAATATATTATAGCTTACCTCTCAGTTGTAATTTGCACAGTGTAAAGTAGTAAATTAGGAAAGAATTGTCTTCTCAAGTAAAAGCAGCAGTTATCTATGAAGTCACTCCGTTCATCACCTGAGGAGAAATGTATTTTTTTGTGTAAAATAGGCAGTATTTATAAACTTGTAGAAAATTCTGGAAAGTTAGACCGTTAGAACGCAATACGCATGCACTATTTGCGTTCCAGCTTACAATTTGCGTTCCATCCGCCATTTTGTGCGTAATAGTGGTCAAAATGGTGTTTAATATGATTGTAATACGTTCCGCATAGTATGTGTTTCATTATTGCGAGTAAGTGTAGTATAGTTACGTCTGAAGCCTCGTTTTCGTTTTTTTCGTCTGCCATTTTTTCTCTCGCTTAGCGATTGTATTAGTGTCTAAAGTGTTTTATTTTTCTTTAAATGAAGGTGTAACTTGTTTTTTTGAGGTGCTGGATGGTTCCTCTTGCTGTAGGTAAGCTTTTTATGTGTATGTTGTGTGTATTTATTGTGTTTTAAATGTTTGTATGTCGGCGTGTTGCGTCCGATGTTTGCGAGGTCGTAATGTGTGGTAACGTGTCTCGTATGGTGTTTGCGTGTGTAGCCTCGTTTTCGTTTTGATCGTCGGCCATTTTTTGTGTCGCTTAGCAAATTGTTTAGTTTCTAAACTCTTTTATTTTGAGTAAAATGAAGTTGTAAGTTGCATTTTTGAGGTCCTGGATGCTTCCTGTTGCTGTAGGTAAGGTTTTTATGTATGTGCTATGTGTATGTATTGTGTTTTTAATTTTGTAATGTTCGCGAGTTGCGTCCGAGTGTTGCGAGGCCGTATTGTGTGTGAACGTGTGTCGTATGTTGTTTGCGAGTGTCGTAATGTGTGTGTCGTGCTCTTTGTGTTGCGACGGGAAGTTTGCAAGGGTCGCAGCTGCTGGCATGGAGTGCCTTCGGCGCTCCATGCCAGCAATTGCGGCTCTCGCTTTGCGAGGTCCTCAGGTGCAGGCATGGAGCGCCTGCGGCGCTCCATGCCAGCAACTGAGATCCTCGCCCAGTGCCCTCGCTTCGCGAGCCCGCAGCGTTAGCAACAACTCGTACGCTCACAACTATATATGTGATATATATATATATATATATATATATATATACATGTTATTATAGTTTATAATTGTTTATTTTTAATGCACAAATCTATTCCATCGCACTATACATGGGTTACGTCCCTGCTCAGTTTCCCAGAATGCAGTGTAATAACTGTATTGTTTTGGAGAAAACTAAAGTAGTTCTCGGAGATATCTGTCCCTGGCCAAATTACCAATATACATATAGTGTGCACACCTTAGAGAAATAATACACCAACACAGAGTTCTGGTATAAAGCTTTCTCTCGCCTCCTGTTTATTGAATCAGCCGCTATATATAACATTTAACAATCAGATAAATGTTGCAACTAAGCAAATCATCAGGTTTATTCGGTAATTCATTGGTTCTGAGATGTCCACTTTTACGGAATCTCAACAAGGCATTGGGTTAGTGCATTAAGGAGTCTCTAGGTGTCATCCCACAGTGGGATGAGTCTTTCTCTCATTGGTCAGAAGGTTAAGACAAAAGGAAGATGGCTTTCTCCTTCTTGTGTCAAAAGGTGTGGTAGTCGTCGTCACCCTTAGCAGACCAGAAGTAGTGCTGCTGACATCTTGTATGCGGAAGTGGCAAATCCTCCATCTTAGAGTCTCCAGTAATCAACATTGTTAATAAGGTTACGTAATACTGAAAAGAGAAAATGTATGAGTAGGACAAACATAAAATGCATTTTCTTGTAGATCCTGATCCATAACAGTCCCCCCTAAAATGTCATATTATGTTTGTTGCATCATCCAACCCACCCATACTAGTTCATTGTAAAGGTTAGTAACTACTGCATTTTGGATAATACAAGTTAAGAGTACATGTCTTTTAAGCTATGGTTCCTCCGGAACACTATTCTTTTGTGGATTCTATGTCCGGATGTTGTAAGCATTGCATGTGAGTATGACATAGGTACATATCTTCGTTCGATCGGGCTTGCTATGACCTATCGTCACACCTACCCTATGTCCTATGCGGCATGGGAAAACGTAGAAGCCTCTATCAGCTAATAGTGTAACTAACTCAGATCAGGAACCATGGCGTTCATAAGACACACTCCTTCGAGCATGTGGTCATCTGCTTTAGCATATGAGATGTCTTGTAGGTATCATCCTGGTCACCGAAATCTAGTTCTAGATTCTGGTGAACAAAGGTGGGTGAAGCCTTGACCATTGCATCCTGTAGATAAGTACGTATGCAGTGGATAATACAACACAAAAGGAAGGCAAGTAGGATTATAACGGCAAGAATAGCCATTCCAACTTGTAATAAAACCTTTTGCCAACCATTCATCCATCCGAACCATGAATCCCAATAGTCCATGGTACCAGAATTTTCTTTTAATTCTTGACCAAGATTAGCCAATTTCCGAATTGCCAGTGTGATCTTGCCATTTGGACCTGTGTTATCGGGAATATACGTACAACATGTGCTAGTGTCAGGAAGCTTTCTACATACTCCACCCTTTTCTGCAAGGATCATGTCTAATGCCATACGATTCTGGAAGGCCATGTGTGATGTAGCCTCTAATTGTTCTTCAATGCCTTTTAAGGCATCCTTAGTGTAGTTAACAAATCGCTGCTGATTATAGTAGATATAATTAATCCAGGCGACATTCTTATTTACACCAATCATTGGTATCAGTGATTCAAATCCTGCTGCTATCTGGTTTCGGGCCTTAAATTGGTCGGGCACCCCCCTTGGGACTCCAATAGCATCAATATACACATGTGGGTCAAAACTTTCCCGAGGTTCAGATGATGAAGTTTGTCTTCTCTTTCTGGACATTGTTTAGGGGGCATTAGGTAGATTGTCATCATAATAAGTTGGGACAATGTGTAATGGCATTATGGCTTTAGCCAAGGTACATTCCCCACGCCATACTCCTGACAGTCTTACCCTGAGTTTCATATCCCCACATAACCAATATATGTCCCCTAAAGCTTGTGTCTGATTGATTAGCAGTGTGGATGAACCATCTCTATATGTGTGACAAAACCCACTTGGGAACTTCTGTAAATTAAACCCATGAGAAACATTTCTCTTGTAGCACGTATAATTTCCGGGGTATATAGTTATACCTTTTCCTGGATGGGGATTATTAGTTGTCTTTCTCCATTGTTGGCACTTAACTATATAATTATGTTTATATTTGAACAATCTCAGAAAACATTTCTCTTCCTGCAAAGGTATAGTAAGTGGAACAGTACCTAAATGAGGCCTAGCATGGCCGCATACATAACAGTTGGTCTTATTACTTTCCCGTACGTTGTATTTCATCCATTCCAACCATACATTAAGATCTGAGAATCCAGTCTCAGTAGCTAACGTGTCCTCATATGTTGGGTCACCAGTGGCAGTCATTGTTCCTATAGTCTGTGGGCCGGGTTTTAATGCCTGTAGTACGGGAGGTAAATCAGGATATTTGTACAAGTCTGCTAACCTAAATTTCCCTGAAAACCTTGTAGTTTTCCCTCTCACCCAAGCTCCCATCCATTATGTGTCAGCATCTACTGGACTAGGACTCTGTATAGTCAGGGTTATTTGCATACTAGAACCGGTCACCCCACTATTCAGGCATCTACCAGTCTTTAGTAGAGTCATTCGGTCGAGGAGGGATCTGCCTTGGTCATCTTTCTTATTTGTAGCGCTCTGAGGTATAAATTCCCAGTGTTCCCCAGTATTCCACCCTACCGCTCCCCATGTGGAGCAATCTTTACCAAAGATCTCATCAATGACACATATATATATAGCCTTATTGGGGGAGGTCTGGTACAAGTCACACTGTTCAGGGACCGTGGGGCATGCGACCATGTCACAAAAATCAAAGGTGTATGTAGCTACATGTGTAGTTTGGGAATTATACCAAAAGGTGATACCATCCTCCCATTTTGTGATGGTTACATGTTGAGCCTTGCTCAAGTATACTGCAAGAAACAGAATAAACCACTGGGCTGTGCTCATTGTATTGTTTCCTGGTCATCAGGGGGAGGAACCTTTTTGCAATGTGATGCGTGGACCCAAGTAGCTTTCCCTTCCAACTTAACTGATGTAGCTGTGATCAGTAGTACTTGGAAAGGGTCTTCGTATCTGGGTTCCAAAGGGGTTTTCCTCACAAATTTCATGACCAGGACCCAATCTCCAGGAAGTAGTTGATGAGTACCAGTGATCACTTCCGAATCTGGAATAGAAGAGAACACTTGTGCATGGATTTTAGTGAATGCGGTGGACAGTGCAATCACATAGTCAACAAGTACATCAGATTTTAGTTGCAGCTGCTGAGGAAAGTAGCGCCCTAATCTAGGAGCAGACCCAAACAGGATTTCATGAGGGGATAGTGCATGTTTCCCTCTAGGGGTATACCTGACACTGAACAAGGCTATGGGGAGACTTTCAGGCCATGGCATACCAGTTTCTTGTGACATTTTTTAACATCCTGCACTTTAAAGTCCTGTTTATACGTTCTACCTTCCCGCTACTCTGAGGATGATAGGGTGTATGGAAGGACAGAGTCACTCCCAAGGCTGACCAAATTTCCTTGGCCAGTACTGCAGTAAAGGCTGGTCCTTGGTCACTCTCGATCACTTCAGGGACCCCATATCTACAAATGACCTCTGTTAGCAGTCTCTTTACAGTGGTTTTGGCTGTCATGTTTACAACCGGATAGGCCTCTGGCCATCTTGAGAACATATCCACAATGACCAGAGCGTATTCAAATCGACCACTCCTTGGCATCTGTATGTGATCAATCTGTATCCTCTGGAATGGATACAGAGATTTTGCTAATGCTTCTGTGGGGGTTTCTCAGTTCGGCCTGTATTACATTTAGCACAGATGCTACAGGACTTGCAATAGTTGTTCGTAAGTGTAGTTATGCCTGGGGCCATATAGTACTTGTCTATTAGAGCGTTCATGAGGGTCTTTGACAAGTGTGCCGGTCCGTGGGCCCACTGTACTGTTGCTGGATAGAGATTCTTTGGTAAACACAATCTCAGATTATCAACGTACAATCCATCTTTAAGGATTGCACCCTTTGCTTTTCACTTGTTTACTTCTTCTGGGTCTGCAGTCTTCTGCAATTCTTTGAGTAGTTTCAAATCTGTAGGTAAAGTCTGCATTGTGTAGATATTTATGTCTTCCTTCTCCTCTTTCTTGTCCATTTCCTGTGATATAATTGCTGCCTTCTTAGCCGTCTGGTCTGCTAGATGGTTTCCTCAAGCTTCATCTGAATTTAGCTTCCCATGTCCCTTCACTTTCAGTATGGCCACCTCCTTTGGGAGTGCTAAAGCATCTAGTAGTTCACGAATGGCTTTTATCATGCTTTACTGGGGTGCCTGCAGCTGTCATGAATCCTCTGGCTTTCCAAATTATTCCAAAGTCTAGAGTCACTCCTAGAGCATATCTTGAGTCTGTATAGATGTTAGCTCGGACTCCTGTCGCAATTTCACAGGCCTTAGTCAATGCAATCAGCTCTGCTTCTTGTGATGACATGGAGGGAGGTAGTGAGAAGGCTCGTATCACATCTTTTTCCGTAGTCACAGCATATCCTATGTGATATTTTCCATTCTCATCAGCATACCTTGATCCATCCACATACAGAGTGATGTCTGGGTCTGTCAGAGCA
This sequence comes from Discoglossus pictus, assembly GCA_027410445.1. NCBI lineage: Eukaryota > Metazoa > Chordata > Amphibia > Anura > Alytidae > Discoglossus > Discoglossus pictus. Next base: position 34,204,494 of record CM050172.1, on the reverse strand, counting down.
AGTTCTTTTACATTCGCAAGGTGTGAGGTCTCCATTTTCATTTGCTGAAGACAGTCATGAGGTGGGTTTACTGATCCTGGAACAGCATATGGGTCTTCAGCCTGTACTTTGGGAAAACTATTCACATGCCAGTTGAGGGTTTGTTTTGTTATTCCTTCTGCTTCTAGTTCATCTTCATCTGCGGACTCCCACCATTTAACTTTGTTAGTGTTATGTGTGGGACAGCTGTATCCCAATGTTTATAGAGCAATTCTGCTTCAAAAGGAAGCTCTACCATGAGTGCGCTATCCCTTATTGTATCATTATACAATGTCATCAGTTTTAACGTGACTTGCTTCAATTTCATAAGATTCGCTTCATATTGAAGATCCCGTCCCGGTGTTTGTTTGTTCCACAGCGTACAATGTAGAGAGTCTTGTGTTTCATCTGTTTCTGTCTTCTTGACTAGGCGTCCCAGTAAATGACTTTTTACATTGGAGCTTATGTTTGACTCCTGATCCAAGTTCAAACTATACCAGAAATGTCCTTCTTCCTCATCTCCCCCGTAAGGAAATGGCAAGAGAGTGGCTGGATTAAGCGCCTAACACCTCTGTAAGGTGACATTATCTGGCAGGAGCAGTGAAGATTGGAGACGGAGGTGTCTGGCTGCTGTCAGGTGCTTTGGCTGCGTCTGATTTATGATAACAGCAATGTCATGAGGAGCAAGAACTGTCAAGGGATACCCAAGGACTATGTCACTTGTCTTATCCAGTAAGGCATGAGCTGCAAATACTGCCCGCAGGCAGGAAGGGCCTCCTCTTGCCACAGCATCCAGATGACATGAGAAGTAGCCAATGGGGCGTTGTCTGTTTCCATGGGACTGTGTCAAGACTCCCATTGCATGTCCTTCTCTTTCTGATATAAACAGTTTGAACGGTAAGATCATAGTTGGGTAGCCCTAATGCAGGGGCTGAGGAGATAGCCTGTTTCAGAGCGAATAAGTTATTTAGGGGTATCTGTGTCATCTGGTAGGGTTCAATCTTCAGGACATCATACAAGGGCTGCATCAGGAGAGAGGCTTCTGGGATCCACGCTCTGCAATAGGATATGAGACCTAGGAAAGCGTGGAGGGGTCTGAGTCCTTCTGGTACAGACATTTCTTCTATTGGTAATGTTACAATAGCTTGAGTTCCCAGTCCGCTATCCCCTGAAGATACTGCCATAGCAGGAGATAGTGACACAGGCTCACCACTGTCCTATGCTGTGCTTTGGCCCCCCTGCTCCTCATTAGTGCCATCCCCCTGCTGCTTTGTCTGCTTTCTAGGCATCTTACAATTCTTGCTGATGTGCCCAAACTTGTTACAATTGAAACACTGCCGTGTTTCCTTCTTCTCCCCTTTATATGTCGGCTCCTCAGAAGTTACCATGAGGGCTGTAGTCTTTTTGGACGCTGATGATGTAGGGTGTGTATTTTCTACAGACTCCAGCCCTTTTGCAACAATTAACAGCGTATCTAATGGTAACACTCTATATTCTGGTCTGGAAGTCAATAGACCTTTCTTTATAGATTCCTTTAGCCCTATCACAAAAGCTGTACTTAGCATCTGTGTGTGTGTCTTATTGTGTGGGCTAAAGCCGAGGTCTGTAAACACTTGTGTGAGCCGTGAGTGAAACTTTTCTACTGACTCGTCTTTTTCTTGTTCAATATCCTGCAGACTACCAGCCTGGTCTGCAAATGTATCCTTCTCCCAGTCTCTTAGTAGTTCACAGAATATTTCACCTGATTCATAGTCAGTTGTCTCACGTGGCAGATCATACGGGTCTATTGTCTTTTGCATTATGGGCCAGTATGAATCTCCTGCTCTGATTTCACACAAACTAACCAAGTCTCTCCAGGCTGCAGCATATGTCTTCTGTATTTGTGATATCTTCCTGTAGAAAGGCATAGGCTGCTTCTCAGGGTCGGGCAATGTGTTTATGAGGGAGTTGGCTTGTGTCGGTGTGAATGCGACATACATTAGACTCGCTCTACTATTTCTATTATGCCCTCTACTTTGGCTCGTTCCTGAGCCCAGGGTCTTACTCCTCTACTCATGCGCACTCTCTCCTACTTTTATTTCATCCTCCCCATCTACACTGTCATTTTTAGGACGGCCTGCGGGAGTAATGAGTAATGAGATATCATTTATGTCCGACTGTCTCTGAGAAAGGGGAGGAGTGGAAGCGTCTGTCGTCGGTGCCCTTGTCTGTGGGGCGGCCGATGGTGATGTGTTATCTGGGAGTGGCGCGACTGGGAACATTGAATATGGAGTATACATAGTTCCGTTAGCAGTCAATACAGGATAAAGGGGCGTATTCACCAAGGGGGCGCTCGGTGTGACAGGTGGACCTTCCTGAGTGGGCGCCGCTATCATCTTAATGGGAGGGTTCAGAGGGTGACAGGACCCCTCCTTAGATTGTGCGTGGGCGCCATTTTGGGGCAGTGGCTGGGTGGAATGTCTTTGTTGTGCGGAGGGAGCCTGTGTGGTGTTTGGGTTACAGGGTGCTTGTATTACAGGGGGGGACAACGGCTGGAAGTAGGGGACTGACAGTCTCGCATGGTGCATAGTATGCATACATTTTCTGTCCACGTACTTCAATCTCTCTCTCTGTCCACCCCTTTTTCTCAATCGCCTTAGCTACCCTGTACCATGCTTCTGCACTCGGTAACAAACCTTGCACAATCTTGCAACTGCCCTCTATTACTTCTCAACACTTTCCACCACTCTTCTGCCCCCAGATGTCCTCCCACAATATTTGGGAATCCACACACTTTAAACATCTTCTTAGATTTATTTACCACTGCTTCTCCCCCTCTTTTCTACACTATATCTCCGGGCCAAAGTGCCCTCACTATTTTGTTTAGTCTAATTCTGCCCCATCTTTCTGTCCTGAGTATAGCACAAGCTGGTTTTAGGAGGCAGACAAGAGGAGGGAGAGAAAGAGAAACAAACAGACCAGTTGTTTGAAATAGAGAGAGTCTGATGTGCTCGACGGCTGTGAAGAAAAGAATAACTTTGCACGTCTTCCCTAAACTCAGACTGTAGTTAACGCCCTCCGGGGGACTACTAAGTTGTAGTGTGTAAACACGCACTACTGGCAAGGGATAGCAAGGAGTGCAGTCTATAGCGACAGGTGATTTAGATAGACACAAGATCACGGAAAGAGAATAACATCACATTTCATTATTAAACATACATCTTAGCCGGCAGAAGAATGTATATGAGACAGAAGTTGTCTCGGAGTAACTTTCTAAAACATCCTAAAGTAACGTTGCGTTTACTTTTTCTTTCATTTACTTCTTCGTGTATAGTAAAGCTTAATGAAACATTGAATGTCTCCTATATCTTCCTTTTAATAAGGATTATTATTGCCAAGAAGTAGTGGATACAGGGCACTGATTCCAGCAGAGGTAGTATAGTAGGTGCTGTTTGCCTTTAAGATTGGTGTAAAATTATAGTTGTTCATTACACAATCAATTCTCAGTCTGCGTCCATATATATACTGTACTCTTAGGGGTACGTCTACAGTCCTAAGGTACTGTTTCCTTTGAGATACCTACTTTTACATTTGAGGTGCGGTCTCAAAGTCTAACTCCGTGTATATATCCTGAATTATTTAATTTTTAAATAATTCTCCTCCTTAGACACACCTACTTTCACACAAACTAATCCTTGAGAAAATATAACAACAACATGAAAACATGACAGTTATTTAACTTACTGTACAAATTCATACGACCTTAAGCATTGGCATAGAAAAAATTCTCTTAACTAAGATACGTCCTTAAAAAATTAAACGAGATAGGAGGGGGAGTATGGAGTATGCTTTCGCTGTGTGTGCTCTGACCTTGGCTGTCACACAGCCACAGCAAATTCAGCTTCTCAGTTTCACAAGTACAGGGGGAGAAATTCTAAGCTACATTTCTCATTAAAATATGCATCACAACCAGCAATAACAGACCATAGTAACATTTAAACAATTTCTGCAGAAAATTTCTGACTCCAAGATATTTTAGTCCGGGGTCTCACACCGTTGTGTGCTAAAATTGACGCCCTCAGGGCTATTGTGCTACCAGGGCACTACTATCCGCCACTGAAGTCTGCATCCCACATACATGCTTTTACACCTTAGTGTGTGATAGACGTCTCTCGGGGTTATCACGCTACCAGGGCACGAACATCATGACCCCCGAAAGATATTCGGCTATCCAACATGCATAGACCCTCCCTAGGAAAAGTATGTCAAATGACATGTCTGTACGTACATCTCCTCCGGTTTAAGTGCTACCAGGGCACTAACATCCGTCCCCGAAGTCTGCTGCACGTACACATGTATGTCCAGGACCACATTATCCAAGAATTCACAATTACTCAACCCACACTCTCAACAATCACACACAGGTGACAGATATCACTGGTACAGGATTTGTAATGGACTTGAGGCAAGTTATAACCTGTACTTTGACAACTTCCCCAACAGCGGGTCTGGATGACGGGCTGAGTCCCAGGAACAGATTTACGCGGTCAAGGTGCTAACTGTGTCCTTACCGTGTACTGGAGGTGATCAGGCTCCGCCCGTTCCTGCAGGCTCCGTCCAGATCCCTTGTGTCCGCTGTCGGCTCAATTAAATCTCAAGTCCATGTTCGGGCGCCAATTATGTTTTGGAGAAAACTAAAGTAGTTCTCGGAGATATCTGTCCCTGGCCAAATTGCCAATATACATATAGTGTGCACACCTTAGAGAAAAAATACACCAACACAGAGTTCTGGTATAAAGCTTTCTCTCGCCTCCTGTTTATTGAATCAGCCGCTATATATAACATTTAACAATCAGATAAATGTTGCAACTAAGCAAATCAACAGGTTTAATCGGTAATTCATTGGTTCTGAGATTTCCACTCTTATGGAATCTCAACAAGGCATTGGGTTAGTGCATTAAGGAGTCTCTAGGTATCATCCCACAGTGGGATGAATCTTTCTCTCATTAGTCAGAAGGTTAAGACAAAGGGAAGATGGCTTTCTCCTTCTTGTGTCAAAAGGTGTGGTAGTCGTGTTCACCCTTAGCAGACCGGAAGTAGTGCTGCCGACATCTTGTATGCGGAAGTGGCAAATCCTCCATCTTAGAGTCTCCAATAATCAACATTGTTAATAAGGTTACGTAATACTGAAAAGAGAAAATGTATGAGTAGGACAAACATAAAATGCATTTTCTTGTAGATCCTGATCCATAACAGTATTTTTCGGTATTCTAAGTGAAAGCAGGTTTTTTAACTTGTTTTAGACTTTCAAATGTGGACACAAATGTACTATTTCTATACTATATATATATATATATATATATTGTAATCAGGATGGCCGCATATAGCATTGGTTTCTTGAATAAAGGGCTGATACCTGCTTGAAAGTGCAGCAAATAGGTTTATTTGAAGAAAGAAATAACAGCGGTAGCCGGAGCTCTGCTAAAAAAAAAACAATTACTTCTCTGCGAGGTGGGAGAATGCCACCTTGTGGCCAGGTTGTAGACAGTCCTTTATCTTGGGTAGTCTGCCACCTGGTGGTCAGCTTGAAAACAGTCCTTTAACTTGGGTAGTGCCACCTTGTGGCCAGGAAATAAACAGTCTCTTTACAGGTGAGGGTCCCAGCGAGATTAGGTCGCTTTCTTCAGCAACCTCTGGGACACCGCTCCACTCTGGGTCACAGCTCCGCTTTGTGGGACACAGCTCCTCTCTCGCTCTGTGGGACACAGCTCCTCTCTCGCTCTGTGGGACACAGCTCCTCTCTCGCTCTGTGGGACACAGCGCTCCTCTCTGGGACACAGCGCTCCTCTCTGGGACACAGCGCTCCTCTCTGGGACACGGTTGCGGGTGAAGCATAGGGCCCGCCCGTCTCTCCCGTATGCTTCACCCCAGGGACCCTTGTATACACAAACTCACTTGTATTAACTTCTCTTTATCCTCACTTCTTCCCTGGGGCATAATACTTCAGCAACAACCGTGCCTAGGCCGTTAAGGCAAACTCTGCCTGGGATTCCTCACTAATTCCCTTCACTTACGTGGCTTCCTTGTGACTTCACGTCCTGAGTCTGAAGTCAATCTTCCAGCTCACACGACTTGCTGTAGTCCCCGTTCTCCCAGTAACAGTCACTTGGCGATCCTTTACAGGGTAGTTCACAACTTCACTGTATTTCCACACCAGATCACCTTCCACTCTGTGCTTGCTTCTCTCAGCAGCACAGCTGCCCAGGGCCTAGTCAGCCCCACCCCACCTTTCCATGTCTGCTTTCCAGTCTTTTAAAGGGGAGTTGCTCCAATTAGGAGTTCTTCAGAAGTTTTAACTCCTTCACTTCTGACAAGAACTCACACTCCACTTGCTTGTCATCACTTCCAAGGAGCAAACGATCACAATATATATATGTATATATATATATATATATATATATATATATATATATATATATATATATATATATATATATATATATATATATATATATATATATATACATATTATTATCGTTTATTATTGTTTATTTTTAATGCACCAATCTATTCCACCACGCTATAAATTGGTTACGTTCAAGACAAAAAACAATAACAATAATATTACATTGTAAGGATGGAGGACCCTGTCTTGGAGTTTAGAATTCAGGGTCCATAGTGCTTTCCCCAGAGCACCTTGTAAGATTGAAAACTCGCAAACTCACAATCTAAAGATTTTGGGTGTGGTACAGGAGGGTAAGAAAAGTGTTGTGTTAGGGTGGAAGGTGATAAGTCTCTCTAAAAAGATGTGTTTTTAGTAAGGTTTTAAAGGTTTTGAGGCAGGAGGATAGTCTATTCGAGAGAGGCAAGGAGTTCCACAGAATAGGGGCAGTGCAAGAAAAGTCCTGAAGGCGGTATTGTGAGGAGATAACAAGAGTACTGAAAAAAAGAAGGTCATTAGCAGAACAAAGAGGGAGCATGGGGGTGTATTTGGGGATGAGAGCAGAGATGTAAGGTGCTGCACCATTGTTGAGGGCTTTTTAAGTTAGGGTCATGATTTTACATTTTATTCTGGAGTCTATGGGAAGCCAGTGGAGTGATTGGCAGAGAGGTGATGTCGACCCTGAACGATGAGTATGGTAGATGAGTCTAGGAGAGGCATCCATTATGGATTGAAGTGGGAACAAGCAGGCGATGGGAAAGCCAACAAGGAGAGAGCTGAAGTAGTCAAGATCATATATGATGAGAGAATGTCTTAGTTGTGTCTTGTGTAAGGTAGTGACATATTTTGGAGATGTTTTTTAGATAGAGAAGACAGAATTTTGTTAGTGACTGCATGTGAGGGATTAAAGAGAGGACAGGGTCCAGTAGACCCCCAGGACAATGGGCCTGGGAGGTGGGAGTGACAATGGCGTTGTCAACAGTGAGAGATATGTGAGTAAATAAAGCTGTAGTAGAGTAGTAGAGGGTGAGAAGATTAGGAGTTTGGTCTTAGACATGTATATATATATATATATATATATATATATATATATAATAGTACATTTGTGCTCACTTTTAAATGTCTAACAAAAGTTTAAAAAACACTTCTTTCAGAATTCCTTAAAATACATGTATTACACTGCACTCTGGGAAGCTGAGCAGGGACAAGCAAATGTGCCCGCAAATGCTTAATTCTTCTATTCATAACCATTTTAAACATGGCTTCCTTTAAGCTTATGCTCGTTGCATTACACAGCTTTTATGCAAAGCCAAGGTTGGATTATTCACAAGCTCGGAATCCTACCCATGGACAGCCCTTTCATGGTTACTGCGTATCATCATCACACACACATCAGAAACACTAGGGTGCCATGAGTGTATTTATTACTATAGCACTTATATACAAACAGATATAAATAAACATACTGTATACATATATAGACCTGTTTGTATATGTGTGAGTGTTATACTATTAAATATACTCATGGCACTGAAGGGCCTGATTTGGGTTAATCCACCCCCACCCATACACAATCTTACACATACAATAACAGATCTCCCCCATAAGCATGTGTACCCTCTCCTCATACAGACATAAGGACAGGGAGAGAGTGAGACACAGGGAGATGTATTGGTGAGAGACAGACACTGACAGAGGGTGAGACAGACAGGGATATGGACTCACCTGAGCTCTGCTGCTCCTGTTTCCAGAGCTCTTCCTCCATGACATATAGGCCGGGGTGGTGACAGACATGTGACAAGCTTGGCGTGTGGGGTGATCAGCAACAGACACCACCAGTATGGAGAAAGCTGCATGCCCTCTGTAAGCAGGAAGGGTTTATTTTTCAACACACTTTATTCAGTATGTCAGGATTGCCCCAATGCATTCAGGGAGAGAAAGAGAGATTACAGAGGGATCAAAAATGGGGGTGGGAAAGGGGGGTCAAGAAGAAAGGGGGTGGGTGTCCTAACTCAGACCAAGGTCGGCCTAATGATTTACCTTGATGTGAATTTACTAATCATCAGAGTACACTATAGGCAGACATGGCTATTTTGCTACAACATTTATAACACACAACATACAACACAGCCCTTCACATGTTTAGTAAATCCACCCCTATACTATGTTTATTTATATCTATTTTTAGTAAATACATAGTTTATTTGTTTTCACATCTGAACACCTAAAATAGGTTAAATTCCAAGAAATACAGTTATTCCACTGCATTCTGGGAACTTGGGCAGGGACATGCATATGTGCCCACAAAGGCTTCTCTCTTGTAATCCAATACCATTTTAACCATGGCTTCCTTTTAGCATATGCCTGCTGTGTTACTCAGCTTTAAGCAAAGCTCAGGATGGATTATGTACTACTGTACAGTGGAGGGCTTCTATCTCTCTTTTGCCCACCATAAATTGAATAATTGTTGTGGGTATCTATTTTTAAAAAGATGCTCAAACTTACTGTGGACCAGCCTTTATAAAGTCTTATAAAAAACTGTAGTGGCAGCCATTGGATACGTTGCCAAATATCCTCTAGCACTGAAACTTGGGTGATGTCATAAAGCCCTCAGTGATATCACAAGAGGCTGTGCAGTATAAAAGTCAGCTCACCTATTGCTCTGTCTGGGATTTGTAGTCAGGTGAGAGAGCTTTGTAATTTGTTCTATTAATATTTTTACAATTTTTTTAGATTTTTTTTATTTTTTGAGCTTTTTTATTTTTTTTATAATTTTGCTTTATATTTATTTGTATTAATTTATATATTATTTTCTTTCGTTCTTTTTATTTATTTTTTCTTATTACAATTTTTTCTTTACAGGGCTTTTTTTTTATATATTAATGTATTTATTTATTTAGTTTTATTTGTATTTCCTTTTATTATAATCCAATTATTTTTTTTACAGTTTTGTAGTTTTATATATTCATTATTTATTTTTTATTTTCTACTAATTTTATTTCATTTTTTATTTCATATTATTTTAATTTATTTTGTACAGGGTTTTTAGTGAAGTTAGATAGAAATATATAGATAGATTAGATAGATAGGTTTATTAAATCATTTATTTTATTTGTTTATCTGTTTATTTCCTGTTATTGTATTTTAATTTATTTTTTTATTGTCATTTTTATTTTATTTTTACCAGATAGAAGAAGGTCCATTACTAAGCTTTTGCTGTTGATGCAGCCTATGAATTATTCTTTCTTTTTTAGCATATACGATTGTTGTTAAAGCCCTTTATAGATATATGCCATCCAAATTATATTCCCATTCAGTACAGTACATTATAATTACTAATAATCAGGCAGGAAAGGTGGTCCTGGAAGACTCTTAGCAGTATTGAGGTGATCCTTTTAGGTGACATCTTTATTATAATAGACACTGCTTGTTCCTGAAGCATTCCATATTTGTTTCTTTCACACTTTCTCCTGGCTTGGGGCCTCATTCTATTAGCGGCCGCAGCCGTTGCGGGGCCGCAAGGACCGGCCGCAAGCTATTCGGCTATTCTATTCCCTTACGGCCGGAGGCTCCGGCAGGCTTGCGGCCGGTACCTTGCTATCTCTTGCGGCCGCTCGCGCCAGAGGAAAGCCTTTGATCTAAAACGGCCGCAAGAGTTTCGGCCGTAAGAAATTCCTATTTGCAATTCAATTGCTCCGGGAAACCTCTCTGCAAGGCTAAAAACGAGCCGCTGCTTACTTGCAGGAAAGAGGTCCCGCTAGCACCAATTAAGCACATAAAATAGCTCAAATAAAGCCATCCTGCACTTTGAGAAGACTATAAAGGGATTTTAGGTGTTAGAAAAAATAGCACATAATTATCCTATACTCAAATCCGTAAAATATTTTATTTTTAATATCCGTAAAATATCCATGTAAAAAGTCCAGAGTGCTTGGAGCACCTCAGACACACCCACGCCGCAGCCGGAAAATAAACAGTTTATTTGAACTCTGGTTTGGGCTGATGTGCAAGCTTGAGAGTGGGTTACTTTTAATCCTCATGTCCCCCAATATGATCCCTAGCATTTACAGAGCTGTACAGTGCAGGCTTGAATTTATTTTTGAGTTTTTAGATTTCAGCGCTTACGGCCGGTTCCAAGATATGCGGCCGGCAGTAAGATGAGGTCCTTGCGGGGCCGTATAATAGAATCGCGAGTTAACAGAACCCCCGCAAGGAATCGCAGCCTTACGGCCGATTTACGGCCGGTAATAGAATGAGGCCCTAGGAGATTAAGTGGCATTAGGGGGTATTGGGTATTTGTTGATTAATTGGTGAATTCAGATAAGATTTCAGTACAGGACACCTTCCCCATCCCTCTCATAGGATCATTACATAATTAGAGGCAGTGTACAAGTATATTTGTAAACCTTGCTTGCACTATAGTAACTGAACGTATGTGCCTTGAAGATATGGCACCTTCCTTGTACTAGTAGAGCCACTAAAATAAATATTTTCTACGATTTAAAGTTTTTTTTTTTTACAGGGCTTTTATTTTTATATAATAATTTATTTATTTATTTTATTTTATTTGTATTTCCTTTTATTATAATATAATTTATTTTTTACAGTTTTGTTGTTTTATATATTTATTTATTTAATTTATTTTTATTTCCTATTATTATAATTCCTTAATTTGTTTAGTTTTTTTTTGTTTTATATCTTCATTTTTCTATTTTATTTATTTTATTTTTATCTCCCATTATTATAATTATTTGTTTTTGTTTTTAGTTTAATATATTCATTGGTTTATTTATTTTTTATTTTCTATTTATTTTATTTCATTTTTTTATTTTATATTATTTAAATGATTGTTGTGGTTATCTATTTTTAAAAAGATACTCAAAGTTAATGTGGACCAGCCTTATAAAGTCTTATAAAAAAGTCTGTAGTGGCAGCCATTGGATAAATTACCATATATCCTCTTGCACTGAAACTTGGGTGATGTCATAAAACCCTCAGTGATGTCACAAGAGGTTCTGTAGATAAAACTCAGCTCACCTATTGCTCTGTCTGGGATTTGCAGTCAGGTGAGAGACAAAAGGGAAAGAGAGCTTTGCGATGTGAGCTATTAATATTTTTAAAAATGTTTGAGATTTTTTTAATATTTTGAGATTTTTTAGATTTTTTATTTTTTTTATAATTCTGCTTTATATTTATTTGTATTCATTTATATATTATTTTATTTATTTATTTTTCCTATTATAATTTTTTTTTACAGGGCTTTTATTTCTATATATTCGTTTATTTATTTATTTTGTTTTATTTGTATTTCCTTTTATGATAATCAAATTAATTTTTTACAGTTTTGTTGTTTTATATATTTATTTGCTTATTTAATTTATTTTTATTCCCTATTATTATAATTCCTTTATTTGTTTAGTTTTTGTTTTGTTTTATATCTTCATTTGTCTATATAGATTAGTTGGATAGGTTTAATAAATCATTTATTTTATTTGTTTATCTGTTTATTTCCTGTTATTGTATTTTAATTTATTTTGTTATTGTCATTTTCATTTTATTTTTACTAGATAGAAGTAGGTCCGTTACTAAGGGTTATGTAGGTTTGTAAAGATAGCTTTGTTAGATAGATTTTCGTTGATAGATTTGGTAGATTCGATAAGGGGCGACAGCGACAGACAACTGACTGACTGACTGACTGGACTGACTTACTGACTCACTAAAAATCTAAAATAATCTAAAAAAAATTGACTGACTTATAGACAGGACAGATAGATAGGGAAAGACCCAACAGATTGAGAGTTAGATAGGGACACAGACCTAACAGTGTTAGGTTATTTAGGGACAGACACCAGACAGTTAAATAGGGACCGATAAGGAAAGACTGACTGACCAGGACAGGAGGAGCATGGAGGGATGGAGGGATCCGTCGGCTGCTATTCCTCACAGGTATGAGACCTTATGAAAGAACTAGTGGAGGCCATTTTTTAGCTGCTCCATTTAATCTCCTATTATTGATGGTCATTTACACTGTTTGGTGGGTTTATGGATAATCTATACTTTTTCAATAAAAATGATTTTTCTACAGATAGTGCTAAATATTTAAATACAAAGTGTACCACCTACACAATGATCTCCACTGGAAACTTGTTGTGTTAGAGGTTTTCATTGGCAGTAAGCTTTTGCTGTTGATGCAGCATATGAATTATTCTTTCTTTTTTACCATATCCGATTGTTGTTGAAGCCCTTTATAGATATGTTCCATCTAAATTATATTCCCATTCAGTACAGTACATTATAATTACTAATAATCAGGCAGGAAAGGTGGTCCTGGAAGACTCTTAGCAGTATTGAGGTGATCCTTTTAGGTGACATCTTTATTATAATACATCATTAGAGGCAGTGTACAAGTATATTTGTAAACCTTGCTTGCACTAAAGTAACTGAACGTATGTGCCTTGAAAATATGGCAGCTTCCTTGTACTAGAAGCCACTAAAATAAATATTTTCTATGAAAATGCCCATGACTTACATAGCTGCTGATGTTATTTACTACCCTTTCTGTAATGTGGCATTTTTGCCCATTATCCTTAAATATTTATTTACAGTCCCATTCCCGCCCACCTCCACTGTTTCATCTATTCTTTCCTCTCCATGTTCATTTACTATAAACATGCACCAATCTATTCCATCGTACTATACATGGGTTACATTTAAGACAAAAAACAATAACAATATTAATACATTGTAAGGATGGAGGGCCTCATTCTATTAACGGCCGTAGGAGATGCGGGGCCGCAAGGACCGGCCGCAAGCTATTCGGCTATTCTTTTCCCCTCCGGCCGGGGATTCCGGCAGGCTTGCGGCCAGCGCCTTGCTATCCCTTGCGGCCGCTCGCGCCGGAGGAAAGCCTTTGATCTAAAACGGCCGCTAGAGTTTCGGCCGCAAGAAAATCCCGGTTGCTATTCAATTGCTCCGGGAAACCTCTCTGCAAGGCTAAAACCGAGCTGCAGCTTACTTGCAGGAAAAAGATCCCGCTAGCACCAATTAAGCACATTATAAAGCCGAAATAAAGCCATCCTGCACTCTGAGGAGACTATAAAGTGATTGCAGGTAATAGCAAAAATAGCACAACATTCCTCTACACTCAAATCCTTAAATAAATTATTTTTTAAATTATGTCAAAAATCCATGGAAAAAGTCCCGAGGGCTTGGAGCACCTCAGACCCGCCCACGCTGCGGCCGAAAAATAAACAGTTAATGTAAACTCGGATTTGGGCTGATGTGCAAGCTTGAGAGGGGGTTGCTATTAATCCTCATGTCCCCCAATATGATCCCTAGCATTTACAGAGCTGTACAGTGCCGTCTTGAATTTTTTTTTGCGTTTAAAGTTTTCTGAGCTTACGGCCGGTTGCAAGATATACGGCCGGCCGTAAGGGGAGATCCTTGCGGGGCCGTATAATTGAATTGCAAGATAACGGAACCCCCGCAAGGAATCGCAGCCTTGCGGCAGTTTTACGGCCGATAATAGAATGAGGCCCTTGGAGTTTAGAATCCAGGGTCCATAGTGCTTTCCCCAGAGCACCTTGTAAGATTAAAAACTTTCAAACTTACGATCTAAAGGTTTTGGATGTGGTACAGGAGGGTAAGAAAAGTGTTGTGTTAGGGTGGAAGGTGACAAACCTCTCTAAAAAGATGTGTTTTTAGTGAGGTTTTGAGGCATGAGGATAGTCTAGTGGAGAGAGACAAGAGTTCCACAGAATAGGGGCAGTGCAAGAAAAGTCCTGAAGGTGGGAGTGTGAGGAGATAACAAAAATAGTGGAAAAAAGAAGGTTATTAGTAGATGGGAGAGGGAGCATGGGGGTGTATTTGGGGATGAGAGCAGAGATGTTAGGGAGTGCACCATTGTTGAGGGCTTTGTAAGTTAGGGTCATGATTTTATATTTTATTCTGGAGTCTATGGGAAGCCAGTGGAGTGATTGACAGAGAGGTGATGCCGACAGTGAACGATGAGTATGGTAGATGAGTTTAGCGGAGGCATCCATTATGGATTGAAGTGGTAACAAGCAGGTGATTGGGAGGCCAACAAGGAGAGAGCTGAACTAATCAAGAAGAGATATGATGAGAGGATGTCTTAGTTGTGTCTTGTGTAAGGTAGTGACATATTTTAGAGATGTTTTTTAGATAGAGAAGACAGAATTTTGTTAGTGACTGTATGTGAGGGATGAAAAAGAGGGCAGGGTCCAGTAGACCCCAGGACAATGGGCCTGGGAGGTGGGAGTGATGATGGCATTGTCAAGAGTGAGAGATATGTGAGGAATTAAAGCTGTAGTAGAGGGTGAGAACATTAGGAGTTTGGTCTTAGACATGTATATATATATATATATATATATATATATATATATATATATATATATGTATATTAAATAAATAGTACATTTGTGTTCACTTTTAAATGTCTAAAAAAAGTTTAAAAAAAACTTGTTTCAGAATTCCGAAAAATACATTTATTACACTGCACTCTGGGAAGCTGAGCAGGGAAAAGCAAATGTGCCAGCAAATGCTTTGTTCTTCTATCTATAACCGTTTTAAACATGGCTTCCTTTAAGCTTATGTCCTTTGCATTACACAGTTTTTATGCAAAGCCAAGGTTGGCTTATTCACAAGCTGGGAATTCTACCCACGGACAGCCCTTTCCAGGTTACTGCCTATCATCATCACACACACATCAGAAATGTGAAATCAGGCCCTAAGGTGCCATGAGTATATTTAATACTATAGCACTCATATACAAACAGATATTGAAATACATACTGTATACATATACTATACTGTATCTTTTAAATAAACTCATGGCAATGTAGGGCCTGATTTTAATCCACACCGCACCCATACACAATCTTACACATACAATAACAGATCTCCCCCATAAGGAAGTGTACCCTCTCCTCATACAGACATAAGGACAGGGAGAGAGTGAGACAGAGGGAGATTTATTGGTGAGAGACAGACACTGACAGATGGTGAGACAGACAGGGATATGGACTCCCTGAGCTCTGCTGCGCCTGTTTCCAGAGCTCTTCCTCCATCACATATAGGCCAGGGTGGTGACAGACATGTGACAAGCCTGTTGTGTGGGATAATAAGCAACAAACAACACCAGTATGGAGAAAGCTGCATGCCCTCTGAAAGCAGGGAGGTTTTATTTTTTTACAAACTTTATTCAGTTTGTCAGGATTACTCTATTGCATTGAGCGAGAGAAAGAGAGATTACAGAGGGATCAAAAATGTGTGTGGGGGCAAGAAGAAAGGGGGTGGGTGTCCTAACTCAGATCTACGTCGGCCTAATGATTTACCCTGATGTGAATTTACTAATCATCACAGTACACTGTAGTTTGACATGTCTATTTTGCTACAACATTTATAACACACAACATACAACACAGCCCTTCACATGTTTAGTAAATCCGCCACTATACTATGTATATTTATATCTTTTTTTAGTAAATAAATAAGTAAATAAGTACATTTGTGTTCAAATCTGAACACCTAAATTAGGTTAAAAAATGTATTTCCTATTCAGAATTCCATAAAATACAGTTATTTCACTGCATTTTGGGAACCTGGGCAGGGACATGCATATGTGCCCACAAAGGCTTCTCTCTTGTAATCCAATACCATTTTAACCATGGATTCCTTTAAGCATATGCCTGCTTTGTTACTCAGCTTTAAGCAAAGCTCAGGATGGATTATGTCCTAGTGTACAGTGGAGGGCTTCTATCTCTCTCCCACCATAAAATGAATGATTGTTGTGGTTATCTATTTTTTTTTTTTTTTTTACATTTTTTTTAGATTTTTTTTTTTTTTTATAATTCTGCTTTATATTTTTTTGTATTCATTTATATATTATTATTTTTTTTCCTATTATTATATTTTTTACAGGGCTTTTATTTATATATATTCATTTATTTATTTATTTTATTTTATTTTTATTTCCTTTTCTTATAATACAATTTATTTTTTACAGTTTTGTAGTTTTATATATTTCTTTGTTTTTTATATTTATTTTTATTTCATATTATTATAATTCCTCTATTTGTTTAGTTTTGTTTGTTTTATATCTTCATTTGTCTAGTTATTTATTTTATTTTTATCTCTCATTATTATAATTAAAACATTTTTTTTAGTGTTTTTAGTTTTATATATTCATTGTTTTATTTATTTTGTATTTTGTATTTATTGTATTTCATTTTTTTATTTCATAATATTTAAATGATTGTTGTGGTTATCTATTTTTAAAAAGATGCTCAAACTAACTGTGGACCGGCCTCATAAAGTCTTATAAAAAAAAACTGTAGTGGCAGCCATTGGATAAATTGCCATATATCCTCTTGCACTGAAACTTTTGTGATGTCATAAAGCCCTTAGTGATGTCACAAGAGGCTCTGCAGTATAAAAGACAGCTCACCTATTGCTCTGTCTGGGATTTGTAGTCAGGTGATAGAAAAAGAGAGAAACAGCTTTGGGATTTGTGCTATTATAATTTTTAAAATGTTTTGAGATTTTTTAAAAAAATTGAGATTTTTGAGATTTTCGATTTTTTTTATAATTCTACTTTATATTTATTTATATTCATTTATATATTATTTTCTTTATTTATTTATTGTTCCTATAATATTATTTTTACAGGGCTTTTATTTTTATATATTTGTTTATTTATATATTTTGTTTTATTTTTATGTCCTTTTATTATAATCCAATTTATTTTTTACAGTTTTGTTGTTTTATATATTAATTTGTTTATTTAATTCATTTTTATTTCCTATTATTATAATTCCCTTATTTGTTTAGTTTTTTTTGTTTTGTATCTTCATTTGTCTAGTTATTTATTTTATTTTTATCTCCCATTATTATAATTATTTTTTTTGTGTGTTTTTAGTTTTATATATTCATTGGTTTATTTATTTTTTATTTTCTATTTATTTTATTTCATTTTTGTATTTCATATTATTTAAATGATTGTTGTGGTTATCTATTTTTAAAAAGATACTCAAAGTTAATGTGGACCAGCCTTATAAAGTCTTATAAAAAAGTCTGTAGTGGCAGCCATTGGATAAATTGCCATATATCCTCTTGCACTGAAACTTGAGTGATGTCATAAAACCCTCAGTGATGTCACAAGAGGTTCTGCAGTATAAAATTCAGCTCACCTATTTCTCTGTCTGGGATTTGTAGTCAGGTGAGAGACAAAAGGGAGAGAGAGCTTTGCGATTTTTGCTATTAATATTTGTAAACATTTTTGAGATTTTTTTAATATTTTGAGATTTTTGATTTTTTTTATAATTTTGCTTTATATTTATTTGTATTCATTTATATATAATTTTATTTATTTATTTTTCCTATTATAATTTTTTTTTTTACAGGGCTTTTATTTTTATATATTCGTTTATTTATTTATTTTGTTTTATTTGTATTTCCTTTTATTATAATCAAATTTATTTTTTACAGTTTTGTTGTTTTATATATTCATTTGTTTATTTAATTTATTTTTATTTCCTATTTTTATAATTCCTTTATTTGTTTAGTTTTTTTTTTGGTTGTATATCCTCATTTGTCTATTTATTTATTTTATTTTTTTCTCCCATTATTATAATTTATTTATTTTTTTAGTGTTTTTAGTTTTATATATTCATTGGTTTATTTATTTTTATTTTCTATTTATTTTATTTCTTTTTTTATTTCATATTATTTAAAGGATTGTTGTGGTTATCTATTTTTAAAAAGATACTCAAAGTTAATGTGGACCAGCCTCATAAAGTCTTATAAAAAAAATTGTAGTGGCAGATATTGGATAAATTGCAATATATCCTTTAGTACTGAAACTTAGGTGATGTCATAAAGCCCTTAGTGATGTCACAAGAGGCTCTGCAGTATAAAAGTCAGCTCACCTATTGATCTGTCTGGGATTGTAGTCAGGTGAGAGAGAGCTTTGCGATTTGTGCTATTAATTGCTATTATTGTGCTATTGCGCTTTTTTTCTAGATTGGTTTTAAATTTACACTTTTTTGAGCTAATATACCAATACACTTTTATATCTTCCCAAGGATTAGCAAAGTAATTTTGCCATATGACCGAAGATTCAAGGTGACATGAATATGGGACATTACATGCCAATAGCTCTTTAAGAGTAACCATGCATCCAGAAGCTATTTTTGTTCCCTTATTTTCCTAAATCACTTTAATACAATAATAAGGTGTTAAGCACCAGGGAACCTATACACAGTGGTATTCCAATATAAAAAAAAACGTAACATTAGTACACATACATAAACATAAAAACAAAATAAAATAAACATAATCTACATTGTACTTACCTCCCCGCAATGTCTCCGGCCTCCACCTACTCCTCTTCTGCCACGCCCAGTAAAAAAAAAAAAAAAATGTACTTACATCCGCACTCACGGACATCTTCGACGCTAATGAGGCTTCTGATTGGTTGCACTGACAATTTCCATTCACAATGGAATACACCCCCACGTACTGATTGGTGAAGGATTTGTGCAATCTCATTGGCTATTGTTAATGTCAATCAGTATTACAGCCAATGGGAAGGCGCAGATGTCTTCACTAATCAGTACGTGGGGGTGTATTCCATTGTGATTGGCTGATGCCAATAAAGCCTTCAGATTGGTTCAAATAAAGATTGACAGGTGCTTTATCCAATCAGCGTGGTATTTTGGGGTGTATCCCTTTCTCATTGGTCCACAATTGGCGTCTTCTCATTGCTCTCTCTCTCTCACTCTCTTTCTCTCTCTCTCTCTCCCTCTCTCTCCCTATTCTATTGGTCCCTTATACCATATTTTGTTGTTTTCTTTTAGCCCCAAATTTTACTTGCATCTGGTTTCAGAAGGCCTCACTGGTTACTCTGAATTCTGGGAGTTCTGTACACACCATCAGCCCCAAATTTTACCTGCATATGGTTTCAGAAGGCCTCACTGGTTACTCTGAATTCTGGGAGTTCTGTACACACCATCAGCCCCAAATTTTACCTGCATCTGGTTTCAGAAGGCCTCACTGGTTACTCTGAATTCTGGGAGTTCTGTACACACCATCAGCCCCAAATTTTACCTGCATCTGGTTTCAGAAGGCCTCACTGGTTACTCTGAATTCTGGGAGTTCTGTACACACCATCAGGTATGGAGAAGACCTTGAAAGCTGCATCTTCCCAGGAGCCAATATCTTTTATTAATATTTGTACTATAGGCTTGTTATTATATTTGATGACATAGAATTATTTCTAAAATTAGTTCAAACTTTTTCATATGTTTACTGTATCTTGCCTGGCTTTACTTCCCCTTCCCCCTTTTATGGCCTGTATAATTGGCCTAGATCTCCTCCTTTCCACATGTCTTGTCATTTCCTCTCTGCTAACTGCTCTTTCTCTTTCTCTCTCTCCCTCTCTCTCTCCCTCCCTGTTCTATTAATCCCTTATACCATATTTTATTGTTTTCTTTTAGCCCCAAATTTTACCTGCATCTGGTTTCAGAAGGCCTCACTGATTACTCTGAATTCTGGGAGTTCTGTACACACCATCAGGTATGGAGAAGACCTTGAAAGCTGCATCTTCCCAGGAGCCAATATCTTTTATTAATATTTGTACTATATGCTTGTTATTATATTTGATGACATAGAATTATTTCTAAAATTAGTTCAAACTTTTTCATATGTTTACTGTATCTTGCCTGGCTTTACTCCCCCTTCCCCCTTTTATGGCCTGTATAATTTGCCTAGATCTCCTCCTTTCCACATGTCTTGGCATTTCCTCTCTGCTAACTGCTCTCTCTCTCTCTCTCTCCCTCTCTCCATCTCTCCCTCTTTCTCCCTCCCTGTTCTATTAATCCCTTTTGCCCTATTTTATTGTTTTCTTTTAGCCCAAAATTTTACCTGCATCTGGTTTCAGAAGGCCTCACTGGTTACTCTGAATTCTGGGAGTTCTGTACACACCATCAGGTATGGAGAAGACCTTGAAAGCTGCATCTTTACAGGAGCCAATACTTTTTATTAATATTTGTACTATATGCTTGTTATTATATTTGATGACATAGAATTATTTCTAAAATTAGTTCAAACTTTTTCATATGTTTACTGTTTCTTGCCTGGCTTTACTCCCCCTTCCCCCTTTTATGGCCTGTATAATTTGCCTAGATCTCCTCCTTTCCACATATCTTGGCATTTCCTCTCTGCTAACTGCTCTCTCTCTCTCTCTCTCTCTCTCTCTCTCTCTCTCTCCCTCTCTCTCTCTCTCTCTCCCTCTCTCTCCCTCCCTGTTCTATTGGTCCCTTATACCATATTTTATTGTTTTCTTTTAGCCCCAAATTTTACCTGCATCTGGTTTCAGAAGGCCTCACTGGTTACTCTGAATTCTGGGAGTTCTGTACACACCATCAGGTATGGAGAAGACCTTGAAAGCTGCATCTTCCCAGGAGCCAATATCTTTTATTAATATTTGTACTATATGCTTGTTATTATATTTGATGACATAGAATTATTTCTAAAATTAGTTCAAACTTTTTCATATGTTTACTGTATCTTGCCTGGCTTTACTCCCCTTCCCCCTTTTATGGCCTGTATAATTGGCCTAGATCTCCTCCTTTCCACATGTCTTGTCATTTCCTCTCTGCTAACTGCTTTTTCTCTTTCTCTCTCTCTCTCTCTCTCTTCCTCTCCCTCCCTGTTCTATTAATCCCTTATACCATATTTTATTGTTTTCTTTTAGCCCCAAATTTTACCTGCATCTGGTTTCAGAAGGCCTCACTGGTTACTCTGAATTCTGGGAGTTCTGTACACACCATCAGGTATGGAGAAGACCTTGAAAGCTGCATCTTCCCAGGAGCCAATATCTTTTATTAATATTTCTACTATATGCTTGTTATTATATTTGATGACATAGAATTATTTCTAAAATTAGTTCAAACTTTTTCATATGTTTACTGTATCTTGCCTGGCTTTACTCCCCCTTCCCCCTTTTATGGCCTGTATAATTTGCCTAGATCTCCTCCTTTCCACATGTCTTGGCATTTCCTCTCTGCTAACTGCTCTCTCTCTCTCTCTCTCTCTCTCTCTCTCTCTCTCCCTCTCTCCCTCTCTCCCTCTCTCTCCCTCCCTGTTCTATTAATCCCTTTTGCCATATTTTATTGTTTTCTTTTAGCCCCAAATTTTACCTGCATCTGGTTTCAGAAGGCCTCACTGGTTACTCTGAATTCACACCATCAGGTATGGAGAAGACCTTGAAAGCTGCATCTTCCCAGGAGCCAATACTTTTTTTTAATATTTGTACTATATGCTTGTTATTATATTTGATGACATAGAATTATTTCTAAAATTAGTTCAAACTTTTTCATATGTTTACTGTATCTTGCCTGGCTTTACTCCCCCTTCCCCCTTTTATGGCCTGTATAATTTGCCTAGATCTCCTCCTTTCCACATGTCTTGGCATTTCCTCTCTGCTAACTGCTCTCTCTCTCTCTCTCTCTCTCTCTCTCTCCCTCTCCCTCTCTCCATCTCTCCCTCTTTCTCCCTCCCTGTTCTATTAATCCCTTTTGCCATATTTTATTGTTTTCTTTTAGCCCAAAATTTTACCTGCATCTGGTTTCAGAAGGCCTCACTGGTTACTCTGAATTGGAATACACCCCCACGTACTGATTGGTGAAGGATTTGTGCAATCTCATTGGCTATTGTTAATGTCAATCAGTATTACAGCCAATGGGAAGGCGGAGATGTCTTCACTAATCAGTACGTGGGGGTGTATTCCATTGTGATTGGCTGATGCCAATAAAGCCTTCAGATTGGTTCAAATAAAGATTGACAGGTGCTTTATCCAATCAGCGTGGTATTTTGGGGTGTATCCCTTTCTCATTGGTCCACAATTGGCGTCTTCTCATTGCTCTCTCTCTCTCACTCTCTTTCTCTCTCTCTCTCTCCCTCTCTCTCCCTATTCTATTGGTCCCTTATACCATAAAATGTTGTTTTCTTTTAGCCCCAAATTTTACTTGCATCTGGTTTCAGAAGGCCTCACTGGTTACTCTGAATTCTGGGAGTTCTGTACACACCATCAGCCCCAAATTTTACCTGCATCTGGTTTCAGAAGGCCTCACTGGTTACTCTGAATTCTGGGAGTTCTGTACACACCATCAGCCCCAAATTTTACCTGCATCTGGTTTCAGAAGGCCTCACTGGTTACTCTGAATTCTGGGAGTTCTGTACACACCATCAGCCCCAAATTTTACCTGCATCTGGTTTCAGAAGGCCTCACTGGTTACTCTGAATTCTGGGAGTTCTGTACACACCATCAGCCCCAAATTTTACCTGCATCTGGTTTCAGAAGGCCTCACTGGTTACTCTGAATTCTGGGAGTTCTGTACACACCATCAGCCCCAAATTTTACCTGCATCTGGTTTCAGAAGGCCTCACTGGTTACTCTGAATTCTGGGAGTTTTGTACACACCATCAGCCCCAAATTTTACCTGCATCTGGTTTCAGAAGGCCTCACTGGTTACTCTGAATTCTGGGAGTTCTGTACACACCATCAGGTATGGAGAAGACCTTGAAAGCTGCATCTTCCCAGGAGCCAATATCTTTTATTAATATTTGTACTATAGGCTTGTTATTATATTTGATGACATAGAATTATTTCTAAAATTAGTTCAAACTTTTTCATATGTTTACTGTATCTTGCCTGGCTTTACTCCCCCTTCCCCCTTTTATGGCCTGTATAATTTGCCTAGACCTCCTCCTTTCCACATGTCTTGGCATTTCCTCTCTGCTAACTGCTCTCTCTCTTTCTCTCTCTCTCCCTCTCTCTCCCTCCCTGTTCTATTGGTCCCTTATACCATATTTTATT
>CM050172.1:34166158-34171158 GCA_027410445.1 Discoglossus pictus | reverse complement strand
TCTCTCTCTCTCCCTCTCTCTCCCTATTCTATTGGTCCCTTATACCATATTTTGTTGTTTTCTTTTAGCCCCAAATTTTACTTGCATCTGGTTTCAGAAGGCCTCACTGGTTACTCTGAATTCTGGGAGTTCTGTACACACCATCAGGTATGGAGAAGACCTTGAAAACTGCATCTTCCCAGGAGCCAATATCTTTTATTAATATTTGTACTATATGCTTGTTATTATATTTGATGACATAGAATTATTTCTAAAATTAGTTCAAACTTTTTCATATGTGTACTGTATCTTGCCTGGCTTTACTCCCCTTCCCCCTTTTATGGCCTGTATAATTGGCCTAGATCTCCTCCTTTCCACATGTCTTGTCATTTCCTCTCTGCTAACTGCTTTTTCTCTTTCTCTCTCTCTCTCTCTCTCTTCCTCTCCCTCCCTGTTCTATTAATCCCTTATACCATATTTTATTGTTTTCTTTTAGCCCCAAATTTTACCTGCATCTGGTTTCAGAAGGCCTCACTGGTTACTCTGAATTCTGGGAGTTCTGTACACATCATCAGGTATGGAGAAGACCTTGAAAGCTGCATCTTCCCAGGAGCCAATATCTTTTATTAATATTTGTACTATATGCTTGTTATTATATTTGATGACATAGAATTATTTCTAAAATTAGTTCAAACTTTTTCATATGTTTACTGTATCTTGCCTGGCTTTACTCCCCCTTCCCCCTTTTATGGCCTGTATAATTGGCCTAGATCTCCTCCTTTCCACATGTCTTGGCATTTCCTCTCTGCTAACTTCTCTCTCTCTCTCTCTCTCTCTCTCTCTCTCTCTCCCTCTCTCCATCTCTCCCTCTTTCTCCCTCCCTGTTCTATTAATCCCTTTTGCCATATTTTATTGTTTTCTTTTAGCCCCAAATTTTACCTGCATCTGGTTTCAGAAGGCCTCACTGGTTACTCTGAATTCACACCATCAGGTATGGAGAAGACCTTGAAAGCTGCATCTTCCCAGGAGCCAATACTTTTTTTAAATATTTGTACTATATGCTTGTTATTATATTTGATGACATAGAATTATTTCTAAAATTAGTTCAAACTTTTTCATATGTTTACTGTATCTTGCCTGGCTTTACTCCCCCTTCCCCCTTTTATGGCCTGTATAATTTGCCTAGATCTCCTCCTTTCCACATGTCTTGGCATTTCCTCTCTGCTAACTGCTCTCTCTCTCTCTCTCTCTCTCTCTCTCTCTCTCTCTCTCTCTCCCTCTCCCTCTCTCCATCTCTCCCTCTTTCTCCCTCCCTGTTCTATTAATCCCTTTTGCCATATTTTATTGTTTTCTTTTAGCCCCAAATTTTACCTGCATCTGGTTTCAGAAGGCCTCACTGGTTACTCTGAATTGGAATACACCCCCACGTACTGATTGGTGAAGGATTTGTGCAATCTCATTGGCTATTGTTAATGTCAATCAGTATTACAGCCAATGGGAAGGCGCAGATGTCTTCACTAATCAGTACGTGGGGGTGTATTCCATTGTGATTGGCTGATGCCAATAAAGCCTTCAGATTGGTTCAAATAAAGATTGACAGGTGCTTTATCCAATCAGCGTGGTATTTTGGGGTGTATCCCTTTCTCATTGGTCCACAATTGGCGTCTTCTCATTGCTCTCTCTCTCTCACTCTCTTTCTCTCTCTCTCTCTCCCTCTATCTCCCGATTCTATTGGTCCCTTATACCATATTTTGTTGTTTTCTTTTAGCCCCAAATTTTACTTGCATCTGGTTTCAGAAGGCCTCACTGGTTACTCTGAATTCTGGGAGTTCTGTACACACCATCAGCCCCAAATTTTACCTGCATCTGGTTTCAGAAGGCCTCACTGGTTACTCTGAATTCTGGGAGTTCTGTACACACCATCAGCCCCAAATTTTACCTGCATCTGGTTTCAGAAGGCCTCACTGGTTACTCTGAATTCTGGGAGTTCTGTACACACCATCAGCCCCAAATTTTACCTGCATCTGGTTTCAGAAGGCCTCACTGGTTACTCTGAATTCTGGGAGTTTTGTACACACCATCAGCCCCAAATTTTACCTGCATCTGGTTTCAGAAGGCCTCACTGGTTACTCTGAATTCTGGGAGTTCTGTACACACCATCAGGTATGGAGAAGACCTTGAAAGCTGCATCTTCCCAGGAGCCAATATCTTTTATTAATATTTGTACTATAGGCTTGTTATTATATTTGATGACATAGAATTATTTCTAAAATTAGTTCAAACTTTTTCATATGTTTACTGTATCTTGCCTGGCTTTACTCCCCCTTCCCCCTTTTATGGCCTGTATAATTGGCCTAGATCTCCTCCTTTCCACATGTCTTGTTATTTCCTCTCTGCTAACTGCTCTTTCTCTTTCTCTCTCTCCCTCTCTCTCTCCCTCCCTGTTCTATTAATCCCTTATACCATATTTTATTGTTTTCTTTTAGCCCCAAATTTTACCTGCATCTGGTTTCAGAAGGCCTCACTGATTACTCTAAATTCTGGGAGTTCTGTACACACCATCAGGTATGGAGAAGACCTTGAAAGCTGCATCTTCCCAGGAGCCAATATCTTTTATTAATATTTCTACTATATGCTTGTTATTATATTTGATGACATAGAATTATTTCTAAAATTAGTTCAAACTTTTTCATATGTTTACTGTATCTTGCCTGGCTTTACTCCCCCCTTCCCCCTTTTATGGCCTGTATAATTTGCCTAGATCTCCTCCTTTCCACATGTCTTGGCATTTCCTCTCTGCTAACTGCTCTCCCTCTCTCCCTCTCTCCCTCTCTCCCTCTCTCTCCCTCCCTGTTCTATTTGTCCTTTTTACCATATTTTATTGTTTTCTTTTAGCCCCAAATGTTTCCTGCATCTGGTTTCAGAAGGCCTCACTGGTTACTCTGAATTCTGGGAGTTCTGTACACACCATCAGGTATGGAGAAGACCTTGAAAGCTGCATCTTTACAGGAGCCAATACTTTTTATTAATATTTGTACTATATGCTTGTTATTATATTTGATGACATAGAATTATTTCTAAAATTAGTTAAAAACTTTTTCATATGTTTACTGTATCTTGCCTGGCTTTACTCCCCCTTCCCCCTTTTATGGCCTGTATAATTTGCCTAGATCTCCTCCTTTCCACATATCTTGGCATTTCCTCTCTGCTAACTGCTCTTTCTCTCTCTCTCTCGCTCTCTGTCTCTCTCCCCCCTCTCTCTCTCTCTCTCTCTCTCTCCCTCTCTCTCCCTCCCTGTTCTATTAATCCCTTATACCATATTTTATTGTTTTCTTTTAGCCCCAAATTTTACCTGCATCTGGTTTCAGAAGGCCTCACTGGTTACTCTGAATTCTGGGAGTTCTGTACACACCATCAGGTATGGAGAAGACCTTGAAAGCTGCATCTTCCCAGGAGCCAATATCTTTTATTAATATTTGTACTATATGCTTGTTATTATATTTGATGACATAGAATTATTTCTAAAATTAGTTCAAACTTTTTCATATGTTTACTGTATCTTGCCTGGCTTTACTCCCCTTCCCCCTTTTATGGCCTGTATAATTGGCCTAGATCTCCTCCTTTCCACATGTCTTGTCATTTCCTCTCTGCTAACTGCTTTTTCTCTTTCTCTCTCTCTCTCTCTCTCTACCTCTCCCTCCCTGTTCTATTAATCCCTTATACCATATTTTATTGTTTTCTTTTAGCCCCAAATTTTACCTGCATCTGGTTTCAGAAGGCCTCACTGGTTACTCTGAATTCTGGGAGTTCTGTACACATCATCAGGTATGGAGAAGACCTTGAAAGCTGCATCTTCCCAGGAGCCAATATCTTTTATTAATATTTGTACTATATGCTTGTTATTATATTTGATGACATAGAATTATTTCTAAAATTAGTTCAAACTTTTTCATATGTTTACTGTATCTTGCCTGGCTTTACTCCCCCTTCCCCCTTTTATGGCCTGTATAATTTGCCTAGATCTCCTCCTTTCCACATGTCTTGGCATTTCCTCTCTGCTAACTGCTCTCTCTCTCTCTCTCTCTCTCTCTCTCTCTCTCCCTCTCTCCATGTCTCCCTCTTTCTCCCTCCCTGTTCTATTAATCCCTTTTGCCATATTTTATTGTTTTCTTTTAGCCCCAAATTTTACCTGCATCTGGTTTCAGAAGGCCTCACTGGTTACTCTGAATTCTGGGAGTTCTGTACACACCATCAGGTATGGAGAAGACCTTGAAAGCTGCATCTTCCCAGGAGCCAATACTTTTTTTTAATATTTGTACTATATGCTTGTTATTATATTTGATGACATAGAATTATTTCTAAAATTAGTTCAAACTTTTTCATATGTTTACTGTATCTTGCCTGGCTTTACTCCCCCTTCCCCCTTTTATGGCCTGTATAATTTGCCTAGATCTCCTCCTTTCCACATGTCTTGGCATTTCCTCTCTGCTAACTGCTCTCTCTCTCTCTCTCTCTCTCTCTCTCTCTCTCTCTCTCTCTCTCTCTCTCCCTCTCCCTCTCTCCATCTCTCCCTCTTTCTCCCTCCCTGTTCTATTAATCCCTTTTGCCATATTTTATTGTTTTCTTTTAGCCCCAAATTTTACCTGCATCTGGTTTCAGAAGGCCTCACTGGTTACTCTGAATTCTGGGAGTTCTGTACACACCATCAGGTATGGAGAAGACCTTGAAAGCTGCATCTTCCCAGGAGCCAATATCTTTTATTAATATTTTTACTATATGCTTGTTATTATATTTGATGACATAGAATTATTTCTAAAATTAGTTCAAACTTTTTCATATGTTTACTGTATCTTGCCTGGCTTTACTCCCCTTCCCCCTTTTATGGCCTGTATAATTGGCCTAGATCTCCTCCTTTCCACATGTCTTGTAATTTCCTCTCTGCTAACTGCTCTTTCTCTCTCTCTCTCTCTCTCTCTCTCTCTCTCTCTCTCTCTCTCTCTCTCTCTCTCTCCCTCTCTTTA
>CM050172.1:34031903-34165958 GCA_027410445.1 Discoglossus pictus | reverse complement strand
TTGACCTCATGAGTGACAGGGTTAATTATTAGCTTATAAGGGTCTGTATTGACCCCCATGAGTTATAGGGTTAATTATTGGCTTATGGGTGTCTGTATTGACCCCCATGAGTTATCGGGTTAATTATTGGCTTATGGGGGTCTGTATTGACCCCCATGAGTTATAGGGTTAATTATTGGCTTATGGGGGTCTGTATTGACACCCATGAGTTATGGGGTTAATTATTGGCCTTATGGGGGTCTGTATTGACCCCCATGAGTTATAGGGTTAATTATTGGCTTATGGAGGTCTGTATTGACCCCCATGAGTTATGGGGTTATTATTGGCTTATGGGGGTCTGTATTGACACCCATGAGTTATGGGGTTAATTATTGGCCTTATGGGGGACTGTATTGACCCCCATGAGTTACAGGGTTAATTATTGGCATATGGGGGTCTGTATTGACACCCATGAGTTATGGGGTTAATTTTAGTTGCCTGGAGTTAATATTTTTTAGTGCGAGTCCTTTCAGGACCTTTACAGTCCTTTAAGGACCCGCGAGATGGGAAATTAAAGAATTTAAATGCAGCGGGGTCACGATCGGTCCCTATGGACCCCTGCAGCAAGGGGTTAATGTGGGGACACTTCGGGGGTCCCAATGGGGACCCCTAGCATAGAGGGGGGTTAATTTTAGGTGCCGGGCTTGCTGATAGTGTGCCGCGGGTCCTTTAAGGAGCCGCGGGGGGGGATTTAAAAATTTTAAATGCAGCGGGGGCTTGATCTATGCAGATCGGGGACCCCCGCTTTAAGCGGTTAATGTGGGGGGGGGCTGCAGGGGTCCCGATTTTTGTGCTCTTAGGGATTCTTCCGAGGTGCGAGATTCACCTCATAGATTTAAGGCTGCGTATGACTCCGTAGCTCTCTCGGAGCCTATTCTCTGCCATTTTTCAGAGTCATCTCGCAAAGCAGGCTGCGAGGGTTTCGGTCCTCTCAAACAGCAAAAAACTGCCTTTTGCGAGGACCGAGAGAACTACTAGGGGTAATTTAATTTAATGAGGCCCTAAATGTTCATCATTTAATATTAAAAATGATTCTTATCATAAATCGGATATGCTTAAGATATGCTCTTTAAATAACGATAGACATCTTATATCAAAGTGTTACACAATTTTAAAAAGAGAACATCTTTTGCAGAAAACCGAAAATATGATAAAATAGGAAAGAGAGATAGCAGTTGAATTTTCTTTAGAGACATTGTACAGAGCCTTTGTCTTAACTCAAAAAATTAATTATCAACCAGAATTATAGAGAGTTTTTTTGTTTTTTTTTAAATGTTCAAAGATGGTACTTAGTCTGCTCCAAAATTGAACTTATATCTAAAACTATCCGTGACTTGGATTGTTGGAGAAATTGTAAAGAAATAGGAACACATAAAAATATATGGTGGTACTGTCTAGTTGTTAAAAAGCTATGTGTTGATTGCTATGACTATATTTCAAAACAATTGGACAAAGTCATAAATCCAACATTAGAAATGGCATGGTTTCAGATTATGCGAACAGATCTTAAATTTACAGAAAAAGCTTACATTATAAAAAAATTAATTGTGATTAAATGGCTTTTGGGCGAAAAATGGAAGCAACCTGAAATTCCTTTGATAAATGAAGTTTTATTAATAGTTGAAAGAAATAGACAACTAGAACATAACTTACAACTAATAAATGGCTAATAAGGGACCAATGTAATGTCTTAAAATGAAATTATCTTCTAACCCTTGTTGTTGAAAGTTTTCCCTTTTGTAAATTTACTTTTATTGTTTTACCCTAATATGTTTTGTAAGTTGTATGATTTGTTTCAAGAATGTTGTGTACGTACTATATGTTGTATTAGCATTTTTGATATTATGAAAAATACAATTTTAAGAAAAAAAAAATTAATTAAATGAAACTTTTTTAGTAAACATATATATTTTAATGTCCACATATATACCAAAATAAAATATACATAGAATAGAGATACATTTTTTGATACAGGACTCATATAGGGGCTATTCAGTTTTATTTATAAATGGGACCCTATTCTTTAGCTTGTGTGCTCTTTTTAATGCATATCTATTAACAGGTAAATGATATATAAACTGTTTGTAGTGGCATACATCTATTATGTGTGTATTTGGTAAATTACATTCAATTGCTAACCACTTTTCTTTGGACGTGATCACTTTTATATAAAAATGTATTAAATATAATGTAACAATCTTTTGTCAGTTTTTTCCCTGTATTGCTCATAAATACACAGAAATCTATTTATTTTCAGCTTTTTTTTCATATGTAATTTTTTAATTAATTAAATGTAAATATATGACCATTATGGTTCTTTAATACTTTACTCTTTAATATATCTAGCCTCCTGTATTCCTGATGTATCTTCTAAACCAAAACCCTACACATCTACTCTGAAGCTGTGCTAGTGACTGGAGGGCCCCGGTGCAAAATAATCCAGGGGCCCCCTTCTAGAAGTTATGTGACCCTGGGGATATATAAAAAAAATACAAAAGGATATATGTATATGGTCTGATTACCCCTTTTACCTCAGGATACAGCTGGTAGCAGTGGACCCTTACCATTTAGTGGTTCTTTGCATCTCCTTCACCAGCATTAGCTCCATCACTGTCTCTCCTCTCCATGCAAACACATTATATTTGCTATCATTAATTCCATGCATGTGTTGTACTGCACAATGGAACATGTTGGTGCCATATACTTACTTCTAACAACAATACAGAAAGAACTGATTTTCGTATAAAATGATCACATTATATTTCATGTGCTCTTTCTACGTAATGTACACAATTTACAAGGCTCAGAGATAATATTATTATTACTTTTAATAAATATATAATGTTCCTGTGTTATACACAGAAAATATTCTCTATATTTCATCCCACCATTATAGAGGCAGCTGGATATAGGGTTAAGAAGGTGAGAAGCTGCAGAATATGCCCATTATGTACTGAAAGGGTTAAACTTATCCCAGCACCACCACACATGTAAAATAACACTATATCTGTGAATAATTACATTCAGAAAACCAATCCTTACTGCACAGAGCATAAAATAACATTAAGCAAAATATATTATTACAATAACAGAACAGGAATGTAAAATCATTTTTTTAGTGAACACATTTCTAAAGATCTTGAATACAGTATGTAGTTATGTCTATGTATTAGTGTGTATATATATATATTTATATATATATATATATATATATATATATATATATATACACTATGGGCCTCATTCTATTATCGGCTGTAAAACGTCCGCAAAGCTGCGATTCCTTGCGGGGCCGCAAGGTCTGAAAACTTTAAAAGCAAATATAAATTCAAGATGGCACTGTAAAGCTCTGTAAATGCTAGGGATCATAATGGGGGACATGAGGATTAATAGCAACCCCCTCTCAAGCTTGCACATCAGCCCAAATTAACCGTTTATTTTCCGGCCGCAGCCTGGGCGGGTCTGAGGTGCTCCAAGCCCTCTGGACTTTGTCCATGGATATTTGACATGAATTAAAATAAAAATTATTTACAATTTGAGTGTAGGGGAATGTTGTGCTATGAATGCTAACACCTCCAATCACTTTATCGTCTCCTCAGAGTGCAGGATGGCTTTATTATGGCTTTATTATGTGCTTAATTGTGTGCTTGCGGGACCTTTTTGCTGCAAGTAAGCTGCGGCTCGGTTTTAGCCTTGCAGAGAGGGTTCCCGGAGCAATTGAATAGCAACCGGGATTTTCTTGCGGCCAAAACTCTTGCGGCCGTTTAAGATCCAAGGCTAACAAGGCGCCGGCCGCAAGCCTGCCGGAGTCCCCGGCCGGAAGGGAATAAATTAGGCAAATAGCTTGCGGCCGGTCCTTGCGGCCCCACATCTCCTAAGGCCGATAATAGAATGAGGCCCTATGTCTCTGGATCCCCGGTGCTGGGCAGTGATCAGTATTTCTAGCTCCTGATTCTGACCCAGATATCCCATACACAGAATACAACATGAAGAGGCTCAGTGAAGGTGGCAGTGAAGGTGTGTAAGTGTCTGATCGGGTCACACAGCTCATAAAAGGACAGACGCCCAGCCTCATAGTCCAGGGATATTCTGTACCTGTGACAGGAAGGACTGGGAGGTAATGGGGTCTGTACGGAGTTATGGGAGGCTGAGAAAACTTTATTATACCCATACAAACACCAGGACTTGTTATTACATCCAATCCAGGACTGATGTCCTCTCCTCTCTATACTGGGATAGCACATCCCGACCCTCCATTCACCTAATCCACTGGTCTCCACATCCCAGTAATGTCGTCCTGAGGAAATGCTCCTGGTGCTTAAAATCTGAGGACACTGAAATCTCTCTGGTGTTTCTGGTCTCTTTTGGTTTGTTTTTGTCCAGGATACAGTTTTCATGTCTCCTGATACAGTGACATTATTAGCAGCAGTGTTTACATCCAGTAATATGTCTGAAGCCTCCTGCATATAGATCTCTCTCTTTACTTTTACATCAGTCACAATATCATCTAACCCTCTGTATAAGGTCTCTGAGATCAGACCCTCATCCAAATCCCCTCCATCAGGAACCTTTTTATCCTCTCTCTGTGTGTACTCATTATCTCCCTTCTCAGTATCACAGAAGTCATCATTGTGTGATTTCTGATCTTGTAGGACAGGTAATGGATCAGTCATGGTGCTCAGCTCCTCAATGTGACTCATCTTCCTGGACAACTCGTCCTTCTCTTTTTCCAGCTGCTGGATCAGGTCAGAGACTTGGAGTAAAACCTTCTCCTCCTGCCGGGTGATCTCACTCCAGACTCTCTTCTCTAGGACTTCCAGCTGTCTCCTGATGTCTCTAATCAGGGCAGTGACTGTCTCTGTTACACCAGCTGCTCTCTCTTGCACTTCTCTCCTGTGCTCTTGTAGTCTCTGGACTCTTCTCTCCATCTCCTTTCTCTTTGAGATCAGTTTCTCCAGAACATTTCTCAGTTTATTTTTCTTCTTCTCAAAGGCCTCATTAATCATCTCCACCTGGTGTCCCCTGTGGTCTCCGGCCAGGGAGCAGGACACACAGATACAGGCCGCTTCCTCAAAGCAGTAATATTCCAGGAGCTTCTTGTGGACGGAGCATTTTCTATCACCCCAGAAAGTGGTGGGTTCAGATAAGACGTGTTCCTCTGACTTGCTGTGTACCCTCACATGGTTATCACACAGCGAAGCCTCACAGTGCAGACATGATTTAGTAGCAGGTACAGGATAGTGAATACAGTAAGTGCAGAAGATCCCGGTCTCCTCCTGCTCTGGGTGAGTAGGAAGGAGAAGTTTCATTATGTTACGTAGCTTCAGGTTCCTCTGCACGGCAGGTCTGGTATTAAATGTTTCTCTGCACTCAGGACAGGTATAAACTCCAGATCCCTCCTGGGTATCCAGCACACTCCCAATACAGACCTGGCAGAAGTTATGTCCACAGGCCAGAGTTACAGGATCTGTATAAATGCTCAGGCAGATACAGCAGTTCAGCTCCTCTCTCAGATCAGACGCCATACTTGGGTGTAACTCCAGGAATAGAAACTGAAAGTCTCTTCTTATCCAGCACAGGGTGTGGCGAGTTAGTTAAAGTGACAGATTCCTGAATGTTAACGCTGTAAGTTCCAGATTGAAATACCCAGAAAGATCTTGTGTATGAATACGTTTTTCTCACCTCTATGTCATATTGTTCAACTTGAAACTTCATTCACCAATGCTTTTTTTAATGATAAGTTCGAGGTGAAGCCTTTACTGCTCTATACAGCTTTGACCGGTCCTTCTCCCTTTGCGTTCCTTTATATGAACCCACAGACCTCTCCTGTTGACTGCCAGTGCATAGTGCCGGCCATTGGCCACTAGGTGGCGCGCCGAGGGGTCAGTGTATTTCTTATGGTTTAGTGTTAGGGTGAGGGGTGTTAGGGTGAGCGGGGTAAGCTTTTAGGGTCAAGGGTGTTAGGATGAGCGGTGTTAGCCCACTCAACCCATATTGTCCATTTATATTAAATAGACACTTTTAACTCTGTTACTGGTGAAATAGCTACAGATTTTATCCAAAACTCAAAATAGTTTTTGTTGAAAGTTTTAGTTATTTTATATTTTAAGTTACAAGATTGGTAGCACATTATTGCTCAGGATTGTATTAGTTTAACATTAGGGTGAGAGAATCAGAGAGGGGTGAGATGTTAAATGTTTTGGATGATGCTATGAAGTTTTACAAAACACAAAGCAAATATATATAAAATAATATAATTACAACTAGGAAACTGCCCGTCAAAAATGACAGGAGTAAAATTATAAGCCTGGCAATGCTGTTTGCCACACAATGCAAGGCTATGGGCCCTCTGAGCACCTTTGGCGCTCACTGCGAGCCCTGCGCTGAGCGCCTTTGGCGTTTATGGCGAGCCACAACTTTCCTGCTTTGCAATGATCACCTTCTGTGCTCCTGGCGAGCCACACAATGAGCACCTTTGCCGCTAATCGCGTGTCTTGCAATGAGCACCAAAGGCGCTTATTGCAAGCCTCTCACCCTGTGTACTTTATAGGCCTTGTGCTTAAGTGTTGCTGCCTTGTGTTAAATGTTACTGGCTTGGGTTAAGTGTTACTGGCTTGGGTTAAGTGTTATTGCTTAGGGATCGTCTGGAGCTCATTGCAGCCTAAGTCCTGCATCGCTGGTGATGAGCGCCTGTGTTATTTTTTTTTTCTAAAGTGAATCAATCCTGGGAAATACCATGTTGTTGTTGCTCTATTTATAAGAAAATAAAGTGCCTCATGCTTATTAATTAGCTTCTTTGATGTAATTAGGTTTATAATCTGCTGGTCTGACTCTGTAGTGGTCCTGCAATGTTATATGTCTGTTAGACCCCTCTCCCACCCTTATCAATCACTATGAGCCACACATTAGCATACAGGAGCAGTAACAATATTTCTAAATATTTCAGAAATGATTTACTGTAGAACAGTTAGTACAATGTACAGCCAATTTTGAATACTCTTTAAAATGATTACAACATCCTGCTGGGGTGACTTTTCACCAAATAATGGCTGACAGATTAAGCACTTTTCTACCAAGTTTAACTCTTGCTGACCAGGTGGGGCTCATCCCATTCAGGCAAGCTCTAGATAACATTCAGAAAATATTGAATTAATACTCTTATCAAAGAAGGATTTATGCTCATGTTTACTCTCATTGGATATAGAGAAGGCTTCGACTCCCTCGGATGGTCTTACCTATTTGAAATATTAAAACACAAAGGTATTATGAGAGCTTTTATTAAAGCTATAACAATATTACACACAAACCCTAAGACTTCCCTCATTCTTCCAGGCCGACAATCAAACACTATTTATATACAAAGAGGAACACACCATGGCTGCCCCCTATCACCACTATAAAGGGTGGGCTTCTACACCACAAGCTGAGCTTCTTGGTAATAGTATGGATGCCGATGTTATCATTGATAATATAGTGCTAAGTGCCAGGGGTGGAGCTAGGAAATTGAGGGCACCAGTGAAAAAAAAACTAAATTTGGGACCCCAACAATTTATTTTTTAGTCTTCCCGGTCCAATATTTAGATGTATTATAAATAGTGATGTCGCGTACATCAAATTTTCGGTTCGCGAAAAGCGGACGCGAATTTCAGCAAATGTTCACGAACGGGTGAACATCGGCGAAACGCCATAGACTTCAATGGGCAGGCGAATTTCAAAACCCACAGGGACTCTTTCTGGCCACAATAGTGATGGGAAAGTTGTTTCAAGGGGACTGACACCTGGACTGTGGCATGCCGGAGGGGGATCCATGGCAAAACTCCCACGGAAAATTACATAGTTGATGCAGAGTCTGGTTTTAAGCCATAAAGGGCATAAATCACCTAACATTCCTAAATGATTTGGAATAACATGCTTTAAAACATCAGGTATGATGTTGTATCGATCAGGTAGTGTAAGGGTTACACCCGCTTCTCAGTAACAGACCAATCTTCCTGTTTAATGTACCGCAAACAACCGCAAACATTCCCTTTGCACTACCGCAAACTCCCCATTTGCACAAGGTTGGATACCAAGCTAGCCATGTCCCGTTCCTTGTCCTCACTGATGTCATTGAAGGTCTCTTCCTCCACCCAGCCACCAGCTGACAAAAAAAAACCTGGGACGCCTGCTGTGTTTGGTCTTCCACCTCCTCAAAGCCACCTTCCTCCTCTGACTCCTCTTCTTCAGACTTCTCTCTTTGCGTTGCCTCTGTCTGCGTTATTATAAGGTGTTTACTGTTAAGTAGTACTATTCCTATCGGTTTAATCCCTGTTACATCCACTATTAGGGGACGTGTATATAGCATTGATTTTTGGAACAGGGAGATGGAAAAAGATGCTTGGTCGGACCTCCTACTTCAAATTTGGGGCACTGCACGTGCAATGTAATGTGCCACCAGATAGGAGTGGTGTATTATGTTGTACTATTTATTCCTATCAGTTTAATACCTGTTACGTCACCTATCAGGGGACGTGTATATGGCATGGATTTTTGGAACAGGGAGATGGAAAAAGATGCTTGGTCGGACCTCCTACTTCAAATTTGAGGCATTGCGCATGCAATCTAAGGTGCCACCAGATAGGAGTGGTGTGTTCAGTTGTACTATTTATTCCTATCAGTTTAATACCTGTTACGTCACCTATCTTTCCTCCCAATAGCACATTCTATATGTCATCAACCGGCCTGGGTGTATTTAGAGAACCACACTTTAAGGCCCTTAACCTGGGACAAGGTGGCTTGGCTATCAGAATTGCCTCAGAGCCTTAAAAACTCACCAAACACCCTAATCAGACACTCACTATCATACTGGAAATGGGCCAAGAAACATACGGATTTGTTCCCTGGATCCACCCAAATGACACCAATTCTTGACCACCCTCAGGCCCCGAAACACATGAGCACAACATCACAACACTGGTGGAGGTCAAGGAAACTAGATAGACTGGGAGACTGGTTAGTAAAGGGCCAGATGCTCACATATGAGGAACTGAGGGACAAGCATGAGCTACCGCTGTCAGAAAATTACAATTAATGTAGGCTGAGGCATTTCCCACACTCCCTGACCCAGAAACAGGGGACACCGGTCTTAAATTGGTTCTCCAAAAATTGTAAAGATAAACCTCTATCAAGGGGGATCATTGGGTCGCTTTACAAATATAAAATATTTGTTACTGGTTGAAGCGACACTGGGGGAAGGACCGGAGTGGGGGAGCCCTGGAGACCCTTCAGAAGCAACCAGCGGCAAAATCATCCCAGGAAAGGTCGCTTACTCAAGCCTGCCCTAGGGTAACCCAAGGGTGATTGCCCAGGTTAGATATTGTAAATAATAAGATAATACTGCTGGAGGGATGATAGCTAATAGGACTTTGGTGTTTCCTGCAGATATACTCATTACTATTGTCTGTTTTACCATGTTTTAGGTATCTCTTAAATTGCAATCACAGTAAAAAAATAAGAAAAATTATTAACCTAAAAAGTAAAAATAAGAAGGAATAGCCAGCTAACTTTCACAAAATGTCTTTATTGTAAATATGTATTTTTGCACAACTGTTATGCAAGACTGTTCAAAAATGCTTTATTTTTCATTACATGCTGTACGCCTTCTGACAATAAAATAATTTAAATGCAAAAATTAGGTATTGTTGCAGCGACCAGAAAAATTGATGTTAGTTTGCCAGGCAGAAAGTGCCCTAAAACATTGCGTCTTGAACCCTAGTTGGTGGCGGATAAGTCACGCAAGTCATCCGGCATTCAGGGATAAAATACAGCAGCGAGTGGACCATTATAAGCTCAAGGAAGCTCATCTATCAGGCCTTTTTTAATCGACTGTATCGCCCACTGTCAGTCCCTTCGGGATCCATCCCTCATTCATCTTAATAAAGGTGAGGTAATCTAGAATTTTTTGACCTAGGCGGCTTCTCTTATCAGTGAAAAAACCTTCCTGCTGCACTGAAGGTCCTTTCTGACAGGACACTTGAAGCGGGGCAGGACAGAAGTTCTATGGCAAATTGTGATAGTTCAGGACACAGGGCAAGCGTGCACACCCAGTAGTCAAGGAGTTCATCGCTCCTCATAGTGTCAATATCTGTAGTTATGGCGAGGTAGTCTGTTACCTGACGGTCAAGTCGTTCTCTGAGGGTGGACCCCGAAGGGCTGTGGCGATGCATAGGACTTAAAAAGGGACGAGGGTCCCTCAACAGGCACAACAGCATGAAAGACCCAATTTGCACAAGGTTGGATGCCGAGCTAGTCATGTCCGGTTCCTCGTCCTCAGTGATCTCACTGAAGGTATGTTCCTTCCCCCAGCCACGTACAACACCACTGGTACCAGATAGGTGACAACGAGCACCCTAAAAAAAAAAAAATCTAAAAAAAATGTAAAAAAAAAAAAAAAAAATAGATAACCACAACAATCATTCAATTTATGGTGGGAGAGAAATAGAAGCCCTCCACAGTACACTAGGACATAATCCATCCTGAGCTTTGCTTAAAGCTGAGTAACAAAGCAGGCATATGCTTAAAGGAATCCATGGTTAAAATGGTATTGGATTACAAGAGAGAAGCCTTTGTGGGCACATATGCATGTCCCTGCCCAGGTTCCCAAAATGCAGTGAAATAACTGTATTTCATGGAATTCTGAATAGGAAATACATTTTTTTACCTAATTTAGGTGTTCAGATTTGAACACAAATGTACTTATTTACTTATTTATTTACTAAAAAAAGATATAAATATACATAGTATAGTGGCGGATTTACTAAACATGTGAAGGGCTGTGTTGTATGTTGTGTGTTATAAATGTTGTAGCAAAATAGACATGTCAAACTACAGTGTACTGTGATGATTAGTAAATTCACATCAGGGTAAATCATTAGGCCGACGTAGATCTGAGTTAGGACACCCACCCCCTTTCTTCTTGCCCCCACACACATTCTTGTATCTGACAAATCAACAAAGGAAGCAGCACTGGGTACAACATCATCATCATCATCAGACCGTACGTCCATGTGTGTAATGCTGCCTGGGACATATCCCTGTTATCTACATCCTCTGGCACTAATGTTTGCGCATCACTCATTTCTTCCAACGGATGTGTAAATAACTCTGCTGACGGATCAAGTGAAGCGGCTGTGGTGCTAGTGTTGGTGGTGGCGGCAGGCGGGCGAGTGGTAACTGGAGAGGTGCCCGAAGCTAAGCTGGAGGAGGATGGTGCGTCTAGGTTCCGAGCGGAAGCTGTAGAAGATTGGTTGTCCTGTGTTAGCCAGTCAACCATGTCCTCAGAACTTTTCAAGTTCAGGGTACGTTGCCTATGAAAACTTGGCATTATTCTAGGGCCAAAGGAAATCACAGCACCACGATGGCCCCTGCGGGGTGGCCTGCCTCTGCCTGTCATTTTTTTTACGATTAGTGGTACTATGCGTGCAAGCTACCAGATATGAGTGTCACTGTGCACTGGCAAAAGTTTGCAGAGTAGGCGCTGTAGGCTTCACACAAACGCCTGTAGGCATGCAACTGATATTCAATCAATTACAGCCAAAAAAGGGTTCTTTTATGTCACTGTACACTACGGTTGCACCAGATATGAGTGTCACTGTGCACTGGAAAAAGTTGGCAGAGTAGATGCAATAGGCTTCACACACACGCCTGTAGGCAGGCAACTGATATTCAATCGATTACAGTCAAAAAAGTGTTGTTTTATGTCACTGTACACTAGGTTGGACCAGATATGAGTGTCACTGTGCACTGGCAAAAGCTGGCAGAGTAGATGCAATAGGCCTCACACACACGCCTGTAGGCAGGCAACTGATATCCAATCGATTACAGTCAAAAAAGGGTTGTTTTATGTCACTGTACACTACGGTTGCACCAGATATGAGTGTCACTGTGCACTGGCAAAAGTTGGCAGAGTAGATGCAATAGGCCTCACACACATGCCTGTAGGCAGGCAACTGATAGTCAATCGATTACAGTCAAAAAAGGGTTGTTTTATGTCACTGTACACTACGGTTGCACCAGATA
The DNA here is from genome assembly GCA_027410445.1 of Discoglossus pictus. NCBI lineage: Eukaryota > Metazoa > Chordata > Amphibia > Anura > Alytidae > Discoglossus > Discoglossus pictus. The sequence continues at coordinate 34,153,862 of CM050172.1, read as the reverse complement.
TGAGTGTCACTGTGCACTGGCAAAAGTTGGCAGAGTAGATGCAATAGGCCTCACACACGCGCCTGTAGGCAGGCAACTGATATTCAATCGATTACAGTCAAAAAAGGCTTGGTTGTCTTATGTCACTGTACACTACGGTTGCACCAGATATTAGTGTCACTGTGCACTGGAAAAAGTTGGCAGAGTAGATGCAATAGGCTTCACACACACGCCTGTAGGCAGGCAACTGATATTCAATCGATTACAGTCAAAAAAGTGTTGTTTTATGTCACTGTACACTAGGTTGGACCAGATATGAGTGTCACTGTGCACTGGCAAAAGCTGGCAGAGTAGATGCAATAGGCCTCACACACACGCCTGTAGGCAGGCAACTGATATCCAATCGATTACAGTCAAAAAAGGGTTGTTTTATGTCACTGTACACTACGGTTGCACCAGATATGAGTGTCACTGTGCACTGGCAAAAGTTGGCAGAGTAGATGCAATAGGCCTCACACACATGCCTGTAGGCAGGCAACTGATAGTCAATCGATTACAGTCAAAAAAGGGTTGTTTTATGTCACTGTACACCACGGTTGCACCAGATATGAGTGTCACTGTGCACTGGCAAAAGTTGGCAGAGTAGATGCAATAGGCCTCACACACACGCCTGTAGGCAGGCAACTGATATTCAATCGATTACAGTCAAAAAAGGCTTGGTTGTCTTATGTCACTGTACACTACGGTTGCACCAGATATGAGTGTCACTGTGCACTGGCAAAAGTTGGCAGAGTAGATGCAATAAGCCTCACACACACGCCTGTAGGCAGGCAACTGATATTCAATCGATTACAGTCAAAAAAGGGTTGTTTTATGTCACTGTACACTACGGTTGCACCAGATATGAGTGTCACTGTGCACTGGCAAAAGTTGGCAGAGTAGATGCAATAGGCCTCACACACGCCTGTAGGCAGGCAACTGATATTCAATCGATTACAGTCAAAAAAGTGTTGTTTTATGTCACTGTACACTACAGTTGCACCAGATATGAGTGTCACTGTGCACTGGCAAAAGTTGGCAGAGTAGATGCAATAGGCCTCACACACACTCCTGTAGGCAGGCAACTGATATTCAATCGATTACAGTCAAAAAAGGGTTGTTTTATGTCACTGTACACTACGGTTGCACCAGATATGAGTGTCACTGTGCACTGGCAAAAGTTAGATGCAATAGGCCTCACACACATGCTAGCAGGCAGGCATATGCAATTAGATTACACAGAAAAATAATAAAATAAAATAAATGATGTTCTAGCCCTAAAAAGGGCTTTTTGGGTTGCTGTCCTTGCAGCAGATATCAGATGAGTCCTTCAGGTGTTTAGTGAAAGCTAAATACACAGCCTGGCTATCTATTTCCCTATTAAATCAGCAGCAGCTAGAATATATGTCCTCTCACAAAGAATGTAGCTTCAGAATGATTCTAAAATGGAGGCTGTCCTTCAGATGGAAGGCCCTGGAAGGGAGTGTATGCTGCTGATTGGCTGGAATGTGTCTGCTGACTGTAAGGTGCAGGGTCAAAGTTTCCTCAATGATAAAGAATAGGGGGCGGACCGAAAAGCGCATGTGTTCGCTGTTCGTTGCGAACGCGAACATGCGAAAATTGCCGCGAGTAGTTCTCCGGCGAACTGTTCGCGACATCACTAATTACAAATAAAAAATATCATATTATGTATATATATATATATTTATATATATATATATATACAGTCTATATATATATCTACTATAAATATATATTTTATATATATGTATGAATGTATATACAGTGTATATAAAAAGTCTACAAACCCCTGTTAAAATGTCAGGTTTCTGTGCTGTAAAAAAAAATGAGACAAAGATAAATCGTTTCAGAACTTTTTCCACCTTTAGTGTGACCAATAAACTGTACAACTCAATTGAAAAACAAACTGAAATCTTTTAGGTGGAGGGAAGAAAAATAAAAAATAAAAATAATGTGGTTGCATAAGTCTGCACACCCTCTTATAACTGGGGATGTAGCTTTGTTCAGAATTAAGCAATCACATTCCAAATCATGTTAAATAGGAGTCAGCATACACCTGCCATCATTTAAAGTGCCTCTGATTAACCCCGAATAAAGTTCAGCTGTTCTAGTTGGTCTTTCCTGAAATTTTCTTAGTCGCATCCCACAGCAAGAACTGGAGCTCCCTCCAAAATTGATGAAAAGACGAAAAGAAAACTGGTCTGGGAGGCAACCAAAAGGCCTACAGCAACATTAAAGGAGCTGCAGGAATATCTGGCAAGTACTGGCTGTGTGGTACATGTGACAACAATTTCCAGTATTCTTCATATGTCTGGGCTATGGGGTAGAGTGGCAAGACAAAAGCCTTTTCTTACAAAGAAAAAAACATCCAAGCCAGACTACATTTTGCAAAAACACATCTGAAGTCTCCCAAAAGCATGTGGGAAAAGGTGTTATGGTCTGATGAAACCAAGGTTGAACTTTTTGGCCATAATTCCAAAAGATATGTTTGGCGCAAAAACAACACTGCACATCACCAAAAGAACACCATACCCACAGTGAAGCATGGTGGTGGCAGCATCATGCTTTGGGGCTGTTTTTCTTCATCTGGAACTGGGGCCTTAGTTAAGATAGAGGGAATTATGAACAGTTCCAAATACCAGTCAATATTGGCACAAAACCTTCAGGCTTCTGCTAGAAAGCTGAACATGAAGAGGAACTTCATCTTTCAGCATGACACCTACCCAAAGCATACATCCAAATCAACAAAGGAATGACTTCACCAGAAGAAGATTAAAGTTTTAGAATGACCCAGCCAGAGCCCAGACCTGAATCCGATTGAAAATCTGTGGGGTGATCTGAAGAGGGCTGTGCACAGGAGATGCCCTCGCAATCTGACAGATTTGGAGTGTTTTTGCAAAGAAGAGTGGGCAAATCTTGCCAAGTCAAAATGTGCCATGCTGATAGACTCATACCCAAAAAGACTGAGGGCTGTAATAAAATCAAAAGGTGCTTCAACAAAGTATTAGTTTAGTAGTATCTTTGTCTCATTTTTTTACAGCACAGAAACCTGAACTTTTATCAGGGGTGTGTAGACTTTTTATATATATATATATATATATATATATATATATATATATATATATCTGTGTTTGTATAAAATATATACCTTAAAAAATAAGGAAAAAGTGGTGGCTCTAGCTATATAGCTTGTACACAAACACTTTAACAGGGGGTGCACCTAGGGATAGATACTGATAAATCTTATATTATAGAAAAAAGATTCCTTTTAAAGGCATACCTATGTTTACCAATCTCCAGAGAGAATAATTTAAAACATAACTTGTATTAATTCTTAATAAACATACTAATATTTAAAATGTATAAACAAGCGCAGGTTTAGGATTCAGGTGGAATATTCTGTCATATTTCATGTATGGAGAATAATTTTGTAGAATAGCAATATTATTGTAATAGAAAGAGTCCAGGTAGATTATAATAATGATTGCTATTTTATCTATGGGGATTATATAGAGAGTAGAGATGTCGCGAATAGTTCGCCGGCGGACTGTTCCCGGCGAACATAGCATGTTCGCGTTTGCGGCGAACTGCGAACATATGCGATATTCGACCCGCCCCCTATACTTTATCATTGAGCAAACTTTGACCCTGTATGTCACAGTCAGCAGACACATTCCAGCCAATCAGCAGCATACACTCCCTTCCAGAGCCTTCTACCTCATGGACAGCAGCCATTTTGGAATCATAACTAACTTGCAGTCTTACTGAGAGGAGGCTGAGTGTAGGTGATAATGCATCAATAGGGAAAACCAGAGCTAGGCTACTGTACACAGTGTGCAATACAGTCCTGAAGGACTCTTTTGATCTCTGCTGCAAGGACACCCCTGTGTCTCTTCCCCCCCTTATCATCATCCTCCCCTCACCTTAGCACCCAACCCTAACACCCCTCACACTTATCCATAACACCCATCAACCTAGCACCTAACCCTAACACCCCTCACACTTATCCCTAAGACCTAAAACCCCTCACACTTATTCCTAACATGCCTCACCCTATCACCCCTCACACTTATCCCTAACACCCCTTACCCTAACCCTAACACCCCTCACACTTATCCATAACACCCCTCACCCTAACCCTAACACCCCTCACACTTATCCCTAACACCCCTCACCCTAACACATAACCCTAACACCAATCACACTTATCCCTAACACCCATTAACCTAACACCTAACCCTAACATTCTCACACTAATCCCTAAGACCTAACATCCCTCACACTTATTCCTAACATGCCTCACCCTAACACCCTTTACACTTATCCCTAACACCCCTCACCCTATCACCCCTCACACTTAGCCCTAACACCCCTCACCCTAACACCTAACCCCTTCACCCTTATCCCTAACACCCCTTACCCTAACACCCCTCACACTTATCCCTGTGTCTCTCCCCCCCTAATCATCAAGGGAGGAGGGAGGATGATGAGGGAGGGGGGAAAAGAGACACAGGGGAGGATGATGAGGAAGGGGGGGAAGAGACACAGGGGAAGATGATGAGGGAGGGGGAAAAGAGACACAGGGGAGGATGATGAGGGAGGGGGGAAAGAGACACAGGAGAGGATGATGATGGAGGGGGGAAGAGACACAGGGGAGGATGATGAGGGAGGGGGTAAAGAGATACAGGGGAGGATGATGAGGGAGGTGGGAGGATGATGAGGGAGGGGGGATGAGACACAGGGGAGGATGATGAGGAAGGGGGGAAAAAGACACAGGGGAGGATGATGAGGGAGGGGGTAAAGAGATACAGGGGGGGATGATGATGGAGGGGGATGTTAGGTTATTTATGCCCTTTATGGATAAAAACCAGACTCTGCATCAACAAAAAATTTTATGTTCGCAACATCACTAATAGAGAGTAGGTTTAAAAATACAGAGATATAGAAGAGTTAATTTTCTAAAGTCACCAGTGTTTAAAGTGACTGATTCTTAGTATATGGAAAGTGCTAATAGAGATAACGTGCTATAGTGACTATTATCACAACCAATCCGTTTTAGTGCTTGTAATCAATACTGAGTTGGTCTGACTCTCTATGTTGTTCCTTAAGTAAATCCTATATGATATTCACAAACTGTTACAGTCTGGACTATAACTCTTCTGTCTACAAATACTAAATGCATGAACGTTTGGATTTTTGTCCACTCAACAGCTCTAGACTCTTTTACTCATAGTTTATCAGGTAGCCCTTTTTGTCTCCCTCTCCTGAGTAGTGTCATGTACTTGGGAATAAGTTATTATTGTTATCTAATATGCTTTGGATATAGGGGACACTCAGTTTAGGCTGTTGGAATCTAGCAAGTAGCCACCTAGACGTTTGCCGATGACGTCCTGTGTCACCCGACGAACGTTTCTAAAATTTCCTCAGGGGTTTCCCTTTCAGCCTTGGAGGAAGCTTTGGGTGAAATGCGCGCATCAGCTGTGTTCTGTGTCCTAGTATGATGACGTCATTACCAACCGCAGCATGTCTGTTTGTTTAGAACCGGAGGAGCAAGGACTGTTATCTTCACCATTATAAGGGAAGTCTCTTCCACTATACTAATAGTAGTGCTGATTTAAGCACATTATTTGCTTCATTTGCTGCTTATTTCACATCCAATCTATTGTTTATTTAGTCTCTCAGGGGGTAATTGGTGGACCCCACAAGCCATCACATTTATAGAGGGTCCTTTTTCACTTTGGTAATTTTTAATTTGAGGGAGCAAGTGACAGGCTCCACAAGCCACTATACCAGTCCATGTAGGGCTTTAAGTTTAGGGTTCATCTCCGATTACGATGCTATTCAATTGCTCAAGTCTATAAGTTACTACTCCAAAGCCGAAACCATAAAGCGTGCACTGAATCATAGCATTTCAGGGCGGGATCATGATCAACTAGGCAAGCTCGTAACCTCCCATTTTGAATCAGCCAAAAGAAAATGACACCGTAATTTTTACGGCAGTAAGACATGAAGGTTACATGTCAATTAATTAGGTTCGGGGGTCCGAAATGCGATCAGACTCGCAAACCCGCAAAATAAAGAATTATGAAAATGAATGCTAATACTGTTCTAGTTTATATGGGTGGACTGATATGTTTTAATTCATTGATACCCGAGATCGATTTAGCCCCAAAATGAAACAAAATATGAATGTCATTTTCTGCCAATTTACGAGCTTGAGACAGGCTTGCAATTAATTATAATGTCTATCATCACTTTCCCCGTCATTTACAGTGCAGTATTGATTTTTTATTTGCATTTACAGAGCTATGAATAGGTGTTTAACCCCCTTGGGTCCTCTCTAGCACTCGTAGGATTTTCTCCTTCTTTTGCCAATTACGGGTGTGAAAACATTTGCGGGCTTGGGGAAATTGAGCAATTGAATAGCGATTTGCGATTTTAGCCATCATAACTCTTGCGAAAGTGAAAAATCAAAGGCTTCAGGAGGCTGCAAGTTACCAGTTTAACCATTGCCCTTTTTTCAAGGCCAGATGACATAGATTTTAAAGCCAGATGACATAGATGGTAATGCTGTCCTGATGAATACAAATTACTACATTGATATGTGTGAGAGGATATTATGTGATAGAGACATGTTTCACATTCTGTCATCTGATCCTGCAGCTTACTTTATGAGTGAACTAAAATGTGTTTTGGATGAAGCCAAGTACAACAAGGAAATTACACACAATGAATATGACTATCTACTACCAAAAAACCTGATTATCGCTGCATTTTATGCTCTCCCCAAGATTCCTAAAAAAGTAATTCTGGTACCAGGGACACCCATAGTATCTAGTTCAGGTCAACCTGACAAAGTAATTTAGTAACTTCATTGAATATCATTTAAAAGAATATGTTACCGCACTTCCATTTTTCATTAGGGACGCCACAGACACTCCCCATCACTTGGATGGACTTATAGCTCCATCATCTGATAAATTGGCAAGTATAGATGTGGAGTGTTTGTATAGCAGTATTCCACATCAGTTGGGGTTAGAGGCTGCTAAATACTTTTTCAATATGAAAAGCAGCCGTTTTGGTGATTTAAACATCCTGGTGTTGAACCTGCTTAAACGTGTCCTGACAATTAACTACTTTATCGTTACTAATAATTGGTACCACCAAACAAAGATTACAGCTATGAGCACCCCATGTGCCCCGAGCTCTGCTAATTTATCCTCAATTGGTGAGGATCTCAGCATGTATTCAATGAATCAATAAGTATACACATGGAAAAAAGGCTCCCATGGATATGATTCATTGATAATATTTTTATACTACGGCATGGCACCAATTCTGAGTTTGCAAATTTTGTGGTGATCTTGAATAACAATGATCTCGGAATAAAATTTACCTTTGTTGTAGAAGAACCCCTTTTGAATCTTAAGGTTATCAAAGATCCAACTGGTAATATTCATACAACCTGTTTCTGTAAAATGGCAGCAACCTGTTGGAATGGTCTAGTTACCATCCAATCCCACTTGCACCTATTTCTTGGCATTTTCTAGAAAGTATTCTATTTGTACTTGGGTCACACATACAATTGTGCATCTGTGGTGGTTCAATGGTGATATTCTGGTCTGCCAAGCAGGAGGACAGGGTTTGAGTAATGGCCAATCCACTATCCCTTATGGAGTGTTATATTATGCATATAGATGTGCAGGATGTTTGCACACTGTGGACTTTCAGGTTGCCTCTTCAAACAGGAAGTGTGCATGTATACTATTTATGTACTAGTCACTTGCCCGTCACAAATGATGTGATAATATTTCGTTTTTATTCCCGCCCCCTCTCTGTCTCTTTCCCCCCTCTCCCTACCTGTGTCTCTTCCCCTCTACTTGGTCTCTTCCCCACATACATGGTCTCTTCCCCACCCTCTGTCTCTCCGTCCTTCCCCCTCTCCCTCCCCTGGGTCTCTTTCCCCTCTCTCTCTCCCTTGTGTCTCTTCCTCCCTCTTCCTCACCTGTGTAGCTTCCACACCCCTCTCCCTCCCCGTCCTGTATCTCCTTTCTGCCCCCTCCCCTGTGTCAGCTTTCTCCCCCTCTCCCTCCCATGTGTCTTCTTTCTCCCTCCCTTGTGTCTCCTTTCTCCCCCCACCCTTTCCCTCTCCTGTGTCTCCTTTCTACCTCCCTCTCCCACCCTTTTGTCTTCTTTCTCCCTCTCCCTCCCGCTCCTGCTCCCGCTCCTGCTCCCGGCGCACAATGTGGCATCTGCGCCGCAATGTGCATGCGTGACGCAACTGCACTGCCATGCTTTGCACATGCGCGTCTCACAGCGTAATGTGAATGCGCAACTCGCAACTTGCGAGTATCTAGTTGTAGTAATTGCAAGTTAGTCATAACTTTTAACATAGAGTTACCGACAGACTCACAATTACCACAACTATTATATGTGATGGTAATTTTTTTATTGTGTATGTATATTTAATGATTCTATTAAATGTTATGCTTATTCCAATTTTACAAAAATTACTTCTATATATTGTTGTGCACTAGGAGACATATGTGTTCATTTGCTTATCCAATTATCTTAACTGAGGGTCCCTGTTTCCATTACAAGCCAAAATAAACGCCCTCATAATTCAGCTCTGGGTAAGTTATTTACAAACACAAGGCTAATTCCTGTACTTATAAACAGAAACAAATGAAAGTTATAATGGGACTTGCCCGTCAAAAATGATGGGGCAATAAAATTTGAAGCCATGGGAATGCTATTTGACACACAATGTAAACCGTTTTGAACTCTGAGGACCTTTAGCGCTCATTGGGAGCCATGCGCTGACCGCCTTCGGCGCTAATTGCGAGCCTCTCCTGTCATGTACTTTTGGTCCTCTGAGCACCTTCATCAGTCATGATAAAGATATATATATATTAGTGATGTCGCGAACATCAAATTTTCGGCTCGCGAACCGCGGACGCGAATTTCATCAAATGTTCGCGAACGGGCGAACATCGGCGAACCGCCATAGACTTCAATGGGCAGGTGAATTTCAAAACCCACAGGGACTCTTTCTGGCCACAATAGTGATGTGAAAGTTGTTTCAAGGGGACTAACACCTGGACTGTGGCATGCCGGAGGGGGATCCATGGCAAAACTCCCACGGAAAATTACATAGTTGATGCAGAGTCTGGTTTTAAGAAATAAAGGGCATAAATCACCTAACATTCCTAAATTGTTTGGAATAACATGCTTTAAAACACAATCAGGTAGTGTAAGGGTTACACCCGCTTCACAGTAACAGACCAATCTCCCCGTTTAATGCACCGCAAACAACCGCAAACAGTTCCTTTGCACAACCGCAAACTCCCCATTTGCACAAGGTTGGATACCAAGCTAGCCATGTCCCGTTCCTTGTCCTCACTGATGTCATTGAAGGTCTCTTCCTCCACCCAGCCACCAAGGGTCCCCGAAAGGTGACAACAAGCCACCTGGGGCGCCTGCTGTGTTTGGTCTTTCACCTCCTCAAAGCCACCTTCCTCCTATGACTCCTCTTCTTCAGACTCCTCTCTCTGCGTTGCCTCTGTCTGCGCTATTATAAGGTGTGTACTGTTAAGTAGTACTATTCCTATCGGTTTAATCCCTGTTATGTCCACTATAAGGGGACGTGTATATGGCATGGATTTTTGGAACAGGGAGATGGAAAAAGATGCTTGGTCGGACCACCTACTTCGAATTTGGGGCACTGCACGTGAAATGTAATGTGCCACCAGATAGGAGTGGTGTATTAAGTTGTACTTTTTATTCCTATCAGTTTGATAACTATTACGTCACCTATCAGGGGACGTGTATATGGCATGGAAATTTGGAACAGGGAGATGGAAAAAGATGCTTGGTCGGTCCTCCCACTTCAAATTTGGGGCACTGCATGTGCAATCTAAGGTGCCACCAGATAGGAGTGGTATGTTCAGTTGTACTATTTATTCCTATCAGTTTGATACCTGTTACGTCACCTATCAGAGGACGTGTATATGGCATGGATTTTTGGAACAGGGAGATGGAAAAAGATGCTTGGTCGGTCCTCCCACTTCAAATTTGGGGCACTGCGCATGCAATCTAAGGTGCCACCAGATAGGAGTGGTGTGTTTAGTTGTACTATTTATTCCTATCAGTTAAATACCTGTTACGTCACCTATCTTTCCTCCCAATAGCACATTCTATATGTCATCAACCGGCCTGGGTGTATTTAGAGAACCACACTTTAAGGCCCTTAACCTGGGACAAGGTGGCTTGGCTATCAGAATTGCCTCAGAGCCTTAAAAACTCGCCAAACACCCTAATCAGACACTCACTATCATACTGGAAATCGGCCAAGAAACGCACGGGTTTGTTACCTGGATCCACCCAAATGACTCCAATTCTTGACCACCCTCAGGCCCCGAAACACATGAGCACAACATCACAACACTGGTGGAGGTCAAGGAAACTAGATAGAGTGGGAGACTGGTTAGTAAAGGGCCAGATGCTCACCTATGAGGAACTGAGGGACAAGCATGAGCTACCGCTGTCAGAACATTACAATTACTGTAGGCTGAGGCATTTCACACACTCCCTGACCCAGAAACAGGGGACACCGGTCTTAAATTTGTTCTCCAAAATTTGTAAAGATAAACCTCTATCAAGGGGGATCATTGGGTCGCTTTACAAATATAAAACATTTGTTACTGGTTGAAGCGACACTGGGGGAAGGACCGGAGTGGGGGAGCCCTGGAAACCCTTCAGAAGCAACCGGCTGCAAAATCATCCCAGGAAAGGAGAGGTTGCTTATTGAAGCCTGCCCTAGGGTAACCCAAGGGTGATTGCCCAGGTTAGATATTGTAAATAATAAGATAATACTGCTGGAGGGATGATAGCTAATAGGACTTTGGTGTTTCCTGCAGATATACTCTTTACTATTGTCTGTTTTACCATGTTTTAGGTATCTCTTAAATTGCAATCACAGTAAAAAATAAGATTATTAACCTAAAAAGTAAAAATAAGAAGGAATAGCCAGCTAACTTTCACAAAATGTCTCTATTGTAAATATGTATTTTTGCACAAATGTTATGCAAGACTGTTCAAAAATGCTTTATTTTTCATTACATGCTGCACGCCTTCTAAAATAAAATAATTTAAATGCAAAAATTAGGTATTGTTGCAGCGACCAGAAAAATTGATGTTAGTTTGCCAGGCAGAAAGTGCCCTAAAACATTGCGTCTTGAACCCTAGTTGGTGGCGGATAAGTCACGCAAGTCATCCGGCATTCAGGGATAAAATACAGCAGCGAGTGGACCATTATAAGCTCAAGGAAGCTCATCTATCAGGCCTTTTTTAATCGACTGTATCGCCCACTGTCAGTCCCTTCGGGATCCATCCCTCATTCATCTTAATAAAGGTGAGGTAATCTAGACTTTTTTGACCTAGGCGACTTCTCTTATCAGTGACAAAACCTCCTGCTGCACTGAAGGTCCTTGAAGCGGGGCAGGACAGAAGTTCGATGGCAAATTGGGATAGCTCAGGCCACAGGGCAAGCGTGCACACCCAGTAGTCAAGGGGTTCATCGCTCCTCATAGTGTCGATATCTGTAGTTATGGCGAGGTAGTCTGTTACCTGACGGTCGAGTCGTTCTCTGAGGGTGGACCCCGAAGGGCTGTGGCGATGCATAGGACTTAAAAAGCTCCGCATGTCCTCCATCAACAACACGTCTGTAAAGCGTCCTCTCCTTGCCGGTGTGGTCGTGGGAGGTGGAGGATTATGTTCACCTCTTCGGCTGTTAGATTGACGTTGTGCTGTGACATCACCCTTAAACGCTGTGTAAAGCATACTTTTTAATTTATTTTGGAAGTGCTGCATCCTTTCCGACTTGTGGTAATTCGGTAACATTTCAGGCACTTTCTGCTTATACCGGGGGTCTAGTAGCGTGGACACCCAGTACAGGTCGTTCTCCTTCATCCTTTTTATACTAGGGTCCCTCAACAGGCACGACAGCATGAGAGACCCCATTTGCACAAGGTCGGATGCCGAGCTAGTCATGTCCCGTTCCTCGTCCTCAGTGATCTCACTGAAGGTATGTTCTTCCCCCCAGCCATGTACAACACCACGGGTACCAGATAGGTGACAACGAGCACCCTGGGATGCCTGTTGTGGTTGGTCTTCCTCCTCCTCCTCAAAGCCACATTCCTCCTCTGACTCCTCTTCCTCACAATCCTCTTCCAGCAGGTCCAGCAAGCGATGCTGATAAGGCTGTTTCTGGTGGTGATGGTGACCACAACTCTTCCTCTTCCTCTTCACGCTCATCTACGGCCTGATCCAGCACTCTTCGCAGGGCACGCTCCAGGAAGAAAACAAATGGTATGATGTCGCTGATGGTGCCCTGGGTGCGACTGACCAGGTTTGTCACCTCCTCAAAAGGACGCATAAGCCTACAGGCATTGCGCATGAGCGTCCAGTAACGTGGCAAAAATATCCCCAGCTCCGCAGAGGCTGTCCTAGCACCCCGGTCATACAAATACTCGTTAACGGCCTTTTCTTGTTGAAGCAGGTGGTAGAACATTAGGAGTGTTGAATTCCAACGTGTCGGGCTGTCTAAAATCATGTTGTTTCGCTGCTGGATATCTGTAAAGTGCGCCATGGCCACACACTTTCCTGGCTTGCTTCAGGACGTCCTGTAAGCCTGGGTGCTTATGCACAAAGCGTTGTACAATCAGATTACACACATGTGCCATGCACGGCACATGTGTCAACTTGCCCAAATTCAATGCCGCCAACAAATTTCTTCCGTTGTCACAAACCACTTTGCCGATCTCCAGTTGGTGCGGAGTCAGCCACTGATCCACCTGTGCGTTCAGGGCAGACAGGAGTGATGGTCCGGTGTGACTCTCTGCTTTCAGGGAAGTCAACCCCAAGACGGCGTGACACTGCCGTATCCGGGATGTGGAATAGTACCTGTGGAGCTGGGGGGGGGGGGGGGGGGGGGGGGTGCCGTTGGTGTGGAGCAAGACATAGCAGCAGCAGAAGAGGACTCAGCTGAGGAGGTTATGGAAGAGGATGGAGTAGGAGGAGTAGAGGAGGTGGCAGCAGGCCTGCCTGCAAGTCGTGGCGGTGTCACCAACTCCTCTGCAGAGCCACTTATGCCATGCTTGGCAGCCGTCACCAGGTTTACCCAATGCTCAGTGTAGGTGATATACCTGCCCTGACCGTGCTTTGCAAACCAGGTATCAGTGGTGAGATGGACCCTTGCCCCAACACTGTGTGCCAGACATGCCATTACTTCCTTTTGCACAATCGAGTACAGGTTGGGGATTGCCTTTTGTGCAAAGAAATTTCGGCCGGGTACCTTCCAATGCGGTGTCCCAATAGCTACAAATTTTTTTGAACGCCTCAGACTCCATCAGCTTGTATGGTAAAAGCTGGCGGGCTAAGAGTTCAGACAAGCCAGCTGTCAGTTGCCGGGCAAGGGGGTGACTTTGTGACATTGGCTTCTTACGCTCAAACATGTCCTTGACAGACACCTGACTGTGGGCAGATGAGCAGGGACTGCTCAGGGCGAGACACGGAGTGGCGGATTGTTGAGAGGGGGCAAGCAGGGCAGCAGTGGTTGACGTGGCTGAAGATGCTGGACCAGGAGGAGGATGGCGGCTTTGACTTTGTGTGCTGCTTGTACTCATGTGTTGATCCCATAGACGTTTGTGATGTGACATCATGTGCCTTCGCAAAGAAGTTGTACCTAGGTGGGTGTTGGACTTCCCACGACTCAGTTTCTTTTTGCACAGGTTGCAAATGGCATCACTGTTGTCACAGGCAGACACACGAAAAAATTGCCACACTGCTCTGCAATGACGGCATTCTGGTGGTGGCAACAGCATGTGTTGACTGGCGTGCTGTCTGGCTGACCCCGGGTGCCGATGCATGCTGTCTGACTGTGCCACTAGCTACTTTCGACGACCTCCCCCTGCTTTCAACTCGTCTCCTCCTCCTCTCTGTCTCCCCATCTGAACTTTCCTCCTGTTCTTCTTCTCTTATAGCGGGCACCCACGTGACATCCATGGACGCATCGTCATCATCAACCGCTTCACTTGTATCTAAAAACTCAACAAAGGAAGCAGCACCGGGTACAACATCATCATCATCATCAGACCGTACGTCCATGTGTGTAATGCTGCCTGACTGGGACATATCCCTGTTATCTACATCCTCTGGCACTAATGTTTGCGCATCACTCATTTCTTCCAACAAACGTGTAAATAACTCTGCTGACAGATCAAGTGAAGCGGCTGTGGTGCTAGTGTTGGTGGTGGCGGCAGGCGGGCGAGTGGTAACTGGAGAGGTGTCCGAAGCTAAGCTGGAGGAGGATGGTGCGTCTAGGTTCTAAGCGGAAGCTGTAGAAGATTGGGTGTCCTGTGTTAGCCAGTCAACCATGTCCTCAGAACTTTTCAAGTTCAGGGTACGTTGCCTCTGAAAACTGGGCATTATTCTAGGGCCAAAGGTAATCACAGCACCACGACCACGACGGCCCCTGCGGGATGGCCTGCCTCTGCCTGTCATTTTTTTTCCGATTAGTGGTACTATGCGTGCAAGCTACTGTGACACCAGATATGAGTGTCAATGTGCACTGGCAAAAGTTGTCAGAGTAGGCGCTGTAGGCCTCACACACACGCCTGTAGGCAGGCAACTGATATTCAATCGGTTACAGTCAAAAAAGTGTTGTTTTATGTCACTGTACACTAGGTTGAACCAGATATGATTGTCACTGTACAATGGCAAAAGTTGGCAGAGTAGGCGCTGTAGGCCTCACACACACGCCTGTAGGCAGGCAACTGATATTCAATCGATTACAGTCAAAAAAGTGTTGTTTTATGTCACTGTACACTAGGTTGCACCAGATATGAGTGTCACTGTGCACTGTCAAAAGTTGGCAGAGTAGGCGCTGTAGGCCTCACACACACGCCTGTAGGCAGGCAACTGATATTCAATCGAATACAGTCAAAAAAGGGTTCTTAAATGTCACTGTACACTAGGTTGCACCAGATGTGAGTGTCACTGTGCACTGGCAAAAGTTGGCAGAGTAGATGCAATAGGCTTCACACACACGCCTGTAGGCAGGCAACTGATATTCAATTGATTACAGTCAAAAAAGTGTTGTTTTATTTCACTTAACACAATAGAAGCTGTTAGGTGTTAGCCTGTCAAACACACACGATGGCAGGCAGGCATATGCAATTAGATTACACAGAAAAAAATAATAAAATAAAATAAATGATGTTCTAGCCCTAAAAAGGGCTTTTTGGGTTGCTGTCATTGCAGCAGATATCAGATGAGTCCTTCAGATCTGTAGTGCAAGCTAAATACACAGCCTGGCTATTTATTTCCCTTTTAAATCAGCATCAGCTCCAATATATGTCCTCTCTCAACGAATGTAGCTTCAGAATGACTTTCAATTGGATGCTGTCCTTCAGATGGAAGGCTCTGGAAGGGAGTGTATGCTGCTGATTGGCTGGAATGTGTCTGCTGACTGTGAGGTGCAGGGTCAAAATTTCCTCAATGATAAAGAATAGGGGGCAGACCAAAAAGCGCATGTGTTCGCCGTTCGCTGCGAACGCGAACATGCCAAAATCGCCGTGAATAGTCCGCGGGCGAACTGTTCGGGACATCACTAATATATATTTTTATATATATGTAGTTAAGTAATAATTAATTATTTATTGAATCAAGTGAGGAGGGGGGTTTAGAATGAGGAGGGGCGGTTGAGGATGAGTAGAGGGGAGGGAAAGAGACACAGGGGGTTAGAGAGACACAGGGGAGTTAGAGAGAAACGGAGGGAAGAGTGACTCGAGTATAAGCCGAGGGGGCCCTTTTTAGCCTTAAAAAAAGGGCTGAAAAACAGTAATATAGTTTAAGTATTTATAATTCATATATGCAGCCAGCAATAGCCTGAAGAGCTAACAATCTGTTTGTATTTTCCGACAGCATATTATTATTATTATCGTTTATTTGTAACGCGACAACATATTCCGTAGTGCTATACATGAGTTAAGTTACAGGCAATGTTCAAGATTCACACATTGCAATGAATGGAGGGCCCTGCCTTTGAGCTTGGAGTCCGGTGTCCATAGCGCTTTCCCTAAAGCACTTTGCAGGATTGAAACTCGCAGACTTACAATCTAAAGGTTGAAGTTTGCATGTGGTACAGTAGGGAGAGAGTATTGCTGAGCATGTTAGGGAAGAAGGTTATAGGCTTCTTTAAAGAGGTGCGTTTTTATTGAAGTTTTGAAGCATTTAAGGCAAGAGGATAGTCTGGTGAAGCGAGGCAAGGAGTTCCAGAGAATAGGGGCAGCACAAGAAAAGTCCTGGAGGTGGGAGTGAGAGGAGGTGACAAGAGTAGTGATGTGTAAAGTGCTATGTGTTTGGCAGTGTTTTGGGGTTTGGCTCATGTAGCCTCGTCTTTATTTGGTCAGCGGCCATTTTTTCCTCGCTTAGGCGATTTTCAAGTGGCGAAAATCATCTAAATCTGCTTAAATTCGCGTTCGACCTCACTCCCAGACATCCTGGGTGTTGCCCTGTGCTGTCTGTGATGTTTTTTGTTGTATTTAGTGTGTTTTTATTGTTTTTTGTTTTCACAGTTCGTCCCCTAATCTCGTATTTTTTTGCGTCTCGTCTCTTTTTTTTCTGAGTCCTGCATATCATAATTTGTTTTTTTCCCACGTTTGTCAACCGCTTGGAGGCCAAGGAGATCCCGCGTTTAGGAAGTGTTTTGTGACTATGTCCCGCGGGTTTCATTGCCTCATCGTGTTTGTGGTGATAGTTGAGGTGCGTTGTAGTGCCTTAACGGCTCGCCTCGCTAGGCAAGGCTTGCAGGCGATGACCGTCTTTGATGCTCATCGCCTAAGTGCTACGTGTTAATGGCTCGCCTCGCTTCGCGAAGCTCGCAGCGATGAGCACCTTTGGCGCTCATGGGCTAAGTGCTAAGTGTTAACGTCTCGCCTCGCTTTGCGTGGCTCGCTGAGATGAGCGCCAAAGGGTCTCATCGCCTAAGTGCTACGCGTTAACGGCTCGCAAGCGATGAGCACCTGCGACGCTCATCGCCTAACTTGTACGCACCATGCAAAGTGTGACAACATCTCAAAGTTTGACAACTATTATATGTGATGTATATGTTTTATATAAAAGATGACAGATATCCAGTGATTTACTAATAGCATTGCCCCAATCTGTACAGCAGGTGGCGCTATTGGTGCAGCACTTTCCATGGATGTCCTACAGTAATACACAGTCAGCACTATGGCGGGTACCCAGCGCTGCTTCATACTCTTGTGCTCCGAAACAATAACGTATTCACAAGTACAAAAATGAGTAAAGATTGTACAAATTAAAGTTATAATGGAAAGTATACAGGTATACCCTGAGTAAATTGTCTAAATCTGCTTAAATTTGCATTCCACCTCACTCCCAAACGTCCTGGCTGTTGCCCCGTGCTGTCTGTGATATTTTTGTAATTTTTACAAGATAAAGATATAGATAAAGAAGGAGTGGGAGAGAAGAGAGAGAATGGGGAGAAATAAAAGGAGAAACAAAAAAGGGATATACATTTAATTTAGGTATTTTATGCTTGTATACATTTTCATACATAAATAATATCCATTCACACACATTTACTATATGTACACATTCTACTATAGGATATTTCCACAAGTAGTATATATTCGTAATAGATCTTTTATTATCTGTGTCCTTGAAGATTGGTACAGAGAGAAATAACAAAAAAAAGGGGTCAACACTTTTATGTGGCTAAATATGAATTGCCACATACTAGATTTTTAAAAAAACAATCTTTAATGAAAATGATTTCAAATATTTTTTATAATTAAAATCCGATCGTTTAAAACAAAGAATGTATACAAACAGATCTCTGAATTTATTCTCCAGAGAATACAATGATGTCACTACAGTAATTGGTTTAGATATAATGGGATATATTTTTTATTTTTTAAAACGGCTTATAACAAATAAACAAGGATATTAAGTTTAGGTCTTTCTTTCTCTCCAACTACTAGATTTGAGTTATTTGATCAAGTAAAAGATTTAAATCTATTTGCCGAAAATTGGACATATATAAATACCACAATATGGTCAAACAAAAAGAATTGGATGAGATGGGCCTAACTCAAATAGAAAAGGAATTTTACGCCACAATTCTCCCTTTCTCCACCTTTGGAAATGTTTGTACAGTTGGTAACAAAGGTGTGACGAAGTGCCCTTCGCCACTTTGTCTTGGAGAGGACTGTTTGCCAGCCTCCTGCCTTTTGACTATGGACCGGCATTTAAATACTTTATTTTCCTATGCCGAAAGACTTTGGTTCCATGGCCATTGAACTATATGTATGTGGTCTGAGCGCCATTCAATAATAATTTGTGCTCAGACCTAAGCTATCTGCAGATATGTTCTGGGTTATAATATGTTGTGGTTATGTCTGTAAAAATATTGTATTGTGTGGTATGCAGTCAAATATCTTTAGTCTCATACACTTGGTCAGGAGTTGCCCATCTGCCGCTTAATACTATCTGCGAAAACACACAAGAGATAGCAGGAGCTGAACAAGATAAACCTCACAGGGTGTGGCCAGGACTTGAACAAAGAGCCAGTATGGGGTTTCCCCAGGGGCATAGTCCAGGAGGAAACAGGAAGTGTTCACTGGGACAGTCTGGGTGAGAATGAGCATAGTAGCCACGCCTGGGGTTGGCCCATGGGAGGAGTCTCATGGTTCCCACGTAGGGACCCTGTCTGTTTGGCCAGAGGTAATTAGGGGTTGACCAAAGGTAGTCACTGCCCCTACTGTGTATGTGAAGTGTTTAAAAATGTGTGTTGTTTTTAAAATAAAGTTAGTTCTATTTGACCCTTCAAAACGTAGTCTCATCTCGTTCTTGGAGGGGATTGCTATATCATACTGTGGATTGCTATGCTTTTGCATACTCCCTTGAGCTGTAACTACTGAACGCTTGTTCCTGATGTACTATCCTTGGAGTCTGTGGTGGTTTTGGTGTCCGGTGCAGTGCTTGTAGGCCTCGACGCAAACTAGGACGCGTCTATCAACGGAGGTACCCGGTCGGGGTGCCAGGAGATCCGTTACAAAAGGAATTAAGGGAATTCTACAAAAAGACTCCAAAATATACATCAACTACCAACTTAAATAGAGAATTAGATGCTCTCAAAAAATTGCAAGACAATGACAAAATTACCATAAAACCTTCAGATAAAGGAGGGAATGTGGTAATATTAGATACTACAGAATATGTAAAAATGACTCAAACACTATTAGATGATAAACAATCCTATCTGAAGCTAAAATCAGACCCAACAGAGGAATGTATAGCATCATTGCAAAAACTAGTAGATGATGCAAAAGAGCTAGGATTTATATCAAAAATTGAATCGAAATTTTTAGTAAACAAAAATCCAACGATTCCAAACTTTCTACACAATACCCAAAATACACAAAAGCACAAAAAACTTCCAGGAAGACCTATTGTGTCAGGGATAGAAAGTGTAACAGTCCTAGCATATACGTAGATGAAACTCTGAAACAATATGTGGTAACTTTACCATCCTACATAAAAGATACCAAAGACACTCTATGTAGGATTGATGGAATAACAACAACAAAAAACACACTACTTGTAACAATGGATGTTGAATGTCTGTATACTAGCATTAAACATGAACAAGGTCTAATAGCAGTTAAATCATATTTGGCTACAAAGAGATGAGACTATGAAGAATATAACAGCTTTATAATGAAATTATTGGAGTTTATCCTTGAAAACAAGTATTTCCTTTTGAATAAACAATTATACAAACAAAAGAGGGGTACAGCAATGGGAACACCTTGTGACCCAAATTATGCAAATTTATGTTTGGGGCACTGGGAACATACAAAGGTGTTCTCAGAAGCAAATTAATTCTGTACACAAAAGATAGAATTATGGATACGTTTCATAGATGACGTCCCGGTCCTATGGTCTGGTACCAAAAAAGAACTAAAGGAATCTGTAAAAATCTTTAACACAAACAACAATAATTTAAGATTGACGGTTGAATCCAACAAGAAAACGATAACATTTCTTGATTTAAGTTTTGAAATCAATGAAAAACAAGAACTTGAGACTAAGACACACACACAGAAAAACAACCGCAACCAATTCCTTATTACACTGGCAAAGTCATCACCCAACATCAACTAAAAAAGCAATACCAATAGGCCAGTACCTACGTCTGAGACTTAATTGCAGGAACATCAATGATTTCAAAGCACAAGCAAAAGAATTACAGGAACAATTTATTCAAAGAGGATATTCCATGAAAACATTAAAAACTGGGTACCATAGAGCATTAGCTGAAGAAAGAAATCATCTTTTACATGATAGACCTAAGGACCAAAAACCACAGCCTCTCCGGTTTATCACAAATTTTTCAAATCAGTCCCAACAAATAAAAGCCATAATGCAAAAGCACTGGGACATTTTAACAATAGATAAAGATCTCAGCAAAGTTATTACAACAGTGGGTACAACAACATACAGAAGAGCAAAAAATCTTAGGAATCTTCTTGTTCATAGTCATTATGAAGAGAAAAAAAGCCAAAGAAACTGGCTAACAGAAGCACAAAAAGGCTCATACTCATGTGGCAAATGTAAAGCCTGTCCCTTTGTACCTTATAAGAAAGAATTATATAATGCAACTACTTCTAAAAGTTACACAATTAGACATAGTATAAATTGCCAGACAGAAGGGATAATATACCAAATAGTTTGTTCATGTAATAAAAAATATACAGGAAAAACTAAGAGACAATTCAGACGATGTATATTAGAACAAGTCAATGATGTCTTAAATAAAGCGGATACATCTATTGCCAGACATGTTAGACATGAACATAACAATAACCCATACTGTTTACAATTTATTGGCATACACCATATCCCTCAAACTATCACGAAAGGTAATTGGGATAAACGTCGACTGTGCCATGAGGCTACATGGATTTTTCAGTTAGATACAAAAAGTCCATCAGGTTTAAATGAGGAGTTTACCTATGCAGCTTTCATTTAAATCATCACATATAATAGTTGTCAAACTACGAAACGTCATCACGCTTTGCGAGCTCGAAGTGAGGGGCCGCATTGCGGAAGGTGGAGACTTTACGGTGCATGACTTAGGAACAACACCACCCCACACACCTCTAAACTCGCAGCACTTAGTCCTCTCCTCCCCCTCTTCCTCTCCCTCCCCTCTGTCTCGCAAAGCACAGCACTAACCCCCCGAACCGCGCAAGCACAAAAACACTAAAAACACACTAAAAAACCCAATAATGAAAAAAAAAAACACTCACCCACAGCATGGGGGGTCATCTGGAAGTAAGTTTAAACGGAAATTTAACCCCAAATTCCACCGTTTCGGCACTCGAAGAACAGCTAAACGAGAAAAAAATTGTTTACCGAAAAAATGAAAAAGAAGCTTTATGACCCCGGACCGCCCAGCCACGTACAACTTACCCAAGAAGGGATCCGAGATAAGCTCAGAAACCCACATTAACCCCACATTAACCCTTGCAAACCCACGCAATCAGGGACCCCCGCTGCAATGAAAATTCAAAATTCCTGCCTGCCTTACGGGTCCTTAAAGGACCGTAAAGGTCCTTAAAGGACCAGTAATAAAAAAAAATTAACCATATCACTCATGGGGCTCTATACAGAGCCCCATCAACCCCTAAAAACCCTGTTACTCATGGGGGTCAATCCACACCCCATAACACCTTAATTAACCCTTTCACTCATGGGGGTCAATACAGACCCCCATAAGCCCTTAATTAACCCTGTCACTCATGGGGTCAATACAGACCCCCCATAAGCACTTAATTATCCCCCTCACTCATGGGGGTCAATACAGACACCCATAAACCCCTAATTAACCCAGTCACTCATGGAGGTCAATACAGACCCCCAAAATACATTAATTAACCCTGTCACTCATGGGGGTCAATACAGACCCCCATAAGCACTTAATTAACCCTGTCACTCATGGTCAATACAGACCCCAATAAGAACTTAATTAACCCTGTCACTCATGGGGGTCAATGCAGACCCCCATAAGCACTTAATTAACCCCGTCACTCATGAGGATCAATACAGAAACCCATAAACCCCTAATTAACCCCGTCACTCATGGGGGTCAATACAGACACCCATAAACCCCTAATTAACCCTGCCACTGATGGGGGTCAATACAGACCCCCATGAACCTATAATTAACCCTGTCACTCATGGGGGTCAATACAGACCCCCATAAGCACTTAATTTACCCGGGTCACTCATGGGGGTCAATACAGACCCCCATAAACCCATAATTAACCCTGTCACTCATGGGGGTCAATACAGACCCCCATAAGCCAATAAATAACCCTGGCACTCATGGGGGTCAAAACAGACCCCCATAAACCCTTACTTAACCCTGTCACCCATGGGGGTCAATACAGACCCCCAGAAACCTTTAATTAACCCCATCACTCATGAGGGTCAATGCAGACCCCCATAAACCTATAATTAACCCTGTCACTCATGGGGGTCAATACAGACCCAAATAAGCACTTAATTAACCCTGTCACTCATGGGGGTCAATACAGACCCCCATAAGCCAATAAATAACCCTGGTACTCATGTGGGTCAATACAGACCCACATAATACATTAATAAACTCTGGCACTCATGGGGGTCAATACAGACCCCCATAAACCCTTAATTAACCCTGTCAATCATGGGGGTCAATACAGACCCCAATAAACCCTTAATTAACCCAGTCACTCATGGGGGTCAATACAGACCCCCATAAACCCTTAATTAACCCCGTCACTCATGAGGGTCAATACAGACCCCCATAAACCCATAATTAACCCTGTCACTCATGGGGGTCAATACAGATCCCCATAAGCCAATAAATAACCCTGTCACTCATGGGGGTCAATACAAACCCTCATAAGTCTCTATTTAACCCCATCAGTCCCATAAGGGTATATTATGAACCTTATGGGGCTGTTACAACCCTAACATTAACCACATAAGTGCCATGACCGTCCTCAAGGACCATCATGACACTAAGTACAAACACTACACTGCACTATACCCCCCAATAAACCATTAAATCTAAACTAACCCCCTCTACACTAACCTATTAACACCTACACTACCTACCTACACTACCTACCTACCCCCTAATAAACCCACACCCAACTCTAATTACAGAAAATAAAAAACCTAGTCACAAAAAGTAAAAATCTACATTGCAGAAAATAAAAAAACCTAACTCACAAAAAATAAAAAAGGAACATTACAGAAAATAAAAAAATACATTACAAACCCCCCCCCCCCACCACTACAGAAAAAAAAATTACACAACTAAAAAGGAAATACATAGAATACATACAATACAATACAACACAAATAGAATGAAATAAAATACAATACCCCACTATCTAACATACAATCAATACTATCTATCTAAAATACATCCCCCAATCTATCTAAAAAACAATAAATCCTATCTATCTAAAATACATTCCCCAATCTATCTAATATACAATAAATCCTATCTATCTAAAATACATTCCCCAATACTATATAATATACAATATGCTATCTATCTAAAATACACTCTCAATCTAATATACAATAAATAAACTATCTAAAATACATACCCCTATCTAACATACAATACTATATAATATACAATACATCCTAACTATCTAAAATACATACCCCTGACATACAATAAATCCTAACTATCTAAAATACATACCCTAACATACAATAAATCCTAACTACCTAAACTACATCCCTCTAACATACAATAAATCCTATCTAAAATACATCCCCCTATCTAACATACAATAAATGCTAACCCTAATTCTAAGCTAAAATAAAATAATTAAGACCACTTACCTTTGCAGATGTCCTTTCAAATCAGCAACCTAGGGGAAAAGAAAAAAAATGAGTACAACACATTTACAGAAAATAAATAAACATTCTAAATATTCTAATTATTCTACTCACCTTTCCAGCATGTACCAGTCCTTCTTCTTTTCTTCTCCGGCACGGCCCCTGTTAAAAAAAAAAAACATTACATTACTACTAAATACATAAACATAAAACAAAATAAAATAAACATAATATACATTGTACTCCCCGCGATGTCCCCGGTCTCCTCCTCTTCTGCCCCGCCCTGGAACCGAGCTCCCAGACGCTAATGAGCCTCCTAGAGCCTTTTCCGGAAGAAAATAGGCAATAGAGCCTTCTAAGTGGCTGAAAACGCTATCTATCAAATTCAGACAATCAGAAGGTGCCAATGTGTGAGCCAATCAGAAAGGGATACACCCCAAAATCCCACTCTGATTGGATAATGCACCTGTCAATCTTTATTTAAAGCAATCACAAGGTGCAGATGCCTTCAGCCAATCACAATGGGATACACCCCCACAGGGTGATTGGCTGGAGGTATCTGCGCATTCCGATTGGTTACAGTGACAATAGCCAATCACAATGGGATACACCCCACGTTGTGATTGGCTGAAGGCATTTGCGCCTTCTGATTGGCTGTTGTCAATGTCAATCAGTATTATAGCCAATGAGAAGGCGCAGATGTCTTCAGCCAATCACCCCTTGGGGGTGTATCCCATTGGGATTTGCTTATGGCAATAAATGCTTCTGATTGGTTTAAATAAAGATTGACAGGTGCATTATCCAATCAGAGTGGGATTTTGGGGTGAATCCCTTTCTGATTGGCTCATACATTGGCGCCTTCCGGTTAGCTGAATTTTATAGACAGCATTTTCAGCCAATCAGAAGCCGCCATTGATAATTTTACTCTGGAAAACTATGTAGGAGGCTCATTAGCGTTAAGGAGCGATTATTTTTTTGTTTTGTTTTTTTGTAGAGCGCAGATTGTTCCAGGATGGGGCAGAAGAGGAGGAGGCCGGGGACATCACGGGGAGGTAAGTACAATGTATATTATGAGGATTTATTGTATGTTAGAGATATGTATTTTAGATAGTTAGGATTTAGTGTATGTTAGGGGTATGTATTTTAGATAGGATTTATTGTATATTAGATAGATTGGGGAACGTATTTTAGATAGATATGATTTATTGTATATTAGATAGATTAGGGAATGTATTTTAGATAGATAGGATTTATTGTATATTAGATAAATTGGGGGATAGGTTGTGACTTAGGTTTTTTGTTTTCTGTAATTAGAGTGGTGAGGGAGTTGATTAGGGGGTAGGTAGCTTAGGTAGGTAGTGTAGGTGTTAATAGGTTAATGTAAAGGGGTGTTAGT
Source organism: Discoglossus pictus (assembly GCA_027410445.1). Classification (NCBI taxonomy): domain Eukaryota; kingdom Metazoa; phylum Chordata; class Amphibia; order Anura; family Alytidae; genus Discoglossus; species Discoglossus pictus. The sequence goes on along the minus strand of CM050172.1, from coordinate 34,128,427 downwards.
TTAGATTTAATGGTTTATTGGGGTGGGTTTAGTGCAGTGTAGTGTTTGTACTTAGTGTCATGAGGGTACTGGAGAACCCTCATAGCACTTACGGGGTAATGTTAGGCTTCTAACTGTCCCATGAGGGTCTTTAAATACCCTTATGGGACTAATGGGGTTAAACAGGGCCTTTGAGGGTCTGTATAGACCCCCATAAGAGACTGGGTTAAAATGGTGTAGTGCATACACTTTGTGTCATGAGGATCCTAGATGACCCTCATGGCACTTATAGTGCTATTACATGCGTTCATTAGTGTTTTATAGGGGTCTATATAGTTGAGGCTCACACTACACTCACATTGTGTGACAAACAGCATTTCAACACTTTTTTTTATTGCACAGTCATTTTTGAAGGGCAAGTCGCTAGTAATAATATAGTTATAACATAAGATTTTTAACAAGTATAGTAGTCAATTGATTGGAAATATACCAGGAATTGTAAAGATTAATAATAATTAGATAAATATATTTTATATATTCACACAATTATGGGGGCAAAGAATAAGGCTTTATATATAAAACACAAAATGTAATGAACTGGTCATAGTCAAATTTAGTCTCCTTAACTTGAATAATTAATAAAAACTCTGTGAAGTAAGATATAATCTTTATTGTATGAGATATAGAACACTAACATCATAATAATAAAGAGTGTAGGCTTAATATAAGCATATTACACACAATTAAATTATTTTATTAAATATTTATTCATTACATGGATATAATTTATGATTTATATTTCACCAATTAAATAATCATAGTTAAAAACATACAGCTCTAAATTATATAAATACAACAATAAAGAAAAAACAAAGTCAGATATGCCTATATAATATATGAGGATGAGAGGGAATCTGCAGGAACTGAAATAGTTAATGAATTGCTTAGAGAGGCTTTAAATAGAGCCCTACAACGTGGTAATCTGGAGCCCCTGATGAGCTGAGATCCACAGATCCCATAAAACGTACGTCGGGTGTTAATGACGTCCCCTTGGCACCAAAAAAAACGGCTGAAGCAAAAGCTGATAATATGCTATAGCTTCTTAACAAAAAGCTTCTATACAGAGGCCCCATGAAGATATTACATGCTTATACTGTCCCATACAAGGTATATGAAGTGGCCCAGGTATAGAGGGACCACGAGGTATAATATATCCAGTCCATATAATTGTCCAATTGCATTGAGAACTTTGGGCTATAGTAGTGGTGTCTAAAAAAGAACCACAAGGTATAACCTACTTAGTCCTAATATGATACAGAAGGTGTAGTGGTCTCTCATAGTAGAACCGCAAGGTATAACCTACTCAGTCCTAATATGATACAGAAGGTTTAGTGGTCTCTCATAGTATAACCACGAGGTATAACCTACTTAGTCCTATAGTGATACAGAAGGTGTAGTGGTCTCTCATAGTATAACCACGAGGTATAACCTACTCAGTCCTAATATGACACAGAAGGTGTATTGGTCTCTCATAGTATAACCAGGAGGTATAACCTACTCAGTCCTAATATGATACAGAAGGTGTAGTGGTCTCTCATAGTAGAACCACGAGCTATAGCCTACTCAGTCCTAATATGATACAGAAGGTGTAGTGGTCTCTCATAGTATAACCATGAGGTATAACCTACTTAGTCCTATAGTGATACAGAAGGTGTAGTGGTCTCTCATAGTAGAACCACAAGGTATAAACTACTCAGTCCTAATATGATACAGAAGGTGTAGTGGTCTCTCATAGTATAACCACGAGGTATAACCTACTCAGTCCTAATATGATACAGAAGGTGTAGTGGTCTCTCATAGTATAACCAGGAGGTATAACCTACTCAGTCCTAATATGATACAGAAGGTGTAGTGGTCTCTCATAGTATACCCAGGAGGTATAACCTACTCAGTCCTAATATGATACAGAAGGTGTAGTGGTCTCTCATAGTATAACCAGGAGGTATAACCTACTCAGTCCTAATATGATACAGAAGGTGTAGTGGTCTCTCATAGTATAACCAGGAGGTATAACCTACTCAGTCCTAATATGATACAGAAGGTGTAGTGGTCTCTCATAGTAGAACCACGAGGTATAACCTACTCAGTCCTAATATGCTACAGAAGGTGTAGTGGTCTCTCATAGTAGTACCACGAGGCATAACCTACTCAGTCCTAATATGATACAGAAGGTGTAGTGGTCTCTCATAGTAGAACCACGAGGTATAACCTACTCAGTCCTAATATGATACAGAAGGTGTAGTGGTCTCTCATAGTAGAACCACGAGGTATACCCTACTCAGTCCTAATATGATACAGAAGGTGTAGTGGTCTCTCATAGTATAACCACGAGGTATAACCTACTCAGTCCTAATATGACACAGAAGGTGTAGTGGTCTCTCATAGTATAACCACGAGGTATAACCTACTCAGTCCTAATATGACACAGAAGGTGTATTGGTCTCTCATAGTATAACCAGGAGGTATAACCTACTCAGTCCTAATATGATACAGAAGGTGTAGTGGTCTCTCATAGTATAACCAGGAGGTATAACCTGCTCAGTCCTAATATGATACAGAAGGTGTAGTGGTCTCTCATAGTATAACCACAAGGTATAACCTACTCAGTCCTAATATGATACAGAAGGTGTAGTGGTCTCTCATAGTAGAACCACGAGGTATAACCTACTCAGTCCTAATATGATACAGAAGGTGTAGTGGTCTCTCATAGTAGAACCACGAGGTATAACCTACTCAGTCCTAATATGATACAGAAGGTGTAGTGGTCTCTCATAGTAGAACCACCAGGTATACCGTACTCAGTCCTAATATGATACAAAAGGTGTAGTGGTCTATCATAGTAGAACCACGAGGTATACCCTACTCAGTCCTAATATGATACAGAAGGTGTAGTGGTCTCTCATAGTAGAACCACGAGGTATACCCTACTCAGTCCTAATATGATACAGAAGGTGTAGTGGTCTCTCATAGTAGAACCACAAGGTATAACCTACTCAGTCCTAAAATGACACAGAAGGTGTAGTGGTCTCTCATAGAAGAACCACAAGGTATAACCTACTCAGTCCTTATATGACACAGAAGGTGTAGTGGTCTCTCATAGAAGAACCACAAGGTATAACCTACTCAGTCCTAATATGATACAGAAGGTGTAGTGGTCTCTCATAGTATAACCACAAGGTATAACCTACTCAGTCCTAATATGACACAGAAGGTGTAGTGGTCTCTCATAGAAGAACCACAAGGTATAACCTACTCAGTCCTAATATGACACAGAAGGTGTAGTGGTCTCTCATAGTAGTACCACAAGGTATAACCTACTCAGCCCTAATATGACACAGAAGGTGTAGTGGTCTCTCATAGTATAACCACGAGGTATAACCTACTCAGTCCTAATATGATACAGAAGGTGTAGGGGTCTCTCATAGTAGAACCACGAGGTATAACCTACTCAGTCCTAATATGATACAGAAGGTGTAGTGGTCTCTCATAGTAGAACCACGAGGTATAACCTACTCAGTCCTAATATGATACAGAAGGTGTAGTGGTCTCTCATAGTATAACCAAGAGGTATAACCTACTCAGACCTAATATGATACAGAAGGTGTAGTGGTCTCTCATAGTATAACCACGAGGTATAACCTACTCAGACCTAATATGACACAGAAGGTGTAGTGGTCTCTCATAGTATAACCAAGAGGTATAACCTACTCAGACCTAATATGACACAGAAGTTGTAGTGGTCTCTCATAGTATAACCATGAGGTAAACAGCATAGATTGCCAGTTTCCAACTTGTAGTGTTTATCATAGTAGAACCAAGAGATATAGTAACAGCTCGCCCTTAAGTTTGCAGAAAATATAGTTTGTACAGTAGTGGCATTTTTTTGCCACAAGGTAATTATTGCTGAAGTTGCCGCTTGTGAAATGGCGTCTCATAGAGATTACACAGATTGTGAGAAACATAAATACAAAGTTTATTTCAGCAACATAAATATCTTTATAATGCAATTGAACAATAGTAGGATGTAGTAGTGACACTAGCCAAGAAAGTGTCACAAGATAATCACAGTCAGACTGATTAATATTTGTGAGAAAAGCAGTAAAACTTACTTGTGGAGATGTATGCGTGTGATCCAATATACATAACTGATTGAATTCTAAAACTTTATTGTTCATAATAGTATCAGCAACACACCGACAGATACTCCTAATCTCAAGACATCTTGATAAGACCAACAGTATAAACAAAGAAACTATTCATAGAAGTTATATATTCAGCTAAGTGGATAAATTCCACCACCTTTGTATACAAGGTATAGCACTTTTTTCATTCTTTCACTATTTTATTTTTTCATTTGAATTTTATCACATTTAGTTAGTTTCTGTAAAAATAAATCACAAATAAATATGTCAATACACTTTGGGAATAGTAAATCATCACTTACACAGATATCAATGCTGCTCTATTAAAAGCAACATGTAAAGTCTCACTAGTCCCTTATTCTAATATAGTTAGTGTAATCTATAGAGCAATTCTAACCAGTAAACACTAATATCACCGGCTACATTCACTTAGCAGCTAAAGAGAAATTGTATAAATCTTAATCTTAAAGGACAAAAATATATTGGTAATAAGCCATTTTTAAAAATAAAAAATATATCAGAATATATCTAAACCAATTACTGTAGTGACGTCTTTGTATTCTCTGGAGAATAAATTCAGAGATCTGTTTATATATTTTTGTTTTAAACAATCAGATTTTAATTATAAAAATAATTTTAAATAATTTTCATTAAAGATTGTTTTTTTAAAAAAATTTGCAGCCTTATTACATTGTAGCCTTGTAAATATGAGGTGAAAACGCAAGGCCTACGTATTTGAAAAATAAGACAGTTACAACGCTATTAAATTCAAAGTGCTGCGAGGTGCGAGCGAGGGACGCGATCTCGTACACCTTAGGATTTGCGAATGAGGGACGCTATCTTGGATAACTTGTGATTTCTGTGGCCGTGTGTATCAATTAATCAATTAAGGTTTGCGTGTGACACTTAACTAGACAGCAGTATGCCTTTAAAAGGGAGCCAAAACAGAAAATTATTCACTGTGCTGTAGCTTTTGCAAGTAGACACACAGGTCTAGGCGTTGGTGGGTTGGCAAGAGAGAAGGAGTACCGTGAGTTTGGATCTTTTGAAATATCATAGCATTTAACCCTTAATTCACAACACATCTAATTACTGATATCACATAATTCACACACATAGATTAATACGTACACATAGCTACACCTAGTGGTAGGACACAGCACACCTACACCCCCCAGAGATGTAAATGCTAGCCAGAGGGAGCAGGCCTGGGCCCAAGTTGGTACTGCTGTGTCTGCAGTAGGGGTCACCAATAGGGACTGGAGGTCAGCGAGACACAAGTTTGATGATCTAAAAATGCTGGTGAAAAAGAAAATGACCAAGGAGGCAGCAGCAGCATGTGGTACAGGTGGTGGTCCTGCGGCCGATGTTACATACAACAAATGGGAGCAGACCGTGAGGGACTTTATTCCTCCAGCAGCAGTGATGGGCATACCAGGCCTGGTGGACACAGATCACCCTAACACACTGCAACATGAGTATCATATCACATCACACACATGGTTGTATGAGATTGTGGGGCTGGGGTGTCCAAAAGCCTGCAGATAACATGCTGTATGTATGTATGTATTTATGTAAAATAGGCTTGTATTCTGACTGTTGTATATAATGAGCTGTATCCCTCTATAACAGGGGTGGGTAAGGAGGGCCACTTACATTCTGGCCTTTCAAGATATCCTTTCTGTGCACAGGTGAGTCAATCAGGATGACTAAAGAGGGGATTGACTCACCTGTGCACAGCAGGGATATCATCAAATCCAGGCACGTATGTGGCCCTCCAGGACTAAACCTGCCCACCCTTGCTCAAGAATGATATGGCCTCCTACACCCCTGCACACACCTAGGGATAATTGACATACAATAGCACTGTAAGCCCTATGGTTGACTAAAGATATATGGGGCGACAATAAACATTTCAGTCCTGGTATCAAACCTATCATATTCATAATTTGTATCCCTGATATGTCTGGACAATAGCTGCACCACAAACTGATTCTGAGTACAATTTCTAATTATCAAGATTGATTTGACATGCAATAGAGCAGGGGTGTCGAAAGTCAAAGCTGCTGGGCTGCGCACAGGCATGGATATGTGGATTTCCTTTATGTGCACAGATGAGTCAATTAGACTAAATGACTTGGAGAATGATATTCTCAGCTGGGTGCAGTATGGCTATCCACAAATGCAGGCCTGACTTTGGACACCACTGCAATGGAGAGTAAAAATCTTGCTGTGCGGCATATGTGGATACAGACTCTGTAGGACTGCATGTGTGTCATATACTGTCCTAACCTGCACCATAGGTAAAAACACTGAACATAAATGGACAACATTTAAATCCTTACTAAATATACATACACATCGGCATATACCGTGTGGGAATAATAGTAAAAGGAGTAAATCACAACCCATGTGGCTTAACAATGATTTAAAGATCAAGATACGGAGTACAAAACAGGCATTTAAATTATACAAACAAGAGGGGACAGAGACTGCTTTACGGGAATACAAGGAAATCAACAAGGCTTGCAAAAGCGCGATTAGACTGGCTAAAATAGAAAATGAAAAATTAATTGCAAAAGAGAGTAAGACTAAACCTAAAATATTTTTTAAGTATATTAATGGGAAGAAGGCGAGGAAGGAAGCTATAGGAACATTACAATGTGAAACAGGCTGTCTGAAAATTAGTGACCAGGAAAAGGCAGATGAGCTAAATAGGTTCTTTTCTTCGGTATACACAAGGGAGGTACCAGTGGTTGGGACACTGCGACATAACGGGGCTACACTACCTTTGCCAAATAATTGGTTAACACAGGAAGTAATCCAAAAGAGGTTGGAAAAAATAAATGTTAATAAAGCCCCGGGTCCTGATGGAATACATCCAAGGGTACTAAGGGAACTGGGTTCTGTAATAGCCAAACCATTATATTTAATTTTTCAAGATTCACTCAACACAGGGTCTCTACCAGATGACTGGAGAAAAGCTGATGTGATACCTATATTTAAAAAGGGAGCAAGAGCACATCCGGGGAATTATAGACCAGTGAGCCTTACTTCTGTAGTGGGGAAGCTTTTAGAAGGGTTAATAAGGGATAATATACAAGAATATGTCTATTTGAACAGGATTATAAGTAGGAGTCAACATGGGTTTATGAGGGATAGGTCATGTCAAACAAATCTAATTAGTTTCTATGAGGAGGTTAGTAGGAACCTGGATCAAGGCAACTCAGTGGATGTAGTCTTTTTGGATTTTGCAAAGGCTTTTGATACAGTGCCACATGGGAGACTATTGGGCAAACTAAGGGATACAGGAATTGCAGTAAATATCTGTTCATGGATTGAGAGCTGGCTAAAAGACAGGAAGCAAAGGGTTGTTGTAAATGGAACATACTCCGATTGGACTAATGTGGTAAGTGGGGTTCCTCAGGGTTCAGTATTAGGTCCTCTCCTTTTTAACATATTTATTAATGACTTAGAGGTAGGATTGGAGTGTGGGGTCTCCATTTTCGCTGATGACACAAAGTTGTGCAAGGTAATTAAATCAGAAAATGATGTGCTTTCCCTCCAAGGGGATTTGCATAAAATTGAGGAATGGGCATCTAAATGGCAGATGAGATTTAATACGAATAAATGTAAGGTTATGCATCTGGTAAGGAAAAATAGCCATGCAATTTATAATCTTAATGGAGCAAATCTAGGTGTATCAGATATTGAAAGGGATTTGGGAGTGCTTGTGGACAACCACCTAGGTAACAGTGCTCAAAGCCAAGCAGCAGCTGCAAAGGCAAATAAAATATTAGCATGTATTAAGAAAGGTATAGAAGCCAGGGAAGCAAATATAATTCTGCCACTATACAAATCTCTGATACGCCCCCATTTGAAATATGGAGTACAATTTTTGGGCACCACTTCATAAAAAGGACATTTTAGAGCTGGAAAAGGTACAGAGAAGGGCAACCAAACTAATAAGGGGAATGGAGGGGCTAAGTTATGAAGAAAGACTAACCAAATTAAACTTATTTTCTCTAGAAAAAAGGCGTCTAAGAGGAGATATGATTACCTTATATAAATACATCCAGGGTCAGTATAAAGATTTGTCGGGGGAACTTTTTGTGCCAAGAGGTTTTCAACTGACAAGAGGACATCCCTTGATGTTAGAAGTAAAAAGATTCCACCTCAAAGAAAGAAAAGGGTTCTTCACAGTAAGGGTGGTTAATCTGTGGAATTCTCTACCAGAGGAGGTGGTGACAGCGGATTCGATAAATAACTTTAAAAGGGGACTAGATTTATTTCTAATTAAAAAGGGTATTCAGGGTTATCATGGATAATTAGAGAGACAGAAATTATCCAATTTTTTACATTTCCCCTTTAGACAATTGGCTAAGTCTCGCTTGTTTTTTTTTTTTTTTTTTTTTTTCTATTTGCCTTCCTCTGGACTAATTAATAATAATAATAAAAAAAAAAACATTAAATAATTGATTAATAATTAATTAACAACTAATGAATTAATAGTTAATCCGCATATTGCAGATCAAAGGAGATCTTAAAAGGTTGAACTTGATGGACTGAAAGTCTTTTTTCAACCTTAAATACTACTGCCCTCATTCAATTGCAATTTGGCCAATTGAATAGGGGTCTAAATAAGCACATAACATATTTTTTTAAAGAAGTTTTTACTTAGTAAACATCTATCCAAAAGCAAGGTTTTTACTAACTAAAAACTTATTTAAAAAAAATATGTTATGTGCTTATTTAGAGCACTATTCAATTGGCCAAATCGCAATTGAATGAGGGCCTATGTAACTATGTAACTATGTAACTATGTCTCAGCTGCATATTAACAACCATTGCTGGGAAGATGTCACAGATTGGTCAGTCTCATACACTGCACAGCAGATCTAGCAGAGCACGTGTCTGATGCACATGCAGTACACATTTATATGACCCATGATCCACAATGCATATTATGCAGCCATGGTGTCAAATATATGGAAACACATATGTAACGGAACCCATCACTGTTTTACCCTGTTTTATGATTATTATGGTTACAATATGATCCTACTATTATACTGCATGTATGTTGGTTGATGCTCTGCAGAATATTGTCCCAGACATTTGCAGCTACTTGGCATGGGAGATAATCCTGTTACAGAGACTCCGCATAAGATAAAGGAAGTCTATTGTATACAGGGTTTCCATTCCAAAGAAGTGTAATTGAATCAATGTCTGATTGTATCAAAGTTGCCAGGGAGCCTCGGGGAGGTGTGACCCACCTATTGTTCTCGTTATGTGTATTGTGCGGCCAAATATGGGCATGTGTATTGCCTGTGGGAAGAGATGGGTATAAATATTTCTGCAATAACAAAATAAAGTCAGTATTCATTTGACTCCCAAATTGTGTGTCGTCCAATATGGGAGGTCGGGGATGGTGAAACTGTAGTGCCTCTTGGGTATTTTACTGTATACCAGAGGAGATATTAGACTGCGTGTTCCAGCTCCGTTACATTTGGTGGCAAGTGTCAGAATTGTTCCCACGTTCAGAAGGACAGCTACAGGAGACACCATTCCGTGGAGTACAAATTGAGGGCAACGCTAGTATCCGTACAGCGCCCCTGGCTACAGCAGGATGGAACCGGCTAGTTTTCGGACAGCGTTCCATGATGAGGAGGAGGAGGCGGCCGCGGACTACAGGGATGCAGACAGAAAGGAACTCATGGAGGGAGACCGGGCAGCGGTTACAGTACCTCTTAGGGACAGCACACAGACTGAGTTTGGAAGAGAACTCCAAAGCAGACTGGCCTTTTTCCCAGGTACGCTTCCCATAAAAACCTTGGAATGGTTAATGACAGATGTCCACAAATCCATAATGGAAAAGCAGCGGGCACGGGAGCGGTCCATCTTGGGAGCTGCTAACCCACCCCCCACCATTAACCCCCCCCCAGCACTGCGTCCGGGTGGTGGGAACTACCAAACCCCTCCACGGTACATCAGGTGCCACACGTGTAACCAGCAGGGTCACATGCAGAGAGACTGTCCCAGAAACAGAAACCGCTCCACGTGGAATACTCCAACTAATTCCCCCCCCCAGCGGCAGTGTGTACCCCAGGGAGCTGAAGGTGTCGTCCTTCCTCCCCAGCAACAGTGTGTACCCCAGGGAGCTGAAAGTGTCGTCCTTCCTCCCCAGCAGCAGTGTGTACCCCAGGGGGCCGAAGGTGTCGTCCTTCCCCCCCAGCGGCAGTGTGTACCCCAGGGAGCCAAAGGTGTCGTCCTTCCCCCCCAGCGGCAGTGTATTCCCCAGGGAGCCGAAGTTGTCGTCCTTCCTCCCCAGCGGCAGTGTGTTCCCCAGGGAGCTGAAGGTGTCGTCCTTCCTCCCCAGCGGCAGTGTGTTCCCCAGGGAGCTGAAGGTGTCGTCCTTCCTCCCCAGCGGCAGTGTGTACCCCAGGGAGCAGAAGGTGCCGTCCTTTCTCCCCAGCGGCAGTGTGTACCCCAGGGGGCCGAAGGTGTCGTCCTTCCCCCCCAGCGGCAGTGTGTACCCCAGGGAGCTGAAGGTGTGGTCCTTCCTCCCCAGCGGCAGTGTGTACCCCAGGGAGCAGAAGGTGTGGTCCTTCCTCCCCAGCGGCAGTGTGTACCCCAGGGAGCAGAAGGTGCCATCCTTACTCCCCAGCGGCAGTGTGTACCCCAGGGAGCAGAAGGTGCCGTCCTTTCTCCCCAGCGGCAGTGTGTACCCCAGGGGGCCGAAGGTGTCGTCCTTCCCCCCCAGCGGCAGTGTGTACCCCAGGGAGCTGAAGGTGTGGTCCTTCCTCCCCAGCGGCAGTGTGTACCCCAGGGAGCTGAAGGTGTCGTCCTTCCTCCCCAGCGGCAGTGTGTACCCCAGGGAGCTGAAGGTGTCGTCCTTCCACCCCAGCGTCAGTGTGTACCCCAGGGAGCAGAAGGTGCCGTCCTTCCCCCCCAGCGGCAGAGTGAACCACAGGGGGCAGAAGGTGTCGTCCTTTCCTCCCAGTGGCAGTGTGAGCCCCAGGGGGCAGAAGGTGTCGTCCATTCCCCCCAGCAGCAGTGTGAACCCCAGGGGGCAGAAGGTGTCGTCCTTCCCCCCAGCGGCAGTGTGAACCCCAGGGGGCAGAAGGTGTCATCCTTTCCCCCCAGCGGCAGTGTAAACCCCAGGGTGCAGAAGGGGTCGTCCTTCCCCCCCAGCGGCAGTGTGAACCCCAGGGGGCAGACGGTGTCGTCCTTCCCCCCCAGCGGCAGTGTGAACCCTCAGGAAGCTGAAGGGGTCGCCATCTCCCCCCAGCGACAGCTTACCCTAACAAGGGGAGACCCCAATCTCCCAGATGGCGCAGATGGGACCGTGGTCTCTGTGCCTGACCTACCGGGATGCTGGACAGCCTGTCCTGATCCCCAACTACTCTCACTGGGACAACCGGAGGAGGGGGTAAGTACAAATTCCCCTCCCCAGCTAACTCCTAATGTGGCCCCAGGGTTAACAGAGGAAATGTTAACCCCCACTGACCCCCACCTTTCCCTGGCTACTGAGCCGGAATACGTCCTGCAGGTTAAACCAGCAGAAGAGCTGGCATCAGGGCAGAGTGCCGCTGGCCTCTGCCCCTCAAGTCCCCTCAGCGTGTTGCCCCATCACCACAGCAAAGGGGAGATGTGTGACGAAGTGCCGTTCGCCACTTTGTCTTGGAGAGGACTGTTTGCCAGCCTCCTGCCCTGCGACTATGGCCCTGGGACATATTGCCCTTTGGAACCAGTGTTCGGCCATACCAGAGTGTAAGTCACTCATTCTGGCCCTTTACATACAGGGGGGTCATTCTGTACTTGCCCTGTGTGAACCATGATACCCCAGATAACTATGCCATGGAGCCCATTCATATGATGAAAGACTATGGGAAAGACTTTAGCTACATGGCAATTGAACTGTGTGAAGAGGATCTGAGCGCTATTCGGTAGTTTTGTGCGCTCAAATCCCAGCTATCTGGGGATATGGGAAATGTGAGTAAATGTGAATTGCAGTAATGCTAATGGGTTGTCAAACTAGAGAATTGACCAACAAATACTTTTGTCCGGACATCCCCAGGCCGATCCGTTGGGATCAGACCGTGTATGCCGGCTTATGGTCACGGGGGAGGTGTGTAACGGAACCCATCACTGTTTTACCCTGTTTTATGATTATTATGGTTACAATATGATCCTACTATTATACTGCATGTATGTTGGTTGATGCTCTGCAGAATATTGTCCCAGACATTTGCAGCTACTTGGCATGGGAGATAATCCTGTTACAGAGACTCCGCATAAGATAAAGGAAGTCTATTGTATACAGGGTTTTCATTCTCAGATAAGAACAAAGAAGTGTAATTGAATCAATGTCTGATTGTATCAAAGTTGCCAGGGAGCCTCGGGGAGGTGTGACCCACCTATTGTTCTCTTTATGTGTATTGTGCGGCCAAATATGGGCATGTGTATGGCCTGTGGGAAGAGATGGGTATAAATATTTCTGCAATAACAAAATAAAGTCAGTATTCATTTGACTCCCAAATTGTGTGTCGTCCAATATGGGAGGTCGGGGATGGTGAAACTGTAGTGCCTCTTGGGTATTTTACCGTATACCAGCGGAGATATTGGACTGCGTGTTCCAGCTCCGTTACAACATAGCTATCAATTGTGTTTGGCAACCCACTGAAATATATGTTTATTCCATTGCAGTGCCCACAAGTCCAGCAACAGAGGAGGAGGAGGAGGCAGGAGTGCCTGAAGAGGAGGGCCAGGACATCCAAGAGGGTCTGGGACCATCCACTCTCACTGGCTTATGAGGAGTGGGAAGTGATGCCTGGGCCCTCAACTGCAACATCCAGCCAGCCACAGCGATACCAGCAATATCAGCCGGCCATGTCCTGATCCCAGACCTCCCAGCTGCCACCAGCATCATCACAGCAATGGGGGCAGCACACCGCATGGATGCCATCATCCTATGCTGCCCCTTACCATGCTGCCCCTTATCCTAGGCCATATAATGTTGCTCATGGCTACCCATCGTACAATCCACCAGGCCTCACATCATGGTATGGCCCCCAGGGCTACATGCTGCCACCTCAGGGCCTGCTCCAGCCACCAATGCAGCGGTGTCCACCCTTTGCTGTAACACCCTTTGCTGTGCCACCCTCAGCGGCACCACCCTCAGCAGCGGCATTACCCTTAGCAGCGGCGCCACCCTCAGCTGTGCCACTACCCTCAGCTGTGCCACTACCCTCAGCTGTGCCACCACCCTCAGCAGCGGTGCCAGCCTCAGCAGCGGCACCACCATCAGCTGTACTGCCACCATCTCCTCCACCAGCCAGACAGCTAACGCCTCCAGCCTTTCAGGCCTCACCTGCGGCCACTTAATTGTGAGAGATATTGGCCCAGTTTAATAGAGAGGACCAGGCACAACAACAAAGGGCCGAAAGCATGCTTCAATTGAGCAAGAGGCAGAGGCGACTTAGCAGCGCCATCCAGGCTAGCAATACAACTCTCAAGACTAGCACTCAAGCTCTCCATGCTGAGATGAGGAGACACAACCGAAGGATGGAGAGATATGACGAACGGGCCAGTTGCGAGAGATGCATATTAATTTGTCTACTCCGCCACCAGCCCAAACCTGCCTGCCTCCTCGTCTCAGACACCAGCTCCAAATGATCCCCAGCCACACAGTGTGGTGGCACCCCCCCGGTCCTACACTATAACAACGTGGAAGAGGGAGATGGTCCGTTGGCACGGAAGGTAGAGGCCTAGTAACGAGAAGTAGGAGGTCTTAGGACCATTGAGGAAGGCCTCCTGATCACTCCTCACAGAATACTGATTGTTATAGATGTTAACATACTATTGGCTGGATACAGAGTTTGTACATGTCTGGTTGTGTTTAACATTTCAACAATTGATGTTCAATGTGGATTGACCTTGAGATGAAATGCTGTAGTTAATCAGAATATTGTTATGATTAATATCTTGTCCCTGTAAATGTTAATAGCGAAAATCTCACAACTATGCAGACATTTTCTTCATCTTCGAGCAGTACAAAACCATCATGTGAGTAAACACTCAACCAAGTTTCCAACAGGCATTCGATCAGTGTCATTTACCACTGCAGATGGCTCGGAAATGAAATATATGACTAGATATCTCTTCACTAAGGAGTTTACATCATAATGATCAGTGTCCCGGCTGTAGAGTTGCATGGTCCCATTAGGATATGCTAATCCAAACCAGCAGTTCTACATAGGTTTTTGTAGCATTTCATCCCATTGACATTTTGAACGTGGATTTATTTATTTCATGTCATCCAGACCAAACTGCTAATTTCCTTGAGTTTGACATCATGATCAATGTGCATGTGTTTAGGGGTAATGTGAACAGTGTAATCTGTCTGGCCTTGGCACCACCCATATACCAGTAAGATCTGATATCAGCATGGCACAACTATTCCATGTAGATAGTGATAGTACATTTTGCTGAAGGATTGTGTTCACAGTGAAGCATGCCTTGTCGTATTACACGTCTTCAACATATTCCGGGAAGGCTGATTGAACAGGACATAATCAATATGGTTATTACTGCTCGTAGATGACGTTCATGTTTGTTGGTTTATAGTAGTGTCCAGAGCAAAAACTATGTACTATAATAACAGCTCATGATTGTTCTAACACCTCCTCTCTATGTTATGCAGATCCAAATCATCTATTGACCAATCAGCAGTAATGTATGCGAACACACTGTGTGTGGAATCGCTTAGTATCACATGATCCATGTTTTCTAGTGTCTGTTTATTCTGGCAACCATATGGTTGTTATATGCGCATTAATGGTTATGTAGATGAAATGGAGTGTTATATGATGTTGGTTACTGTGGGGTCATGACCACATGTGACCCTAGTAGATGCTATGCATTACCCTCATGATGTTGTCTGTTTCCCCTTTAGATGTCCTCTGATTTGCCACAGCACCTTGCCATACTGGGATCCGTTCACGCAACACCCATGATAGCAATGCACAGTCTTGTCCATTTCTGATTGTGCTCTGTATTTGAAATAAAGTATGATGATGTTATACTGTTATCACTGTTTCTGTTTGTTTGTACCATATCATGCTTTCTAATTGACAGAATACAGATAGAATGAAGTGTAATTGTTCAATACATATATGTGTGTGTGTTTCTTTAGAGAGATACATATACTACATTAATCTGTACCTTGCCAATATAGATTGAGGTGTCAGCCAGAGGGGCGTGAATTCAGAAATCATGTCTATATGCATGCAGGGTTGTATATAATGACTTGAAGGGCTCAACTTGAGTGATGGTATGAATCTACATTCATGATTATTATGTAGTAATGTAAACACATATTGAACAGAATAGTTACACCCCTAACTGATGGTGATGAGCACATCTGTTGACTTTCAGGGTAATGTACTTATTACATGGTAAATATATAGTCTAAACATTATCCAGGATTACACAAACAACATTGACTGAAAAATTAGGTTTAATTGTTCACAAAGCCACACAGTGACAAATTACCACAGGCCTGCTCAGTATCATGGTAGAGGTGGGTAGCATACAGAGTTGCAGTAACACACGGAAATAGGGACATAGGGACAGAATGCAGGCAGGGGGGATGACATTGGTATAGATGATCAGTTGAGGGGGGAAATACAGTGCATCATTCAACATGAGGCAATATCAGTTATATAATTATTTAATATAGCATGATGAGAACATTCAATATTCAAACCCAACAATACAGAATATGGAGATATGCTCATGGGGAGAAGCAATCTGTAGTCTTGTGTGTGTGTGTGTGTGTGTGTGTAACAGACACTCCTATGCAACTGCAGAGGTAGAAGTGCTCAATCAGTCAATGTTAGAACCCCCATAGGTCAGGTCACTGGAAATGCTAATCCACTATGAGAGCAGACTCTCCATACCTAAGTTTGAACACTCAGATGGGGACCTGACCAGGACCATATCAGTGTGTTCAAACTAATTTCATGTGTTAGCAGAACTCACAACAAACTGGCCAGTTTGAGGTGTATTCTCTTCTGTGAATGAGCATCTCTATTATCTGCTGTTGCACATGCATAACTGAAGGTAAATGGAACCTCATTAACAGTTATGTTAACAGTTATGTTCCAAGGCTAGAGTTACTCTTCCCCATGTACAGGGAGGATCACATCAGCACTGAGGAAAAGATCTGGAAGGAAGTATGATACAGGCTTCACAATAGTCCAAGTAGAGGAGAGAATAGCATGTCTAAAGCAATAGGTACATATAAATCTATGTAGAGGATGTGATATCATACCCGATGCAACGCATGATCTACTGACATGTGAACATACATGATGCAATGTGACAAAAGCACGGTCATGGAACGTGGGAATGCTCATCATCATACCTTGTTCTGACTGTGAAATGGGACTTATCTTTGCGATCTGAAACAAACATACAAGGAACATGTCAATATTAACATTGCACTTGCTCCATGATCGCCTACTTCATCACATACCAATATATGCTGGTCATTTCATACATTTGTCTTCACTGTTCTTTCCATACATATGAAACAAGCTACTTGTCTGGTAGATGAGGAAGGATATATCTGATGACTAATGATGTAGGAATATCACATAGATTACACATTAATACATCTTTGGAGAGCCAAATGTGGTGTTTTACCTTTGATGCGGTCCCAAGCTCATCCACAGGGTGATTTGTTCCACCAGAACACGTGCGCTGTGGATCGTCATTATTTATCAGCGCTTACCTATTTGATGTATTCTGGAAAGAGAGAGATAGGCCTACATTAATAGAGTGATTGATGTGTTATTTGTGTCCTTCAGAATACATGGCCATATTATTCCGCAAATACTCACTATTCAGTTTACATTGATGTAGCAGTTCTGTTGCTGTTAATGTTTTTCCATGTCTAGGTTGTTGAAAGAAGAGTTGACGGCAGCAGCTCTGTAAGGTTAATATGATGTGAGGATTACAGTCACAAATTAGACAAAGTATGTGTTCTATTTGTATTGGATATCTCTTATTAATAAAATGTTATTGCCTGTAAGTGGGTTATGCCATGTTGCTATAGGGTGAGAAAATATGGATTTCTGCATTGTCTCATGTAAATCACAATTATTAGTCACTAAAAGTGACTATAGTAGAGCCCTAGACAATAGCTCATATGGTGCTTAAAACAATTAAACAGAAGACAAAGAATAGGATTAAAGGTTTATAGGCTCTAATTTAATAAACTAAGAACTATTTTATTATAGTCAAATTACAACTAGAAAAAACGTTGTGACAAAATCCACTCTATCCCTATGATGTTTGATAGCACAAAGGGGGACTAGTATTACTAGATAAATATCTAATATGTCTAAAATGTTCTATTATAACCTATTAATAACCACTTAAATTAAACTTGCACACCCTGAAGAATAGTACCCCTAAATTGGGTGTATAGTGTATATATAAACAGTTAATTATAATAATGAAGAGGCCTTCAATCTCATGAACTGGATAGACAATAAAGTATTCCAACATATACTTAGTGTAGAGTGAAAAAAAAAAAACAGTGTAGAAAAATAATAATAATGAGGAAAGCATTGAATAACTAAGAACTGTGTTATCCCCCTTATTCAATGCTTTCCTCATTTTAGGCATAACAATCATAGGATAGGCACATGTACAGAACTATTAAATGTTAAAATGTTAAAATGTTAAAAAAAATAAATATTGTAGATTATTATGCAGATAGCCTATACAGTGTTATAAGACAGCATTTACTCTATAACATGATAGTTAAGCGAGTGTTGCCTGGCTGTCATAAGTATATACTTAAAGGGTTCTGGACTATACCTATTAACAGTGATCACGGTACCATCATGGGGCATGCAATCCACCATACGGTGCCTGAAAATGCTCAGGTCCCTGTGGAGCACCTGATAGCAACGGGAGCCTTACGCTGACCGCATCACTGCATTCAGGATATCACACAGTGCACAGCCTGCATTCAAGTTATAACACAGTACACACTTTAACAGTTGCTTCAATACTCAGCCAAGGCACAGCAATGTAATGTCGCCACACTGTATCGCTGCCGACTGATGCTCAGTTTCGCCCTAGCTTGGGCTTTCTCAAGGCTTGTGCTCTGTCTGCTGCATTGTTAAGTTTTGCTTTTGCAGGTCTTTTTAAGAGTATGAATGCCCAATACTCCTATTGGTCCATCCCGTGTCACTAGTGACATCACTTTTTAAGGAGAGGAGTTTGGTGGATCTCATCTTTCATTCTTAGGTAGCCAACCTCCAATTTTATTAACATGGGATCTGTCACAGTTAGGACTCAAGTTTGAGTCTCGATTACTGAGTTCTAAATAGTGATAATACACAAAATCTACTCATATTTGTATAGAAAAAGCACTATGATATTTTACCTCCCAATATTTATTCAAGCCCACCTATTTTAACTTAGAAACCTTCTATACTATTTCCTATACTGTCCAAATAATAACTGCTTCATAGGATCTATCTAATATGGTAAATAAGCTTAGGCTTTTTTTTCATATTGGGAATAAGAACATTAATTCTTATATTAGTACAAATTCTTACTTACACTAAAGTTGAATTAAATTAATTTACCATAGTCAGGATGCTTTACATACTATGGGATTTTTCTCATATAAAAGTCAATTTTGACTTTCTTAGCTTATATATTCTGTCATACCATTTTGAGAATGAGAAAATCAATGTTTCCCTTAAATCTTTCCTAATGGTGCTATGCACTATTTAAGCGATAATTAACTTTTGGGAACTTTTAATTTTCATTGGACTATTACTTTTTTTGGGGTGCATAGTTTTACTCTGCTATCTTTAATAGATTTGTTTATTTATCTTGGATAATCACCATCACTATAGGGCCAAAAGCCCCATATAATTAATGCACTCGTTAGGTATATATTTTTTCTCTTTTTTGCTTCACTTTATTCAAAACATTTCTTTTTCTTTTCTACACTGGTGTTTTTTTTTTTTCTACACAGTTTTTTTTTTTTCTTCTCAATCTACACTGTTTTTTTCACTTGGTATATGTTGGAATACTTTATTGTCTATCCAATTCATGAGACTGAAGGCCTCTTCATTATTATAATTAACTGTTTATCTATACAGTATACACCCAATTTAGGGTTACTATTCTTCAGGGTGTGCAAGTTTAATTTAAATGGTTATTAATAGGTTATAATAGAACATTTTAGACATATTAGATATTTATCTAATAATACTAGTCCCCTTTTGTGCTATCAAACATCATAGGGATAGAGTGGATTTCTAGTTTTAATTTGACTATAATAAAATAGTTCTTAGTTTATTAAATTAGAGCCTATAAACCTTTAATCCTATTCTTTGTCTCTTGTCTCATGTAAACAAGTCTAGAAGGCTGTGTCTGGATATATTTCAGTAGTAGTCAGTTCTCCAGCCGGTCAGCAGCAGCCACCATGTTGGGTTTGGCTGCTGATCCATATTTAAACCTACTGAATAAACTCTAATCATGAGAAAATAACCCGAGGACTCTGTTTTTTGTTATCGTGACTGGTTCTTGATCTCCAAAGTATGTGTGTATGGTATTTATCTACGACATATTGATCCGCATTTCATACAGTAGTTACATAGTTACATAGGGCCTCATTCTATTATCGGCCGTAAAACGGCCGCAAGGCTGCGATTCCTTGTGGGGGTTCCGTTATCTTGCAATTCAATTATACGCCCCCGCAAGGATCTCCTCTTACGGCCGGCCGTATATCTTGCAACCAGCCGTAAGCTCAGAAATCTTTAAACGCAAAAATAAATTCAAGATGGCACTGTAAAGCTCTGTAAATGCTAGGGATCATTTTGGGGGACATGAGGATTAATAGCAACCCCCTCTCAAGCTTGCACATCAGCCCAATTCCGAGATATTATTAACTGTTTATTTTCCGGTCGCAGCGTGGGCGTGTCTGAGGTGCTCCAAGCCCTCTGGACTTTTTACATGGATATTTGACATATATTAAAAAACACATTATTTACGGATTTGAGTGTAGGGGAATGTTGTGCTATTTTTGCTAACACCTACAAACACTTTATAGTCTCCTCAGGATGGCTTTATTTGGGCTATATTATGTGCTTAATTGGTGCTAGCGGGACCTTTTTCCTGCAAGTAAGCTGCGGCTCGGTTTTAGCCTTGCAGAGAGGGTTCCCGGAGCAATTGAATAGCAACCAGGATTTTCTTGCGGCCGAATGTATTGCGGCCGTTTTAGATCAAAGGCTTTCCTCCAGCGCGAGCGGCCGCAAGAGGATAGCAAGGCGCCAGCCGCAAGCCTGCCGGAATCCCCGGCCGGAGGGGAATAGAATGGCCGAATACCTTGCGGCCCTGCATCTCCTACGGCCGTTAATAGAATGAGGCCCATAGTATTTAAGGTTGAAAAAAGACTTTCAGTCTATCAAGTTCATCCTTTTAAGATCTCCTCTGATCTGCAATATGCGGATTAACTATTAATTAATAAGTTGTATAAAAAATAAAAATAAAAAAACAATACCCTCCCGATCCCAGACACCAGCCACCGGACCTCTACCTGGATCAATACTGCCCCTCCAATTATCCATGATAACCCTGAATTCCCTTTTTAATTAGAAATAAATCCAGTCCCCTTTTAAAGTTATCTATCGAATCCGCTGTCACCACAGACAATTCCACAGATTAACCATCCTTACTGTGAAGAACCCTTTTCTTTCTTTAAGGTGGAATCTTTTTACTTCTAACCTCAAGGGATGTCCTTTTGTCAGTTAAAAACCTCTTGGCACAAAAAGCTCCCTTGACAAATCTTTATACTGACCCTGGATGTATTTACATAAGGTAATCATATCTCCTCTTAGACGCCTTTTTTCTAGAGAAAATAAGTTTAATTTCGTTAGTCTTTCTTCATTACTTAGCCCCTCCATTCCCCTTATTAGTTAAGTTGCCCTCTAGCTCTAAAATTTCCTTTTTATAAAGTGGTGCCCAAAATTGTACTCCATATTCCAAATGAGGGCGTCCTAGAGATTTGTATAGTGGCAGAATTATATTTGCTTCCCTTGCTTCTATACCTTTCTTAATACATGCTAATATTTTATTTGCCTTTGCAGCTGCTGCTGTTACCTAGGTGGTTGTCCACAAGCACTCCCAAATCCCTTTCAATATCTGATACACCTAGATTTGCTTCATTAAGATTATAAATTGCATGGCTATTTTTCCTTCCCAGATGCATAACTTTACATTTATTCGTATTAAATCTCATCTGCCATTTAGATGCCCATTCCTCAATTTTATGTAAATCCCTTTGGAGGAAAAGCACATCACTATCTGATTTAATTACCTTGCACAACTTCGTGTCATCAGCGAAAATGGAGACACCACACTCCAATCCTACCTCTAAGTCATTAATAAATATGTTAAAAAGGAGAGGACATAATACTGAACCCTGAGGAACCCCACTTACCATTTCATGTGGTTTGTCAGGATCATACGATGTGAACAATACTGGTCCATAGTGTTTGGAGGTATTCCTATACAATGTGGGGCATATATATATTGACATAGTGGGATATATAATCCACTCCAATTATCTATGCCATTGATATTTAGAACTGCCAGTACTTAAGATGTGTATGTGAATGTGTGCTTACTTACCTGTAACTGATCGTGTGGCTTGTTCCAGTGTACATACATCATATCAGGGAACTCTCCTCTACTGTGGACTGGTTGGAATTCTGTATGACAAAGGCGATGGATCGAGGTGGATTTGGAAGTTAGGCATAATCAAGAAACATTAGATTGTATTCCATGCATATTGGGTATGTACTTACATGTGAAGTACTCATGAATGAGGCTGGTACGTTGTTGTGACCCCTACAGATTATCCACTACAGGGGGAGGTAAAGTCTCTTCCTCCACATGTAGCGGAGCCGCATCAATGTTCCCCAGTTGGCCTGTACTGCTATATTGTGCAGAAAACAGCAGGCAAGGATGATGTGACAAACTTTCTCTGGCTTGTATTGTAGAGCACCCCCAGCAGAATGTAAACATCTGAAGCGCATCTTTAGTACACCAAAGGTGCGCTCAATTACATTGCGGCAGGTCTTATGCGCAGCATTATAACGCTCCTCTGCCCGGGTCTGGGGATTGCTCACAGGGATCAACAACCACAGCAAACACCCATATCCTGCATCACCTGATGTAAACAAAGTGTGACATGTTGATATGAATAGGATGTTGTGATGTTTGACAAAGCATATGCCCAAATATCATCATCATGACCTATCAACACATCCCTGTGGCTAACACACAGTTAAAGATATATGTAAGGGAGCTGGATCATGGATGCATCTGATAGAGGCTAGTTAGTAGTGCATTAATACATGTATTCTATATGAAGCTTCAGTTCAATTACAATGTGATTTGCAAAAATGTCAAATCCAGATGATCACACCCACAGGACGCTTACATGAGGCGAGACACAAGTAAAATAGATATTGCGACCCTTCTGGTAGAGAGCACAGGAAGTAGCTGTTGGAGTTCTTGTACCGAGCACATACCAGAAGTAACTGAGTTGAAGAATAATAGTGTAATATTGTGAATTCAAATGTGATGCTAATTCAGGTAGAATTTTCAAGGGGCGTACACGATCAAACGCAAATGCCAAAAGACCTAGGAGATTTTTATAATTTCAAGGTAAGCTAATTAATGTTTATTCCGGGATATATTCATGCAAGAAAATGTTTTCCAAACACTATTAATTCTCCTCTATCAGATGCATTTTGAATCCATCTCAATTACATAGCCCTTACAAGAACACACAACAAGTTAAAAAGGCTAGAGATGTCCATGTCACAGGATACAAGGTAATGCATCAGAACATATACCTAATGAGTAATCATTTGTGTTTTTTGTCATATGCTGTTATGAACTGCATACTGTTTGGCCAAGCTAACACAGGGTTATGGGCAGCAATGGGCTTTTATGTTCTGGCTTTAGTAGTATTACTCTGTAATGCACATGTGAACATCAGAGCAATATAGGTAAACATGATGTACTGTATGTGTTATTGTATCCAGTAATAATAAGATATGGTTGACTGCGATTACTACTGTGTACTCACCCAGTAGCCATCCAGATGAAAAGCTGCCGGCCTCAAATATCTCATATGTGCCGGATAGACGCAGGATATGGGCATCGTGAGCACTTACCGGGAAGCTTGCATACACACTTTGTATGCGCATGTTCTCATCGCAAACAACCTGTACTTTGATTGAATGATAATGCTTGCAATTTCTGTATAGCGATTCTTGCTCTCTAGGAGGTATCAGTGCCACATGGGTACAATCAAAAGCACGGAGAACATTGGGGACACCTCCTAATCGGTAGAAATCTACCTTCACCGTTCGAGATCTCTTCAGCAGTGTTAGGGTAACTGATGTATCTGGTAGCTTTCCGAACAATAGCACGGAGTAATGCACTCAGACAATTGGAGAGGCTTTGCTGAGACAATCCTCCGGCTATGCTGAGGGTGTTCTGAAAGCTACCAGAGGCAAGGAGGTGTATTATAGCTAACATCCGTGTCATTCCTGGGATGGCTCTATTGGTCCGTGAGCGAGGCTCAAGGTCCTCCCTCAAGACCGCATAGAGCTCCACGGGTCAGCAGAAAACGCTCATGCACCTCCCCATCAGTTAACCCCTCTAATATGAGTCTCTCCCTGTACACATTGGATGCACTTCGCCTCCTCACGGGCTCCTGGACAGGCTCCCCCCCTTCTGCCTGAGCCACCACGTCCTGTACTTCTTCCCCCAATAGCTGATCACCGACAACATTGTCAGCCTCCCTGGGTGCAGGTGGCCCTATATCCCTCTGTCCCTGTGCTACTGGTGCTCTCTCTCCTCCCTGATCCTCCCCCACGATACTAGGCATGGCCTGTTGTAATTTCCTTGCCTGGCTTGGTTCTGCCCCAGCATGGCTCACATCACCACTCACACCCTCACTCCCAGACACTCCTCTCTGCCACTCCCCATCAACCTCTTAATCACACACCTTGCTTCCTGATCTCCACGCTGTGTCATGTGGTACGCACAATGATATCTCAACTTCGTCAGCCCACTCAGACTGTCCAGCATCCCTCTCGTTTGTTGAGCATCCATGATGTTTCAGACGTGCTGATGACTAGTTGGGGATGGGGTTATATAGCTTGTTGATTACAACACCAGGTATTAGGCACGTTAATTACAGCTTTGGAATTGGTCACCTGTGGATCTTTATGTGGCATTCCAGCTGATGATTTTACGTCAAAAAGCCTCTCTGACAATTACATGCCCACTTGGCCGTGTCAGGCCGCTAAGTGCGTATGTAATGTAATTGGCTGAGAGGCTTTTTGCGAATCATTGCACTATTTGCCGTGTTTGGCAAAGCCTCTCAGCCAATTACATACGCACTTAGCGGCCTAACGCAGTGAATAGTGCAATAACCCACCAAAAGCCTCTCAGCCAATTACATGCACACTTAGCGGCCTGACAGCCTCTCAGACAATTTCAGCGAATTACATGCACACTTGGCGGCCTGACAAAGCGAGATGCGCAAGTAATTGGCTGAGAGGCTTTTGGCGGGCTTCGTTATTGCGTTATTGCTCGCAAGCTGAAAAGGGGACGTACTAGTGAGACACGCCTCTCAGCAATCACGTACGAGCTAAAGAATTTGATTGACAGTAGGAGGATAAATGTAATTGACACAAACCTATGCGTTGACTGTGTTGTGACAGCCATTGGAGTTGTGGGAGTAGTGGTTTGGAGAGAGGTAGATTACTTTTTTGTCTTGTTTCTTGTATATTTCCTAAGTACTTACACTTAAGACATACACATATTTACAGATTTCACATATTTGCAAGACACATAGATTAAATAACACACATAGAGACATATATATATAGTTAGGACACACACCCCACACACCCATCTGCCCCACCACACCCCATCCCTCAACACTTATTAAATACACATAGCACACACATATTTTCTTTACAACATACATATTCCAGTAATACTTTTATTTCTTTATCGTTCTTTTGATTTGTAGGCGCACTATTTTTGATTGATTTGTATTTTATTCCTAGCATATTTACCCTTAAGAGTTACACGTATTTACACATTACACATATTTGCCAGATGCATAGGTTAAAGACACATAGAGACATACATAACATTAGGACACCCCCCCCCAACACTTATTGATAACACATAGACATTTTTTTTTCTACACCCATATAACAGTTCTACTTATTTTGAGTTATCCTTATTTATTTATTAGTTTTGAGCATGGAGGGAGGAGATTGGTGGCGAGAGGATGGTGGAGAAGGAGAGGCGGGGAGGAGTGGAGAGTGAGGAGGGCAGCGAGAGTGGAGTGGAGGGTGGAGGAGAGGTGGTTGTGTTGGAGGGGGGAGGGAGAGGACGAGGGGTTCCCGGAGGGAGAGGAGGAGAGGTCCCTGGATGGAGAGGAGGAGGGGTCCCTGGAGGGAGATGCCAGTGCAGGCACACATAGAAAAGGGACAGAGTGAAGGGGCATGTTCCCGGGGGGGGGGGGTAGTTTGGGAAAGGGACAGGCCTCAGGGAGAGGTCAGGGAGGCCAGGGCCCCCGAAAACAGTTGAGAGAGCAAGGGGCTATTGGCAAGGGCAGGAGCAGGGCCGGTAATTATACTCCTCAGGAGAATATGGTCCTCCTGGGTGCGATCCGTGACCAGGCCGTCATCCTGGTTGCTATTGAAGCGAAGCCTTGGCCTAAGGTTTAGGCTTGGAAGGAGGTAGTGGATGTAATGAAGGAGGTGTCCACAGTGCCTAGGGGCTTGGGGTCCTTAAAGCACCGTTATGTGGATATTAGGGCCACGGTGAGGAGGAAGATGGCAAGAGAAGACCAAGAACATTGTGTGACCTATAAGGAGTGGGAGAGGGTCGCAAGGGACCTTCTGAGACTGCCGCCTGCAGCTGGAGCTTCAGCTCCGGTGGCTTAGCAGGACCCAGCCTCCATTTCAGGTGAATATGACCTACACCAACATGCCACCACATGTGCATCACACGCACTACACATTTACATGTTGACCAACAAGGACACTGACATGTCAGCTCCATGGAATTAACAATGGATAGATGGATGCGTCATTAAATCCATGAATCTGACAAATCAATGCCATTTCTGGCCACCCCAAGAGTAATCAAGCAATAGAGAGTCCATGTACTGATGTGCCCACTGTAGCAGATGCAGTTACAGACAGCAGATGAAATACAGACAGCGTTAGGAGCCAGGAGAGGTCACGACAAGAAACCAAAGAATAGATTAAATCTAGCAAATGATAGCTAATCTGAGTTGCAATTATGAGAATCATCCATGTTCAGGCCTAGATTTCAGATAGTTAGGAGTGAAAACATATCAATGTATTAATCAGCATACTAATGACATGTACCGCTCTTTTATCTCTATCAGCATCCAGTAGGAGTTCTGTCCCCGCAGGAGACAGCTCAGGGGGAGGAGGCTGCAGGATCATCAGAGGGCCCTGGTGCTGAGGAGGGGGAGGTTGGGGTAGTTGATGACAGCCCCCCTGTACAGAACCCCCGTAGCTTTGACCCGACCGTCCTCCTCCTCCAAAGACTTGCCATCTCACCCGGGCCCTCAACATTAGTGGACTCTGATGCAGCACCTCCTTCCCCACACAGTGAGCTGTCCTGCCTTTCACAACCACCGGGGACCCCAACATCACAACCCCTGGCTCCAGCCAGGTCCCAGATCCTCCCCACCCTCTCCCTGCCACCTCCTCACCCGGCCCTGCCGGCAGGACCCCTGCCCCCACCGCCATCACCAACGACCGAGGCTGTGCTGCCTGAGTTGTTGGCCCTTGTGAGGAGGATGGCTGCTGACATCTCTGGCATGAGGTGCAGCCTGGACAGGTGCTTTAGGTAGGAGAGGAGGCATCACCTGATGATGGAGCAGCAAATGGTCAGGCTGCTGGGAACGGGACTGGTACCCGGCCACCAGCAGCCTGGCCTCTCCTCACCTTCCACCATGCCTCCGCCGCCACCTCCACCACTAACAGTGAGGAGAGGGCGTCCAGGCATGGATGATGCCGGCCCTGTGCCCAGGCGGGGGAGGACCTAGGGGCTGTGGACATGATTGTGCCTTCTCAACAGCACTCCTCAGTGACCATCTATTGGTCACAATGCTGACCTAATCTAGCCTGGCTACAGAGTCTTGGATCTTGGCCTATGTGATGGTGATATTTTGTATGCAGATGGCTACCTCCCATCACATGGTCCATGATCCTCTTCTCTGTGGACACGTAGGGTTCGGTTGAACATCCTACCAATTGATGGTCACTGGGGAATGCTGTTGGGAGGAGTTGCTGCATTCCCTTTTTTTTAGGCCCTTAGGTTTTAGGTTCTTTTCATTATTTTCCTTTCCATTTGTTTTGTTTTAGGTACAATTCAGGTCCATGAAGGCATCTTCTGCATCTGCAAGCATTGTGGAGGAAATGTATGAGGTGTAAGGTTTTCCCAGTGCCTCTCAGGTAGACATTTATTCAATGACAGCCCCCCCCCCCCCCCCTTAACATGTAGCTCCCAACACCTTAAATCTATCATATTGCCAGATATCTAAGACATGATTGTTGCTAGCTTAAATGTAGTCTAATACAGCTATGAAGGTGGACTTGCAAGGACTCACAATGGCATATTTATGACATTAATATATGCACTAGTGAAGCATGTGATCCTGACCTCAATATCAGTCTGATAACAGATCTTTGGGTCTGATGTAAGTGACAGTGACTCTGGCTGCTGATCTTTGTGTCCTCTCCATATTAATGGCTATTTGCCCATATTACTGATTATCCAGAGACCTAGCTAATAGTTAGTAATCCTTGCAGATAAGAATCATGTGAGTTGGTATATTGGTACAGTATTTAGCACTGTGCTGTACATGCATTGTCATTACTTTTTTTTATCCTCCTCCACCTTTTTTGGGGTATTTTTTTTTTTTTTTCAATTTCACCCACCACACTGTATGTGTGAAACTGGATTGGATTACACAATCCAGAGGTTGAATCATCTGAGTGATTTGTGATGATATTTTTTTTCATCAGTCAGGTTGCACCGGTGTACTGACCGCATGTGACCCTGGTAGGTGCTATGCATCATGCTTATTCTAGACTATTATATTGTCCCCTGAAGGTATCCCCTTTGTTTTATTCTAGCCACTTGCTCTCTCGGGACCCGCCCACACCACATCCATGATATTAATGCACAATCTTGACCACTCCTGATTGTGGTCTGTGTCCAAAATAAAGCTTTGTTATACCATCATGTGAATGCACAGTCTTGACCACTGCTGATTGTGGTCTGTGTCCAAAATAAAGCTTTGGTATACTGTTATCTGAATGCATAGTCTTCACCACTGCTGATTGTGGTCTGTGTCCAAAATAAAGCTCTGTATACTGTTATCTGAATGCACCGTCTTCACCACTGCGGATTGTGGTCTGTGTACAAAATAAAGCTTTGTTATACCGTGTGTTTTTAATGTTTGGGCTTATGGGACATCCACATGCATCACATTAGTGTCACATTACTTTAGATGTAAACTAATGAGCCCTAGTTAATCTGCAATAGATTAATACATATTAAGAGGAATAAAAGTCCTAATAGCATTAGATATCATATAATACATCTAATAGATCTACAATCTAGGATTAGGAAATATGAAAATATTCCATAATTCATACACATCATTTATCTAAGTATCTTCATACAGTCCCTTTTTTATACATTTTAAACAGCGGTGAAATATGGTGCACAATCCTCATAAATCAGAATATACTGATCCTCCTGTTAATACAGGATATACTCATAATCATAGGATTGTGAAAAATATATATAAAAAGTCACAAGTATCTATATACATATAAAAACAAATTTACATTAGAAAAAATCTGATACCAAAAAAATGCTTTGAGTTGGACTGAAAGTGTATATAATCTCTAATGAATTGCTCTATTTGGATATCTCAAATATCTATATAAAGGAGAAATAGCACTATTGGATCAGAGCAAAACACATATAGCAGTATAACAGTATTACAACCATAATAGCAGTATACTTGCTGTTCAGTAATGAAGCTCTCCAATAAGGCTCTCCATAAGCTCTCTGTTAACTCTTAATTGATAGAGCATAATAGTATGATATAATAGAGAGAAAGAATAAACCAATGATATGGTAAAAAAGTACACTCAAAAAAGTGTTTAAACTTAGCTTTCAGTAATTTAAGGTTCAGATGGGGTTGAAAAATGTGGTGCCAACGGGCCGTTTCGTCCCTCCACGGGGACTTCTTCTGAGGCCTTTAACTTTAACTGGCATTTCAAGCCTATTTAAGGCCTACAAATCGCTTCCGTGATTGAATTACGTTAGGAACGCAGTGATACGTAGCGTCATGAGGTCATGACGTTCTTCAAAATTAAATTAAGCTGTTTAGCTGTTCTGAAACAGCTAAATGACATCACTGTACCTGAACAAACAATCTTGATCACAATTGACGTCGAACAGCTTTATTCATCAATCCCTCATGATAAGGGTATCAAAGCAGTCAAATATTTTTTAAGTATGCACAGCAGTGAAAATGAATTCATTATTACACTACTTGAGTTTACACTCACTAAGAATTACTTCCTGTTTGATAATCGCTGGTACCAACAAAGCAAAGGAACAGCCATGGGGACCTCCTACGCGTCAAGCTATGCCAATCTATACTTAGGCTCCTGGAAGGCAATTGAAGTCTTCAATGAAATAATGCTGAAATTCACGGAAAATGTATTACTGCTGGTACACCACCTGATTGGATTGGTTGCACTGGGCACAGTATAAGTTGTGAGCCTGACACACACACTGGCTAGTAGGCAGGCAAATGATCTTAGATTTAACAAAATACAATTTGGGGTTTTTTAAAGGTATACTGCTGTTACACCACCAGATTGTATTGGTTGCACTGGGCACAGTATCAGTTGTGAGCCTGACACACACACTGGCTAGTAGGCATGCAAATGAACTTAGATTAGACAAAATAAAAGTTTTGGTTTTTAAATGTACACTGCCGGTACACCACCAGATTGGATTGGTTGCACTGGGCACAGTATCAGTTGTTAACCTGACACACACACTGGCTAGTAGGCAGGCAAATGAACTTAGATTAGACAAAATACAATTTGTTTTTTTTTAAATGTACACTGCTGGTACACCACCAGATTGGATTGGTTGCACTGGGCACAGTATCAGTTGTGAGCCTGAGACACGCACAGACTAGCTGTCAGGCAAATGAACTTAGATTTAACAAAATACAATTTTGGTTTTTTTAAAGGTATACTGCTGTTACACCACCAGATTGGATTGGTTGCACTGGGCACAGTATCAGTTGTGAGCCTGACACACACACTGGCTAGTAGGCAGGCAAATGAACTTAGATTAGACAAAATAAAAGTTTTGGTTTTTAAATGTACACTGCCGGTACACCAGCTTAACTTAAAACAGAAATAACAAAAATGTCAAAGTTAGGTTTAAAAGGTTATATTTATGTGTTATCATTTATTAACTGTTCTGGTTATGTTACTAATGTTTTATTTTTGAAACCTTATATTCTTAATAAAAATATATATATAAAAAAAAAAAAAAGAAATTGAGATTGATTGCCTGGGGGGCGATAGATCCCAGATACACGTAGAGAGATAGGTGAGAAGAGGAGGATTGTGTGAACTTCAAAGCATGATAATTGGAGGGATGGGGCAGGGGGCATGAGGTGAAATGTACAGCGAGTGGAAAGTAAAATACACACCACCACCTTGTTTGTTCCCAGGTCTAGGTGTGTGGCTGAGGTGAAAACCATCGTGAGAGAGTGCAGGGGAGGTAGTGTCTGAGGATGAGCGCCAGGTTTCAGTAAGAGAAAGTAGATTGAGGGAGTTGGAAATGAGTGAGTGAAAGTCGTGAGTGAAAGTGAGTTTATTGCAGATAGACTGTGCGTTCCAGAGGGCACAGGAGAAAGGTAGAGTTGAAGGTTGTGACATGTGATGGATATCAGATTCTGGGTGTTAGGGGTGTTTGCCGGCCTTGAACCAGAGCGTGGCTGACAGCGAGTGGAGATGAGTGAGGGGCTTGGGTTAGGGGATATATCTCCCGCAGCCAGGAGAAGGAGGAGTGAAAGTGAGAGAAGATGGTATTGTGACTGAAGGAGAAAGAGGAGCTCATGGGAGCAGAGAAGAGGAGAGCAAGGAAGGTGAGATGGTAATATTGTGGGGGACGTGAAATGGAGATGCTGCAAAGGAAAGTCTGAGAGAGAGGCAGTAGGTTATAAGAAAGAGGAAAGAATGAGAGAGCATTGTGACAATGTGTGAGATTAGGAAACATAGGTTAGAAGATTGTGGGAGAATTATTATCCTTAGATATGGTGGTAGTAGTAATATAGATTCAGGAGCAGGGAAGAGAGTGTGATAAGGTTTATCAGAATGGCTGAGGTAGGTGAGTAGCTAAGAGACTTATGACAATATATATATATATATATATATATATATATATATATATTTTTTTTTTAGCAGGTGGTATTGACTGGGCAGGTGCAAGTCATATGAGTTTCTATAAATTAAGAGAATGCACGGGTGGATGTGGGGCAGGGAGGGAGGGCACAGAGAGCAGATGCAAGTTGCAAACTTCAGGGAAGGCAATTGCTATGAACTAAGATGGAGGCTGTTGCTGGAAAGAGAGGAACAGATGAGATCAGATCCAGAGAATATGAGCAGAACAACATTTATTAAAAACAACTGAGAGGTGTGTGGGAGGGGTATGAGAGGTGGGATGAAACACAGAATAGTACAATACAAAGATAATGACATTAACACAGTTTCAATAAAGTTTCTATGTGCACAAAAATTATATAAAATGTGAAATATAATAATTGAATTTACAGTTTTAGAAGTAATGCAGTGATGAAAAAGTGGCTGTATATACCTTTGGAGAGCAGTTCCAAGTTACAAACTTCATGGAAGATAATTGCTATCAACTAAGATGGAGGCTGTTGCTGGAAAGAGAGGAACAGATGAGATCAGATCCAGAGATAATATGAAAGAATATATAAAGAAAAAAACTTTAATTGGATACTCTGGATCCGGAAACTACGCTGTTTAAAATGTTTAAAAAAGGGACTGTATGAAGATACTTAGATAAATGATGTGTATGAATTATGGAATATTTTCATATTTCCTAATCATACCATGAAATATGGTGCACAATCCTCATAAATCAGAATATACTGATCCTCCTGTTAATACAGGATATACTGATAATCATAGGATTGTGAAAAATATATATAAAAAGTCACAAGTATCTATATACATATAAAAACAAATTTAAATTAGAAAAAATCTGATACCAAAAAAATGCTTTGAGTTGGACTGAAAGTGTATATAATCTCTAATGAATTGCTCTATTTGGATATCTCAAATATCTATATAAAGGAGAAATAGCGCTATTGGATCAGGGCAAAACACATATAGCAGTATAACAGTATTACAACCATAATAGCAGTATACTTGCTGTTCAGTAATGAAGCTCTCCAATAAGGCTCTCCATAAGCTCTCCGTTAACTTTTAATTGATAGAGCATAATAGTATGATATAATAGAGAGAAAGAATAAACCAATGATATGGTAAAAAAGTACACTCAAAAAAGTGTTTAAACTTAGCTTTCAGTAATTTAAGGTTCAGATGGGGTTGAAAAATGTAGTGCCAACGGGCCGTTTCGTCCCTCCACGGGGACTTCTTCTAAGGCCTTTAACTTTAACTGGCATTTCAGGCCTATTTAAGGCCTACAAATCGCTTCCGTGATTGAATTACATTAGGAACGCAGTGATACGTAGCGTCATGACGTCATGACGTTCTTCAAAATTAAATTAAGCTGTTTAGCTGTTCTGAAACAGCTAAATGACATCACTGTACCTGAACAAACAATCTTGATCACAATTGACGTCGAACAGCTCTATTCATCAATCCCTCATGATAAGGGTATCAAAGCAGTCAAATATTTTTTAAGTATGCACAGCAGTGAAAATGCTGAATTCAATGAATTCATTATTACACTACTTGAGTTTACACTCACTAAGAATTACTTCCTGTTTGATAATCGCTGGTACCAACAAAGCAAAGGAACAGCCATGGGGACCTCCTACGCGTCAAGCTATGCCAATCTATACTTAGGCTCCTGGAAGGCAATTGAAGTCTTCAATGAAATAATGCTGAAATTCACGGAAAATGTATTACTGTGGCAACGCTTCATTGATGATATACTACTGTTCTGGACAGGTCCCAAGGAAGTATTCTTAGAATTCATTGATATACTGAATCAAAATGACATAGGTTTAAGGTTTACCTATACGATCAATAATAGAGAGGTTGAATTTTTGGACCTTACCATCATGAAAGACAATACAGGCAAGATTCATACATCAGTATTCCGTAAATCTACAGAATCAAATTCACTCCTCCATTGGTCTAGCCAACACCCTTTGAGACTTAAATCAGGAATACCTACAGGACAATATTTGCGATTAAAGAGAAATTGTGATAACGAAATGGATTTCAAACAAAAGGCTAAAGACCTACGTATGAGATTTAAACAAAGAGGTTATCCAAATCGTGTGCTTAAAAAAAGCCTATAGAAGAGCCTTGTCTAGTAAACGAGAAGATTTACTATACAAAACAGACAAAGAAGAACTCAATGACTGGTATACGAAAATACGTTGCATAATGCAATATGGAAAAGATTGGTTAGCCATCAAGCAGATTTAAAAAAAAGCATTGGTACATTTTACAAGAGGATGAAGCCCTGAAAGAGTCACTGACATCGGAATCCTCTATAACATACAGGAGAAGCAGAAATATAAAAGACACATTGGTCAAGAGTTACTATAAACCTCCTCAAAGAACATCGAATTGGTTAACTCCTACAATAGGACTATTCAAATGTGGTCATTGCAAAGCTTGCAATTACATAAAACCAAGCAAAGAATTTATTGATCATAATACAGGAAAGAAATATCCAATCAAAACCTTTCTAAACTGCGAAACTACACATGTAATCTATGTAATGACCTGTCCTTGTCACAAATACTACGTGGGTAAAATCTTTTGACAATTACGAAGGAGAATCCTGGAACATGTCTATTTAATTACCAAATTTCTGGACACTCCTGTATCTAGACATATAAACAACTTCCATCAGAATCAGGCCGGGGTAATGAAGTTTCAAGTCCTAGAAAAATTATCTATAGGGCCTAGAGGAGGAAATATAGATCAAATGTTACTCCAAAAAAGAGAGCAAATGGATATTTACACTTAATAGTAAACACCCCATGGGCCTAAACGAAGGATATTCTTATTCTGCCTTTCTTTAGAGCGGGGATCCTCTATAGATA
Source organism: Discoglossus pictus (assembly GCA_027410445.1). NCBI lineage: Eukaryota > Metazoa > Chordata > Amphibia > Anura > Alytidae > Discoglossus > Discoglossus pictus. The sequence goes on along the minus strand of CM050172.1, from coordinate 34,093,678 downwards.
TAGTTAGACATATTTACCCTTTTATTCACATTTTCACCATATTAGTTTTCATATTATAGTTTGTTCTTAAGCATTTCACGTTAATACATTCTAGCACTTTGTAGCTTTTTTTTTTATACATTTTTTATAATCATTATAGATTCACACACACTCACTCACTCCAGTGCTTTATGCACGCCAATACAATCCTAGTTTATCACACCATTTACATTTTATCACTCACTTCATCATTAACCAACACTTTCTTTACTTCACCTATACTGTATGGTGAAATATGTTTAGCTGTGGGACTTAGGTACAATGCCACCTCTCTATTTTTCAATATAAACTAACTAATTAATATGCCATGATTTCACATTATGTGAGAGAAAAATAATGTACACCAAATATTAAGATATATAATTTCATTCCTTTGGTCATTTTTATTTTTATATTTATTTTTATTTTCAAAGTCATTGAAACATTTTTCTAATGGTATATATAGACCTCTGGAATATTTGTACATTTTATCTGCATGCTTGGTGCTTATGTTTGTCATTTTTGTATTCATTTACAAGCAATTGTACTCTTTGTCGCAAATTGTTTAAATAAAGATCGGCGGGATTTGAATGAGCGTTGTGACCTCACCACGCTGACGTTCCGGCGCTGATTCGGCCTTTGGTGATACAAATAAAGTTAATTTAATTTTGAAGAACGTCATGACGTCATGACGCTACGTATCACTGCGTTCCTAACGTAATTCAATCACGGAAGCGATTTGTAGGCCCTAAATAGGCCTGAAATGCCAGTTAAAGTTAAAAGCCTTAGAAGAAGTCCCCGTGGAGGGACGAAACGGCCCGTTGGCACCACATTTTTCAACCCCATCTGAACCTTAAACTACTGAAAGCTAAGTTTAAACACTTTTTTGAGTGTACTTTTTTACCATATCATAGGTTTATTCTTTCTCTCTATTATATCATACTATTATGCTCTATCTATTAAGAGTTAACGGAGAGCTTATGGAGAGCCTTATTGGATAGCTTCATTACTGAACAGCAAGTATACTGCTATTATGGTTGTAATACTGTTATACTGCTATATGTGTTTTGCCCTGATCCAATAGCGCTATTTCTCCTTTATATAGATATTTGAGATATCCAAATAGAGCAATTCATTAGAGATTATATACACTTTCAGTCCAACTCAAAGCATTTTTTTGGTATCAGATTTTTTCTAATGTATATTTGTTTTTATATGTATATAGATACTTGTGACTTTTTATATATATTTTTCACAATCCTATGATTATGAGTATATCCTGTATTAACAGGAGGATCAGTATATTCTGATTTATGAGGATTGTGCACCATATTTCATGGTATGATTAGGAAATATGAAAATATTCCATAATTCATACACATCATTTATCTAAGTATCTTCATACAGTCCCTTTTTTATACATTTTAAACGGCGTAGTTTCCGGATCCAGAGTATCCAATTAAAGTTTTTTTCTTTATATATTATTTTTTGATACAACAAGGGGTGTGAAGCACCTAGGATACCAGATATATAGATCATCATTTTTGTTTCTATGATAATATGAAAGAGCGCTAAACACTGCATTGTTCTACTCTTTTTTCACTAGAGTAATTGATCACTGAGCTACATATAATTTTTTTTAGGCTGATATGTGACTCAACTTGATAGTTTGTGGCTCACAGTACTTGAAAAGGGCGGGGGGTGATCTAAATGAATGAAAACATAAGGAGTCATAGTTTTGACCACCACAAAGACAAATATGCATCAGAGACCACAAGGATATTTCCCAACAATAATGATCAGCTTTTCCCCCAGAATGAGACCCACACCTCGTATGCGTATTCCCAACACCCAATTTATTTTGTAACCAGTACGTTATCTAATACTCTTTAACCCCTCCCCTCTTAGGGCAAGCAAGGCTGTGTGCCCAGATTGTTTTACCTCTGTACAGCAGGAAGGACGATCAGCCCTTGGGTTAGACTGAGAGATGTCTGTGGTCTTGTGTAGCATAAAGATCTTTATAAGTTCTGAAAAGAGCTAACTCCAGCAATCAGAATTCCAGCATCAATAACGAAATCCACACATTAATTATGTGAACCAGTCATAGCATAGTGTAACGAAATCCCCTATTTTACAGACTTTACGAACCCACCTGTTCGGTTATTTGAGGATTTACAATGGGCTTTCGTGGAAATACCTAATAAGACAAACTTCAGTCGACGATTCTGAGAACTGCGTTCGTGGGATCTGAGCGCTATTCGCCTAGAATATGCACTCAGATCTCAGCTATCTGGGGATATGTGGAACTTCAAGTTTACATTGTGTAAAAACAAAGTTATACATTTTTATTCTGTTTTATTAAAACAAAGAAGCCATGTTCCTTTCTTCCTGGAGATAATATAGGCTCTCTGTGCTACCTTAATTGAATTACCTCCAGGATAGAAAAGAGGGAGTGACTTATGTGTAAGGGGATTGCTTATGCTATAGCCACTGTGATTGGCTACTGTTTTTCCTTTGTCCACCAGGAGGAAGTCCTGATATAGACCGGGCGTGTAGCCCACAGTAAAGAGTTCATGTTTACCCCTTCATGAAGTTTTGACTCATTTTTGGGGGATTGGAGCTATAATCACTTTGTTTCAGCTGGAGTTCGGAGGAAAACGCAGGGATCATCGCTGCACTAATGCAAGGATCCTTTACTTCATGAAGGGGTAAACATGAACTCTTTACTGTGGGCTACACGCCCGGTCTATATCAGGACTTCCTCCTGGTGGACAAAGGAAAAACAGTAGCCAATCACAGTGGCTATAGCATAAGCAATCCCCTTACACATAAGTCACTCCCTCTTTTCTATCCTGGAGGTAATTCAATTAAGGTAGCACAGAGAGCCTATATTATCTCCAGGAAGAAAGGAACATGGCTTCTTTGTTTTAATAAAACAGAATAAAAATGTATAACTTTGTTTTTACACAATGTAAACTTGAAGTTCCACATATCCCCAGATAGCTGAGATCTGAGTGCATATTCTAGGCGAATAGCGCTCAGATCCCACGAACGCAGTTCTCAGAATCGTCGACTGAAGTTTGTCTTATTAGGTATTTCCACGAAAGCCCATTGTAAATCCTCAAATAATCAAACAGGTGGGTTCGTGAAGTCTGTAAAATAGGGGATTTCGTTACACATAGCATTTATTAAATCAACAGACATGTTTATACCACACTCTTAACAAGAAAAAAACAATCAATTCAAATTTGCATCCATGGTTACAACAATCACCTTTTAGCTCACGTTATCACCCATTGTTTTCCCCTTTCCCCACTATATTCTTGGTAGGGGGTTATTACACACAATAGACATAGAGACACCAGTCTAAGGGCTTGTGATAATGGAGAGAGATACTTGTGTCATGTGACTCCTGGGGTCAGTTATCTCCCTAATCTGGTTAATAAGGACTAGTCCAGTACTAGGAAATATTGGGCATATACAATATTTCCCTTGTATGTGCTAGCCCCCCAAAGCACAATATAGACACATCCCATTACACCTATCATGTTCTTATGCACACCCCAACTATAAACATGGGTACCATCATATGTACCTAGTGGTACCCAGGCAATTTCCACTATCCCATGCTTCTAACAGGCATAACAAGGAATAACACACAAATCACAATGTCCTTAATGTTAACCCATCTCAGTGGGCCCCTTTGCCCTGGCACAATAGGCCTATCTTATAAGGCTGAGGGCATCAGTCTGTAAGGTATGGCACAGCTGGTGCCTTGGCATGCTACAGCCATGACAATCAGACTTTACGACCCTATGCTTTGATCCTACCTGGGCGTTCTAGAGGGGGGTGGGACTCCTATTCATGAGGCCAGATAGCTCTCCTGGAGCAGCCAATATATCACAATAACTTAACATATTGTACAATCCATTTCTCTGTTCCTTGTCTGTTGATTATGGTCAAACATTTACAACTCTAGGTGAGTAATTAGCTAATTAGCCAGCTGAGCCTTAGAGGCTTGGGGGGGGGGGGGGGGGGTGTGCTGGTGGCTAGATTAGGATATGGTTCCTCTGGGAACATGGGGGTTTAAAGTCCACTTATTTTGCTTAGGATCTAGTATTTGACAATCTTATTATTATATTTTATATCTTACTAGCGAATTGCGAGCCTCTCCCTCGTGAACTTTTGCTCCTCTGAGCACCTTCGGCGCTCATTGCGAGCCTCTTCCCTGCTCTTTTTTTTATAAAAATATATTTTTTTATAATAATTAATTAATAAATTTTTGCGTGCTTCCTAATAGTGTATTTTATACCTTGTACATTCCTGGGTAGAAGTCGTATGTGCTTGGCGGTGTGTTGCGTGCTTAGGGGTCGTGTAGCCTTGTTTACGTTTTTTTCGGCAGCCATTTTTATACTCTGTGGACACTCAATGGGTTACTTCTAAAAATGATAAATAAAAATACATTTTTATTTCTACAGATACAACAAAAATACTTGAGTATTACAAAGGAAGACATGATGCCTCCTTCCAAGATACTTTGGTGGAACCGTCCTACCTCCAAGAAAGTATTAAGTGGATGCAGTTTCCATACACTGGACTTTTTGCTTTTATATTGTCTTCCAGAAGCATTATACTTTCCTTATTAGATCTGTCCTGTGTATATGTTGTCTAATAAATTATCAGAACTGAATAAATTACATTAAACAATATATTGGACGGTAGGTTAGTTTGTTGTGTCTCATCACACATTGTATGTTGTTTTTTATATCTGAAATGTGTGTTTATTATTATTAATGTTATTGTTATTAGTAATAATAATAATCCACATATCACAGTATATACCATATAAATATGGAGGTGTGTGTTCTTGTATTGTACATCTAGCAGAGTGTGTCCTGTATTATATACAAATACAAGTTATGTACCTGTATTATAAGTGTAGGAGGTTGTGTTATCAGGTGCACACATTAATAGGGGGCATGTGTAGTGGAATATTGTGTTAGTGGAGTAATGTGTTTCATTGTTGTGTTATCAGGTGACACTCAGTGTTACTGTGCATGTTACCAGTGGGCCCATGGTGGTAGATATCAACTATAATAATTGTGGTAAGTGTGCAACGCTCCGGAGGGAGGGGAAGGGGAATTAACCACTTCCATAGTCCGTACAGAGCTGCGCGCATGTAGTTTTACAGTAAAAATATTTATATTTACTGATAATAGTAAAATAGTTACCATCTCCTTCTTAGTCAGGAAAGCCCAGGAGACTGAAGAAGGCATTGGGCCACGTGAGAATAACATAGAGCTCTCTAGGCCTAACGTGTGCTCGCAGCCTGCTCGCAGGAGACTCAGAGTCTGAATCTGAGTAGTCTCCATAAATACACTGCAGAATGGGCCCCACTAACTAGCAATGCAGATAGCAGAGAGTGTCTATCCTGCTGTGGGCCCCGGTGCTTTGCACCTGCTGCACTGTCAGTTGATCCATCACTGGATTGAGGCGTCAAAGAGCTCTGTTAGATAACTGAATGATTGAAATTGCCACCACACCCCTTCCCTCTCATAGGCCCAGAACAAGGACGTAGCATCAATAGATACAAGCATTGCTCTCCAGAAATGTAAATGCCCCTCTCACACACATAGATCAATGTATCATGTATGCCTCCAGGGTCTAGCAGAGACATCACAATATTTTTTTTTCCTAATTAAAATGTTGCTTAATTAACTTTTCTTGCATAATTACACCCTTAGTCTCAAAGCTTAGAAATACATTTTATTTTATGGAAAAATTTAAAGTTGAATAATTTAAGCCTAAAATATATATGAAGGGCAGTGGGGTGATAAAGAAGTTGGATAAATAACAGTAGTCACACATTTCTAATCATTAAAGTCTTATCATTATTCTAACACATTACAACAGGTCACTTCTAATTTTCACCCTCACTGACATTTAATTGATGACCCTAGAAAAAGACAGAGAGTGTGGGGGGGGGGGGGGGGGGGGGTCTTTATATAACACCCAAGTACTATTATATTCATTTATATGTGCATGTTCTCCTGTCACTGTATGATGAATATAACAGATATGTCTGACATAGTCTAATACTGTAAATAGAGAAAATATCACAAAGCTGGTGTTTAATTAGGGAACAAAATAAATGTTGTTGTCTCTGCTGGTATTCATTATACTTTGCTGACGGCTGTATGTGACAGAGGGGCATTTATTTATCTGCAGGAGCAGGGCTTGTAGTTTACCTTGCTGCTTCCTGCTTATGAGAGTGGCGGAGGTGGATGGTGGCAGATACTGAAAGCTCCAATTACATATCAAATCCCCCTCTCTTCTCCCTCCTCTCCCATCCTCCCTCAGCTGACAGGGAATAAAACACACCTACTAAGACACCAAGTGCTGAAGCCAGAAGTCATGGAACCTTCTATACAGGCTTCAAAAATTAAGATTTTCTTAAAAATGTTAATGTTTTACACAACTGCTAATGCTGTGAGTTTGTTAGATAGTTCATAAATATTGGAAGAGTTTCCTAAATGTCTGTGGTTCTTTAAAGGACAAGTGCACAATGCAAAAAATATATATGTAAAAAGGTCTGACTAAGAATATAATTGTAACAAATTCACAGATTTTAGGAAAAAATAAATGTTGATGCCTCTGAAAGAAGAGAAAGAAAGAGAAAGAAAAGAAGGAGAAGGAGAATAGGGCAGCTGGAGGATGGAGAATAAAAAAGAGCAAAAGGCAAATAATTAATATAAGAGGGAGAGAAAGAGAGAGAAAAAATAGTAATGAGAGAATAAAAGGAGGGATTATGGAATGAGAAGAGAGTGAGGAAGAGAAGAGGGAAAGAGCTAGAGATAAATGAGGATGAGGAGGACATGAAGAGAGGGAGAATAAAAGAGAAACAAGAAAGGGGGAGAGAAGAGCCGAAGGATCATTGCAGGCTGGAAATGCGGACCCTCGCGAAGCGGAGGTGGAGGCTCTACGGCGCCTCACAAGCGGTTACAAACACCCACACAAGTGGGACTTACACCAAAAAATACGAGACGCGTGACTTATAAAAAAAAAATTAATCGCAAAAATACGACCTTAACGGCTCAACCGCGCACAGCGGAAAACATAAAAGAAACACAAAATATACACAAAAATAATATAAAAACCTTACCCACAGCAAGGGGGGACACCCAGGATGTCTGGGAGTCAGGTTACACCTCAAATTAAGTCCAATTTACCGAGTTTAGACACTCGAAAATCCCCTAAGCGAGAGAAAAATGGCGCCCAAAAAAACGAAAACGAGGCTACACGACCCCTAAAGCCGCAAAACACCGCCAAGCACATACGACTTTTTCAAAAACCCGCACGAGCTACAACATACACTATTAGCAAGGACGCTAAATCATCCACACACGCGTACCACATACACAATCGCCGCCATTTTACACTAACACTAACTTACACAATGTGGAAGTACACAGCTACACTAACGGCTTCCCTTCGCGCACGCAGCTTATTTACACTACACACTGCACACATTGCTGACACTTACACCTCAGCTCCACAACAGTGCAAACCTACATTGTATGCTGCAGGAACATACAAACAGATTGTCAGCTCTTCAGCACATTGCTTGCTGCATATATTAATTACAAATAGGTAAAGTATATTCATTTATTGTTTCATTAATTAGTTAATTATGATGAAAAAAATACATATACACAAAAAAAAAAGAAACACCACATAATCGGAATAAACGACAAAGCCCTTCACCGTGTTCCTCACAAGGAGCGCCAACGGTGCTCATAGGACACAAACTACATCAGGGGATACACTTGCAATAAGGCACAAAAAGGAGATCATCGCGGACCTTACAATAAGCGCAAAAGCTCCTCTGATAACAAAAAATACACCAACCGAGAGGCTCGCAATGAGTGCCAAAGGATCTCAGACGACCAAAACACTTAGAGCCTCATTAAATTCTCCCTCATAGTTCTCTCGGTCCTCGCAAAAGGCAGTTTTTTTGCTGTTTGCGAACACCGAATCCCTTGCAGCCTGCTTTGCGAGATGACTCCGAAAAATGGCCGAGAATAGGTTCCGAAAGAGCTACGGAGTCACACGCTGCCTTAAATCTATGAGGTGAATCTCGCACCTCGGAAGAATCCCTACGGGCACAAGAAGTGCCCGCAAGGGATCCTAAAGCCTCTACGTGCTGCCTCGGAGCAGACCGAGACAGCCGTGTAAGGCTCCCCCCTGCTCCCTAAACACATCCCCATGCTGCAGGGGTCCCTATCGGGACTCCTTCAGCCCCCCCCACATTAACCCCTTGCAGTTGCATTTAAAACTTTTAAATTCCCCACCACGGCTCCTTAAAGGGCCACACTACTAACAATCCCGGCTGCGGCAAATAAAATTAACCCCCCTCTATGCTGGGGGTCCCCATTGGGACCCCCGAAGTGTCCCCACATTAACCCCTTGACCCCGCTGCAGTTACATTTTTTTATTTCCCGCCTTGCGGGTCCTTAAAGGACCGTAAAGGTCCTGAAAGGACTCATGCTAAAAAATATTAACCCTGGCAACTAAAATTAACCCTATAACTCATGGGGGTCAATACAGACCCCATAATCACTTAATTAACCCTGTCACTCATGGGGGTCAATACAGACCCCCATAAGCACTTAATTAACCCTATCACTCATGAGGGTCAATACAGACCCACATAATCACTTAATTAACCCCATAACACATGGGGGACAATACAGACCACTAGAAGCACCTAATTAACCATGTCACTCATGGGGGTCAATACAGACCCCCATAAGCCTTTAATTAACCCTGTCACTCATGAAGATCAATACAGACCCCCATAAGTCAATAATTAACCCTATAACTCATGGGGGTCAATACAGATCCCCATAAGGCTTAAATTAACCCTATAACTCATGAGGGTCAATACACATCCCCATAAGGCTTAAATTAAGCCTATAACTCATGGGGGTCAATACAGACCCCCATAAGCCAATAATTAACCCTATAACTCATGGGAGTCAATACAGCCCCCCATAAGCCAATAAATAACCCTATAAGTCATGGGGGTTAATAAAGATCCCCATAAGCACTTAATTAACCCTAAAACTCATGGGGGTCATAAGGTCCCCCATAAGGCCTAATTATCTCTATAACTCATGGGGGTCTATACAGACCCCCATAAGCACTTAACCCTATAACTCATGGGGGGTCAATACAGACCCTTATGAGCACTTAATTAACCCTATAACTCATGGGGGTCAATAAAGACCCCATAAGCACTTAATAAACCCCCATAACTTATGGGGTCAATACAGACCCCCATAAGCCTCTATTTAACCCCATCTGTTCCATAATGGTATATTATGAATCTTATGGGGCTGTTAAAACCCTAACATTAACCACATAAGTGCCATGACGGTCTGCAGAAATAGTGTGAGACGAAAGAGAGAGAGATAAGAAAGAAACAGGAGTGAGAGATGGACTGACAGAAAGAAGATAAGGGATAGAGAAAGGGCTAGGGACAGAGGGAGAGAGAGGACAAAGTGTGAATGAGAGAGAGAATGTAAAAGAGTGAAACAGGTAAGAGGGGAGAGAGACAGAGAGGAGAGAAACAGATGGGGACAGAGATAGGAGCGAGACAGAGCAGAGAGAGAGATGGGGGGGAGACACAGATGGGGAAAGAGATAGGAGAGAAACAATGTGAGGGAGACAGAGAGAAGAGAGACAGATGGGGAGAGATATAGGAGTGAGATAGAGCCGATAGAGAGAGACGGGGGTAGGGACACAGATGGGGAGAGAAACAATGTGAGGGAGACAGAGAGGAGAGAGACAGATGGGGAGAGAGATAGGAGTGAGATAGAGCCGATAGAGAGAGATGGGGGGGGGGGGACACAGACGGGGAGAGAAATAGGAGAGAAACAATGTAAGGGAGACAGAGAGGAGAGAGACAGATGGGGAGAGATAGGAGTGAGACAGAGCCGAGAGAGATGATGGGGATTAACAGATGGGGAGAGAGAAAGGAGAGAAACGTGAGAGAAATGTGAGAGAGACAGAGATGGGAGAGAGAGACAATGGGAGAGAGACAGAGCAGAGAGAGAGAGGAGAGAGACAATGGGAGAGAGACAGAGCAGAGAGAGAGAGGGAAGAGAGACAATGCGAGAGAGACAAAGAGGGGAGAGAAACAGAGGCGAAAGAAAGGGAGAGAGTCAAAGGGGAGAGACAGAGGGGAGAGAGAGAGTGAGAGGCTGAGGGAGAGAGTCATAGAAAAGAGAGAGATGGGGGAGAAACAGATGGGGAGAGAGATAGGAGATAAACAATGTGAGAGAGGCAGAGAGGAGAGAGAGAGATTGGGGAGCGAGACAATGGGAGATAGAGAGCAGAGAGAGAGAGGGGGAAGAGAGACAATGGGAGAGAGACAGAGACTGGAAAGAAACAGAGGCGAAAGAAAGGGAGAGAGGCAGATAGGAGAGAGACAGAGGGAGAAAGTGAAAGGGGAGAGACAGAGCTGAGAGACAGAGTTGAGAGAGTCATAGAAAGAGAGAGATGGGGGAGAAACAGATGGAGAGAGAGATAGGAGAGAAACAATGTGAGAGAGACAGAGCAGAGAGAGAGAGATGGGGGGGAGAGAGACAATGGGAGAAAGACAGAGAGGGGAGAGAAACAGAGGCGAAAGAAAGGGATAGATGCAGATAGGTGAGAGACAGAGGGAGAGAGTCAGAGGGGAGAGACAGAGGGGAGAGAGACAGATAGGTGAGAGACAGAGGGGAGAGAGACTGAGTTGAGAGAAAGAGAGGTGGGGGAGAGAGACAATGGGAGAGAGACATAGAGTGGGCAAAAAGAAAGAGAAAATAGAAGATAAATATTCAGGAGGTGAGGCAGAGGGGGTGAGTAAGAGAGAGAGAGAAAGTGACAGGAGAGAGAGACAAAACAGGGGGAGAGAGAAAGAGACAAGTGGTGTTAGAGACAGAGGGATGGGCAGATATCAGCAATAAAGGGAGAGAGAAGCTGAGAGACAGAGAGAAGAACAGAAGAGACAGAGGAAGATGTCTCAGGGACTGGCGCAGCACATAATCTTTCCCGCCTTTTCTTACTGGCTGTTTGTGTAACAGAAACAGGAAGTGGAATAGCCCAATGTACTCTGGGATGGGGGGGGGGGCAGGAAGGGGGGGGCAGGAAATGTCAAATCAAACTGCTGATTAATTTCAGTCTGTAATTCTGGTTAATTAGAAATAGTTTTTATGAGAATTGTTTTTTGTATATAGTTATAAATTATCAAGTATATTATTATTATTATTATTATTGTTCTTATTTTTACATTTTGTTGCTTGTCCAAACCTAATAACATCTTCATTCTATGATCTTTTGGGATTTCTTTTAAAATACAGGATTCTGTAATGATAATATAATCCTGTCATGGCTTTGTTACTACACTGGGCTAGAGCTACCCTGACTTGTTCTGCCCTCTCATTACTGCAAAGCCATGAGTGAAAGCGACTGTGTGATGGAGTTTCTCTCAATTGTTCTTGTTGAAGGGCCAATGAAAGACAGTGAACATACATATAGGTCACCCTGGAGTTCCTCTGTGCCCCCTCAGTAAGGTCCTCGTCAGCCTTGTCTGATTTGGAGTGGTCTACAGGGGATGATGCCACTCCTGAGGAAAATGTCACTCAGAGTACGTCAGTTCCGTCGTGTAGATCCCACTCAGAGGCCTCATCATCAGGCTGGTCTGAGGTGGAGATCTTGACTGAGGAAGATACCATCCTGATGGTACTCTCAGGCCGTTTTACTCTCCCAGAACAACGGAGACAGTTATGTAAAGATCTCCATAACAGGATCGTTAGCCGAGGCGGTCAGGTATCATTCAGGAGACAGAAAGAACGTGTCTCGGCCCTGGTGAAGATCCTGTTGAAGGGAGGTCTGGCGGAGAGGATCCCCAGCATTCGGCTGTTGACTGAGGTCCTAAAGGGGGTCCTTGAGGATGCAGATTATCTGAAACCGCGGTTGTCCCTCATTTAATATGGAGCATGAGGGACAATAACACCACCGTGCGTAAGGAACTGCTGGCTTGTTTACAGGTGTGCTTTGGCATCAGGCACCGCCGCGAACGCCAGAAGCATCTCCATATATTAGTTGAAAAGGGCTTGGAAATGACAGAAGATCGCCTGTTTTGTAACATCATAGGTCTCCTTCCAAGCCTTTTGAAAGAACATCTGAGAGACCTTAATTTTCACAGTCTCATCTACACCCTAGCAACAAGGTTGTGCCCCGGGTCATCTGAGGAGCAAACCTTGCTGTCCATATCCACCTTGGAGTACTTAAGGAAGTACCTAGGGGTAGAGAGATTTGGGCTGTACTTAAAGGATTTGCCAACCGTTTTGTATCAGGCTTGTGTGAGAGGCATGGAGGATAACACAACATCTGTCCCCAAAAGTCGTTATTTTAAGCAATATCAAGTCTCCCAGTCGGTAACGACTCTGCCTCAAGTTAACTCCACACCTGTAATAACATCAACATTACGAGGCAATAACATCCATAAGACTGGTGAGCAAAAGAAAGACCTTCCCAGGAGGAAAACAGTCCTTCCTCCAATTACCATCAGCGTGGGAAGAGAGTGCAGTCCAAATCATCCCTTAGCAAGCAGCCATCTTCCTGATATCTACCGGCAACATCAGGTATGGATTATGTTTTCTAATATATGTTGCAGAGTTTTGTTATCTTTATAATCCCATGTCAGTTACAAAGAGAGGGCCTTTGGCTTTACTTTTAAGAATAAGGAAAATGTAATATCTGCTCAGAAATCATAGGTTTTATATTAAAACATTGCAGAGGATTTGTTCCCTTGAAATACGAGTTATCTGACCTTTAGAAACATAAATTAGCTGAAAAGGCAATGTTTGCTTCTCCTTGTCCCAACTATATGATACAAAGATAGAAATTCCCAAATAAATTAGCAGATATGTATTACTCTGTGCCCACATTACATAGAAATAATTACTTCTTGGGGTCACTTCTACTGTATAGCTATTAAAATGTCATCGCTTGGTAGGTATGAGCATTTTCTCCATGTGTAACACATTACAGGTCCGGTTCTTGAGTTCTGGTTTCAGACTTTATGTTCTGGTTTCAGACTCTAGAGGAGCAATCTATTTTAAAATGGATTGATGTAGGGGAGGGGGGTTAGGGATTACGCATATGGTTAGGAGTTAGGGTTAGGCACATGGTTAGGGTTAGGCATAGGGATTAGGGTTAGGCATAGGGTTAGAGGTTATGGCTAGGCATAGGGGTCGGGGTTAGACCTAGGGTTAGGGATTAGGCATGTGGTTAGGGGTTATGGTTAGGCATATGGTTAGGGTTAGACATAGGGGTTAAGGTTAGGCAAAGGTTTAGAGGTTAGGTTTAGGCATAGAATTAGGGGTTATGCATAGGTTTAGGGTAAGGGTTAGGCATACGGTTAGGTTTAGACATAGTGGTTAGAGTTAGGCATAGGGGTTAGGAGTTAGGGTTTGCGATCGACATAGGGTTGGGATTGGGCTACAGTTAGGGCCCTCTTTTTTTTTTACATGTATAAGTTGCAATAAACCACAGCACCACTAGGTGGTGTTTTGGTGCAGCCTAATCTTCAGGCGCACTCACTGCTTTGTCAAAGGTCCAACTCCTCTCTCACATCCAGCTCAGCCAATCAGAAACAGACACTATAGTTTCTTTTTTTTGTCTTCAAAATAATTCCTCATTTTTTACTCCTGATAAGTAATGTTAATGACAATGTTAGTGTCTTTTTACAAATACATTTACAGGAGAATAAATCACACAAGAAAAAGTGCAATGATTGTCATAAAATCCAAACGTGTACTTAAAGGGAAATTGTTATCCAGGAAGTTGATATAATATGAAAAAGAAGTAAACACTGGCTGTACATTGTACTAGCCTTTTTTCACTAGAGTAAATGATCACTGATATATACATAATTCATTTTAGGCCAATATGTGGCTCAGTGTGATAGTTTGTGGCTTAGAGTACTTGATAAGGGTGGGGGTGATCTAAATGAATGAGAACATAAGGGGTCATAGTTTTGACCACCACAAAGATAAATAAGTAAACTATGATTCTAATAAGCACATGAAAATAGATAATTAGTATTTGGGAGTGTTTTGCATAAAGATACAGAACACACAAATGCAGAAGATGCACAAACGTACAGAAACACTGACTACTCACAAATTATTACCTGTAGAAAAATGTGGCTAATACAATATACAACCAATCTTTCTCTCTTTTTATGAATAACATAAAAACAACTTTATTTTTGGGTGACATTGGCCCCCATTCCATGACTTCCATAAGAACTCACAGAAGGCTGACTTGCAGCTATGGGAGATTTAAACAGCTAATTACAGGGGGGGTTGGTAAAATCATAACTACAAGCTATTGTAGTGTCTGATCTTTCAAGCACATAAATGTTACAATTGCAATTGCCTTCAAACCTGTAAATGGCAAATGTAGAAAAAAAATCCTAAAAGTACCAGAGAGGACTTGCAAGGGGGTTAAACACCTGATTTGAGCACTGCAAATGCACAAAAATACAAAAGAAATACTGCACTTTAAAATGCGGAGAAATTGGAATTAATTGCACAACAGTCTCAAGCACACAAATCTGCAATAAAAATAATAATTTTTAACGTTTAATATAGATAGATAGATATCAGGCCACCCACATGGACTATAACAGTATCATCATTCATTTTTAATATTTTGTACATTGCTTGATTGCGAGTCTGACTTCTAAATGCTAATTGATTGACCTTTAACCTCCATGTTTTACTGAGTTCATTTACTATTGGTTAATAAATCAGTAGTTACAGACTTGTTTAATTGATCACGATCATGGCCTAAAATGCTACTTACGGGTGTATGCTTTATGGTTTTGGCTTTCAGCCATGTACAGTAGTTGCGGGCTTGTTCAATTGAATCACTCTGTAACTGTTGCAATTGAATAGGGCTCCAAGTCTGAATCTCTGTAGTCTCCATAGTAAGGCTACAGAATGGTACCAACTAACGTGAACACACTACACTAGCCCTAACGTCCATCTTTATCCCTATCTATATAACCCCCTTCCCATGTCAGGGAAGAAGTTAAATAATAAAAATATAACTTGGATACCAGCATCAGAGACCACAAGGATAATTCCCAAAAATAATGATCAGCTTTTCCCTCAGAATGAGACTCGCACCTTATATGAATATTCCAAACACCCACTTTATTATTTAACCAGTACATTATCCAATACTCGTCAACCCCTCCCCCCTTAGGGCAAGCAAGGTTGTGACCAATACATAATTTCTTCCCATAATTTCTCCTCCTTATGATTTCCAGTTACCTCAGGGCCTGGGTCTAGTGAGGGTTATCTATTAGGCCAAGCTTATCATGCTTTACGGCCCTATACTTTAATCCTACCTGGGAGTTCTAGGGGGTGGGACTCCCATTCAGGAGGCCAGATAGCATTCCTGGAAAACCCAATATATCACAATAGCTTAACATATTGTATAATCCATTTATCTATTACTTGTCTGTTAATTATGGTAAAATGTTTAAAACTCTAGGGGAGTAATTAGTGGCTAGATTAGGATCTGTTTCTTCTGGGAACATGGGAGTTTAAAGTCCACTTATTTTGCTTATGACCTAGCATTTGACAATCTTATTATTATATTTTATATCTTAATTCATTTACATCAATTATATTTCACACAATAAACAATGATAGCAAATAAATGCACAAATGTCCACCCATTCAGGGAGTTGTGACAACTAAGCTATGACAATGGCGGCCCTCATGGACCCCCAAGGCACATAAAATTGAACCCTATACCATGGGTTAGAAGGGTGCATGGTGGTCCAAAATAAATTAGCAGATATATATTAATCTGTGCCCACATTGAATAGAAATAAGCACTTCCTGGGGCTCACGTCTACTTTGCAGCTTTAGATTACCATGGGGGTGTTAAAGGGTTAATGTTTGGTGCTATGAGAGTCTGTAAGGATTCCCATTGTTATACTTTAGTTGAGAGATGCTCATAGGAGTTAACAGGTATTTAACAGGAAACCTGGGGAATACCCAGGCTCATGGGTGGGAGGATACTGAGAAGGCAGCGGGTTGCAGGTATTGTGGGGGATCCCTGGAAGCCGGGCTCATAGGGGTAGTGGGTATGCCTTTACAGGGGTTGAAACCCAATTGAACTTTTGTCAAGGAGCAGGGTAATGAGAAGATTAATAATATAATTATTATCTATAAATGGTCATTAAGATTATAATTAATTTGAGCATAAGGCAATAGTTTATACAAGAAGACAAAAATACCCTGTGACCATTCAATGGGTTACTTCTGAGAAATTATAAATAAAAATACATTTTTATTTCTACAGATGCAACAAAAATATTTTAGTATTACAAAGGAAGACATAATGCCTCCTTCCAAGATACTGTGGTGGAACCGTCCTACCTCCAAGAAAGTATTAAGTGGATGCAGCTTCCATACTCTGGACTTTTTGCTTTTACATTGTCTTCCAGACGCATTATACTTTCCTTATTAGATCTGTCCGGTGTATATGTTGTCTAATAAATGTTCAGAACTGAATAAAGTGTCTTCTGTAATGATAATATAATCCTGTCATGGCTTTGTTACTACACTGGGCTAGAGCTACCCTGACTTGTTCTGCCCTCTCATTACTGAAAAGCTTGCCATGGGTGATAGCGAATTTGCAATGGAGTTTCTCTCAATTGTTCTTGGTGAAGGGCCAATGAGTGACAGTGAACATAAATATAGGTCACCCTGGAGTTCCTCTGTGCCCCCTCAGAATGGTTCTCGTCAGCCTTGTCTGATGTGGAGTGGTCTACAGGGGATGATGCCACTCCTGAGGAAAATGTCACTCAGAGTACGTCAGTTCCGTCGTCTAGATCCCACTCAGCGGCCTCATCATCAGGCTGGTCTGAGGTGGAGATCTTGACTGAGGAAGATACCATCCTGACGGTACTCTCAGGCACTTTTACTCTCCCAGAACAAAGGAGAGAGTTATGTAAAGACCTCCATAAAAGGATTGTTAGCCTGGGCGGTCAGGTGTCATTCAGGAGACAGAAATAACTTGTCTCCGCCCTGGTGAAGATCCTGTTAAAGGGAGGTCTGGCGGAGAGGATCCCCTGCATTCGGCTGTTGACTGAGGTCCTAAAGGGGGTCATTGAGGATGCAGATTATCTGAAATCCGCTGTTCTCCCTTACTTAATATGGAGCATGAGGGACAATAACACCACCGTGCGTATGGAACTGCTGGCTTGTTTACAGGTGTGCTTTGGCATCAGGCACCGCCGTGAACGCCAGAAGCAGCTCCATATATTAGTTGAAAAAGGCTTGGAAATGGCAGAAGATCGCCTGTTTTGTAACATTATAGGTCTCCTTCCAAGCCTTTTGAAAGAACATCTGAGATACCTTAATTTTCACAATCTCATCTACACCCTAGCAACAAGGTTGTGCCCCGGGTCATCTGAGGAGCAAACCTTGCTGTCCATATCCACCTTGGAGTACATAAGGAAGTACCTAGGGGTAGAGAGATTTGGTCTTAAAGGATTTGCCAACCGTTTTGTATCAGGCTTGTGTGAGAGGCATGGAGGATCACATAACATCAGTCTTTAAAAGTCGTTATTTTAAACAACATCAAGTCTCCCAGTCGGTAACGACTCTGCCTCAAGTTAACTCCACACCTGTAATAACATCAAAATTAGGTGGCAATAACATCCATAAGACTGGTGAGCAAAAGAAAGACCTTCCCAGGAGAAAAACAGTCCTTCCTCCAATTACCATCAGTGTGGGAAGAGAGTGCAGCCCAAATGATCCCTTAGCAAGCAGCCATCTTCCTGATATCTACCGGAAACATCAGGTATGGATTATGTTTTCTAATATATGTTACAGAGTGTTGTTATCTTTATTATACATTTCAATTACAAAGAGAGGGCCTTTGGCTTTACTTTTAAGAATAAGGAAAATGTAATATCTGCACAGAAATCATAGGTTTTATATTAAAACATTGCAGAGGATTTGTTCCCTTGAAAAAGTTATCTGACCTTTAGAAACATAAATTAGAGATTCCAAAATAAATTATCAGATGTGTATTACTCTGTGCCCACATTGTATAGAAATAACCACTTCTTGGGGTCACTTCTACTTTATAGCTTTTAAAATGTCATCGCTTGGTAGGTATGAGCATCTTCTCCATGTGTAACGCATTACAGGTCCGGTTCTTGAGTTCTGGTTTCAGACTTTATTTGCAAGATATCTTATTTAAGTACAGGTGTGTTCTGAAAATGTCTGAATAGGTTTAATTTATAAAGTTGCTCATATGGGAATATTTAGACAATTGTCCTGGCTGTTTTCTTAATAAATATGCCTGGTCCTTTCGTGTTTTGGCTGCGCCGTTCCTGCGCACCCCCGCCACCCACGCAAGCCCGCTGTTACAAGCACGTCCACAGCAGCGCCACCTACCGCTCATAATGCGGTACTACACTAGAGTTTGAAATTGATTACTCTAGAGGAGCAATCTATTTTAAAATGGATTGATGTAGGGGAGGGGAGTTAGGGTTAGCATAGGGTTAGGGATTATGCATGTGGTTAGGAGTTAGGGTTAGGCATAGGGTTAGGGGTTAGGCATAGGGATTAGGCTTAGGAATATTGTTAGAGGTTTGGGTTAGGACTAGGGTTAAGGATTAGGCATGTGGTTAGGGTTAGGCATACGGTTAGGGTAAGACATAGGCGTTAAGGTTAGGCATAGGGTTAGAGGTTAGGTTTAACCATAGAATTATGGGTTAGGCATAGGGTAAGGGTTAGGCATACAGTTAGGTTTAGGCATAGGGGTTAGGAGTTGGGTTTGGGATCGACATAGGGTTGTGATTGGGCTACAGTTAGGGTCCTCTTTTTTTCTTTTTACATGTATACGTTGCAACTGCTTTGTCAGTGATGCTGTCAGTGAATCTTGAAAGGTCCAACTCCTCTCTCAAATCCAGCTCAGCCAATCAGAAACAGACACTACAGTTTCTTTTTTTTTTTTGTCTTCAAAATAATTCATAATTTTTTTTCTCCTGATAAGTAATGTTAATGACAATGTTAGTGCCTTTTTACAAATACATTTACAGGAGAATAAATCACACACGAAAAGTGCAATGATTGTAGGAAAATCCAAACTTGTACTTAAAGGGAAATTGTCATCCAGGAAGTTGATATAATATGAAAGAGAAGTAAACACTGGCTGAACATTGTACTAGCCTTTTTTTCACTAGAGTAAATGATCACTGATATATACATAATTCATTTTACGTTAATATGTGACTCAGTGTGATAGTTTGTGGCTCAGAGTACTTGATAAAGGCGGGGGGTGATCTAAATGAATGAGAACATAAGGGGTTATAGTTTTGACCACCACAAAGATAAATAAGTAAACTATGATTCTAATTAGCACATGAAAATAGATAATTAGTATTTGGGAGTGTTTTGCATAAAGATATGAACCCACGGCAGAGCGAAGTGGAAGGGGAGTGGGTGGTGACCAGAGAAGGAAGCAAAGGATAGGAGTGGTTTCTGATTGATAGAGAGGGGAGAGAGGAGGGGTTTCAGCAGATGTTTCTTAAAGGGATGTTTGTGGCAGTTGAGCACACATGAGCCTCAGTTGGTGCTGTAGGTTAGTTCCCACCCTCCCTCCCTCTTGTTTCGCTATCTTGGAATGTTATTCAAAAAAAATAATAATAAATAAATAAATAAATAAAAAAAACATAAAAAAAAAAAAAAACATGCATAAAAGTTTTGTAAGGTATATGGTACGTGTTTTAAATTTCACAGCAGGGGGCAGTAGTGCTTGCCCTCCTACGTTGGTGAAGGAGGAGGAGCCTCTAGGGGCACGGGGGTCCCCTGAGGGGGTATTAGGCTAAGTAGGGTGGGCAAGCACTAGTTGGTATATTGGTTAATTAAAATTTGGTTTTGGTTTTACCTGTTAAGTCTAATAAAGAAGCTGTGGCCAGTTTTTATACCCAGAATTGGTGTCAGGTCGTTATTTCAGGTTTGTTGGGATTTGGGGACTATCCCAGGTATGACGGTAACTGGTCAACAGAACACGCAAATACAGAAGATGCACAAAGGTACAGAAACACTAACTTCTCACAAATTATTATCTGTAGGAAAATGTGGCTAATGCAATATACAACCAATCTTTCTCTCTTTTTATGAATAACATAAAAACAACTTTATTTTTGGGTGACATTGGCCCCCATTCCATGGCTTCCATAAGAACTCACCAGAAGGCTGACTTGCAGCTATGGGAGATTTAAACAGCTAATTACCGGGGGTTTGGTAAAATCCGTAACTACGAGCCATTGAAGCGTTTGATCTTTCAAGCACGTAAATGTTACAATTGCAATTGCCTTCAACCTTGTAAAAGGCAAAATGTAGAAAAAAAAAACCTACAAGTACCAGAGAGGACTTGCAAGGGGGGTTAAAACACCTGATTTGAGCACTGCTAATGCAAATAAAAAATGATTACTGCACTTTAAAATGCGGAGAAATTGGTATTAATTGCACAACAGTGTCAAGCACACAATCTGCAATAAAAATAATATTTTTTTTACGTTTTTATATAGATAGATAGATATCAGGCCACCCACATGGACTATAACAGTATCATCATTCATTTTTTAATATTTTGTACATTGCTTGATTGCGAGTCTGACTTCTAAATGCTAATTGATTGACCTTTAACCTCCATGTTTTACTGAGTTCATTTACTATTGGTTAATAAATCAGTAGTTACAGACTTGTTTAATTGATCACGATTATGGCCTGAAATGCTACTTACGGGTGTATGGTTTATGGTTTTGGCTTTCAGCCATGTACAGTAGTTGCGGGCTTGTTCAATTGAATCACTCTGTAACTGTTGCAATTGAATAGGGCTCCAAGTCTGAATCTCTGTAGTCTCCATAGTAAGGCTACGGAATGGTACCAACTAACGTGAACACACTACACTAGCCCTAACGTCCATCTTTATCCCTATCTATATAACCCCCTTCCCATGTCAGGGAAGAAGTTAAATAATAAAAATGTAACTTGGATACCAAGCATCAGAGGACCACAAGGATAATTCCCAAAAATAATGATCAGCTTTTCCCTCAGAATGAGACTCGCACCTTATATGAATATTCCACACACCCACTTTATTATTTAACCAGTACATTATCCAATACTCGTCAACCCCTCCCCCCTTAGGGCAAGCAAGGTTGTGACCAATACATAATTTCTCCCCATAATTTCTCCTCCTTATGATTTCCAGTTACCTCAGGGCCTGGGTCTAGTGAGGGTTATCTATTAGGCCAAGCGTATCATGCTTTACAACCCTATACTTTAATCCTACCTGGGAGTTCTAGGGGGTGGGACTCCTCATTCAGGAGGCCAGATAGCATTCCTGGAAAAAACCCAATATATCACAATAGCTTAACATATTGTATAATCCATTTATCTATTACTTGTCTGTTAATTATGGTAAAATGTTTAAAACTCTAGGGGAGTGTAATTAGGCTAGCTGAGCCTTAAATTATTGGGGGGGGGGGGGGGTTGGCTGGTGGCTAGATTAGGATCTGTTTCTTCTGGAATCATGGAATTTAAAGTCCACTTATTTTGCTTTATGACCTAGCTTTTGACAATCTTACTTATTATATTTTATATCTTAATTCATTTACATCCAATTATATTTCACACAATAAACAATGATAGCAAATAAATGCACACATGTCCACCTATTCAGGGAGTTGTGACAACTAAGCTATGACAATGGCGGCCCTCATGGACCCCCAAGGCACATAAAATTGAACCCTATACCATGGGTTGGAAGGGTGCATGGTGGTCCAAAATAAATTAGCAGATATATATATAAATGTGGGCCCACATTGAATAGAAATAAGCACTTCCTGGGGCTCACGTCTACTTTGCAGCTTTAGATTACCCTGGGGGTGTTAAAGGGTTAATGTTTGGTGCTATGAGAGTCTGTAAGGATTCCCATTGTTATACTTTAGTTGAGAGATGCTCATAGGAGTTAACAAGTATTAAACAGGAAACCTGGGGAATACCCAGGCTCATGGGTGGGAGGATACTGAGAAGGCAGCAGGTTGCAGGTATTGTGGGGGATCCCTGGAAGCCGGGCTCATAGGGGGTAGTGGGTATGCCTTTACAGGGGTTGAAACCCAATTGAACTTTTGTCAAGGAGCAGGGTAATGAGAAGATTAATAATATAATTATTATCTATAAATGGTCATTAAGATTATAATTAACTTGAGCATAAGGCAATAGTTTATACAAGAAGACAAAAATACCCTGTGACCACTCAATGGGTTACTTCTGAGAAACTATAAATAAAAAGACATTTTTATTTCTACAGATGCAACAAAAATATTTTAGTATTACAAAGGAAGACATGATGCCTCCTTCCAAAATGCTGTGGTGGAACCGTCCTACCTCCAAGAAAGTATTAAGTGGATGCAGCTTCCATACTCTGGACTTTTTGCTTTTACATTGTCTTCCAGACGCATTATACTTTCCTTATTAGATCTGTCCGGTGTATATGTTGTCTAATAAATGTTCAGAACTGAATAAAGTGTCTTCTGTAATGATAATATAATCCTGTCATGGCTTTGTTACTACACTGGGCTAGAGCTACTCTGACTTGTTCTGCCCTCTCATTACTGAAAAGCTTGCCATGGGTGATAGCGAATTTGCAATGGAGTTTCTCTCAATTGTTCTTGGTGAAGGGCCAATGAGTGACAGTGAACATAAATATAGGTCACCCTGGAGTTCCTCTGTGCCCCCCTCAGAATGGTTCTCGTCAGCCGTGTCTGATGTGGAGTGGTCTACAGGGGATGATGCCACTCCTGAGGAAAATGTCACTCAGAGTACGTCAGTTCCGTCGTCTAGATCCCACTCAGCGGCCTCATCATCAGGCTGGTCTGAGGTGGAGATCTTGACTGAGGAAGATACCATCCTGACGGTACTCTCAGGCACTTTTACTCTCCCAGAACAAAGGAGAGAGTTATGTAAAGACCTCCATAAAAGGATTGTTAGCCTGGGCGGTCAGGTGTCATTCAGGAGACAGAAATAACTTGTCTCCGCCCTGGTGAAGATCCTGTTAAAGGGAGGTCTGGCGGAGAGGATCCCCTGCATTCGGCTGTTGACTGAGGTCCTAAAGGGGGTCATTGAGGATGCAGATTATCTGAAATCCGCTGTTCTCCCTTACTTAATATGGAGCATGAGGGACAATAACACCACCGTGCGTATGGAACTGCTGGCTTGTTTACAGGTGTGCTTTGGCATCAGGCAGCGCCGTGAACGCCAGAAGCAGCTCCATATATTAGTTGAAAAAGGCTTGGAAATGGCAGAAGATCGCCTGTTTTGTAACATTATAGGTCTCCTTCCAAGCCTTTTGAAAGAACATCTGAAAGACCTTAATTTTCACAATCTCATCTACACCCTAGCAACAAGGTTGTGCCCCGGGTCATCTGAGGAGCAAACCTTGCTGTCCATATCCACCTTGGAGTACATAAGGAAGTACCTAGGGGTAGAGAGATTTGGTCTTAAAGGATTTGCCAACCGTTTTGTATCAGGCTTGTGTGAGAGGCATGGAGGATCACATAACATCAGTCTTTAAAAGTCGTTATTTTAAACAACATCAAGTCTCCCAGTCGGTAACGACTCTGCCTCAAGTTAACTCCACACCTGTAATAACATCAAAATTAGGTGGCAATAACATCCATAAGACTGGTGAGCAAAAGAAAGACCTTCCCAGGAGAAAAACAGTCCTTCCTCCAATTACCATCAGTGTGGGAAGAGAGTGCAGCCCAAATGATCCCTTAGCAAGCAGCCATCTTCCTGATATCTACCGGAAACATCAGGTATGGATTATGTTTTCTAATATATGTTACAGAGTGTTGTTATCTTTATTATACATTTCAATTACAAAGAGAGGGCCTTTGGCTTTACTTTTAAGAATAAGGAAAATGTAATATCTGCACAGAAATCATAGGTTTTATATTAAAACATTGCAGAGGATTTGTTCCCTTTGAAAAAGTTATCTGACCTTTAGAAACATAAATTAGAGATTCCAAAATAAATTATCAGATGTGTATTACTCTGTGCCCACATTGTATAGAAATAACCACTTCTTGGGGTCACTTCTACTTTATAGCTTTTAAAATGTCATCGCTTGGTAGGTATGAGCATCTTCTCCATGTGTAACGCATTACAGGTCCGGTTCTTGAGTTCTGGTTTCAGACTTTATTTGCAAGATATCTTATTTAAGTACAGGTGTGTTCTGAAAATGTCTGAATAGGTTTAATTTATAAAGTTGCTCATATGGGAATATTTAGACAATTGTCCTGGCTGTTTTCTTAATAAATATGCCTGGTCCTTTCGTGTTTTGGCTGCGCCGTTCCTGCGCACCCCCGCAAGCCCGCTGTTACAAGCACGTCCACAGCAGCGCCACCTACCGCTCATAATGCGGTACTACACTAGAGTTTGAAATTGATTACTCTAGAGGAGCAATCTATTTTAAAATGGATTGATGTAGGGGAGGGGAGTTAGGGTTAGCATAGGGTTAGGGATTATGCATGTGGTTAGGAGTTAGGGTTAGGCATAGGGTTAGGGGTTAGGCATAGGGATTAGGCTTAGGAATATTGTTAGAGGTTTGGGTTAGGACTAGGGTTAAGGATTAGGCATGTGGTTAGGGTTAGGCATACGGTTAGGGTAAGACATAGGCGTTAAGGTTAGGCATAGGGTTAGAGGTTAGGTTTAAACCATAGAATTATGGGTTA
The DNA here is from genome assembly GCA_027410445.1 of Discoglossus pictus. Lineage (NCBI taxonomy): Eukaryota > Metazoa > Chordata > Amphibia > Anura > Alytidae > Discoglossus > Discoglossus pictus. The sequence goes on along the minus strand of CM050172.1, from coordinate 34,068,762 downwards.
GGCATAGGGTAAGGGTTAGGCATACAGTTAGGTTTAGGCATAGGGGGTTAGGAGTTGGGTTTGGGATCGACATAGGGTTGTGATTGGGCTACAGTTAGGGTCCTCTTTTTTTCTTTTTACATGTATACGTTGCAACTGCTTTGTCAGTGATGCTGTCAGTGAATCTTGAAAGGTACAACTCCTCTCTCAAATCCAGCTCAGCCAATCAGAAACAGACACTACAGTTTCTTTTTTTTTTTGTCTTCAAAATAATTCATAATTTTTTTTCTCCTGATAAGTAATGTTAATGACAATGTTAGTGCCTTTTTACAAATACATTTACAGGAGAATAAATCACACACGAAAAAGTGCAATGATTGTAGGAAAATCCAAACTTGTACTTAAAGGGAAATTGTCATCCAGGAAGTTGATATAATATGAAAGAGAAGTAAACACTGGCTGAACATTGTACTAGCCTTTTTTTCACTAGAGTAAATGATCACTGATATATACATAATTCATTTTACGTTAATATGTGACTCAGTGTGATAGTTTGTGGCTCAGAGTACTTGATAAAGGCGGGGGGTGATCTAAATGAATGAGAACATAAGGGGTTATAGTTTTGACCACCACAAAGATAAATAAGTAAACTATGATTCTAATTAGCACATGAAAATAGATAATTAGTATTTGGGAGTGTTTTGCATAAAGATATGAACCCACGGCAGAGCGAAGTGGAAGGGGAGTGGGTGGTGACCAGAGAAGGAAGCAAAGGATAGGAGTGGTTTCTGATTGATAGAGAGGGGAGAGAGGAGGGGTTTCAGCAGATGTTTCTTAAAGGGATGTTTGTGGCAGTTGAGCACACATGAGCCTAAGTTGGTGCTGTAGGTTAGTTCCCACCCTCCCTCCCTCTTGTTTCGCTATCTTGGAATGTTATTCAAAAAAAATAATAATAAATAAATAAATAAATAAAAAAAACATAAAAAAAAAAAAAAAACATGCATAAAAGTTTTGTAAGGTATATGGTACGTGTTTTAAATTTCACAGCAGGGGGCAGTAGTGCTTGCCCTCCTACGTTGGTGAAGGAGGAGGAGCCTCTAGGGGCACGGGGTCCCCTGAGGGGTATTAGGCTAAGTAGGGTGGGCAAGCACTAGTTGGTATATTGGTTAATTAAAATTTGGTTTTGGTTTTACCTGTTAAGTCTAATAAAGAAGCTGTGGCCAGTTTTTATACCCAGATTGGTGTCAGGTCGTTATTTCAGGTTTGTTGGGATTTGGGGATATCCCAGGTATGACGGTAACTGGTCAACAGAACACGCAAATACAGAAGATGCACAAAGGTACAGAAACACTAACTTCTCACAAATTATTATCTGTAGGAAAATGTGGCTAATGCAATATACAACCAATCTGTCTCTCTTTTTATGAATAACATAAAAACAACTTTATTTTTGGGTGACATTGGCCCCCATTCCATGGCTTCCATAAGAACTCACAGAAGGCTGACTTGCAGCTATGGGAGATTTAAACAGCTAATTACCGGGGGTTTGGTAAAATCGTAACTACGAGCCATTGAAGCGTTTGATCTTTCAAGCACGTAAATGTTACAATTGCAATTGCCTTCAAACCTGTAAAAGGCAAATGTAGAAAAAAAAAACCCTACAAGTACCAGAGAGGACTTGCAAGGGGGTTAAACACCTGATTTGAGCACTGCTAATGCAAATAAAAAATGATTACTGCACTTTAAAATGCGGAGAAATTGGTATTAATTGCACAACAGTGTCAAGCACACAAATCTGCAATAAAAATAATATTTTTTTACGTTTTTATATAGATAGATAGATATCAGGCCACCCACATGGACTATAACAGTATCATCATTCATTTTTAATATTTTGTACATTGCTTGATTGCGAGTCTGACTTCTAAATGCTAATTGATTGACCTTTAACCTCCATGTTTTACTGAGTTCATTTACTATTGGTTAATAAATCAGTAGTTACAGACTTGTTTAATTGATCACGATCATGGCCTGAAATGCTACTTACGGGTGTATGGTTTATGGTTTTGGCTTTCAGCCATGTACAGTAGTTGCGGGCTTGTTCAATTGAATCACTCTGTAACTGTTGCAATTGAATAGGGCTCCAAGTCTGAATCTCTGTAGTCTCCATAGTAAGGCTACGGAATGGTACCAACTAACGTGAACACACTACACTAGCCCTAACGTCCATCTTTATCCCTATCTATATAACCCCCTTCCCATGTCAGGGAAGAAGTTAAATAATAAAAATGTAACTTGGATACCAGCATCAGAGACCACAAGGATAATTCCCAAAAATAATGATCAGCTTTTCCCTCAGAATGAGACTCGCACCTTATATGAATATTCCAAACACCCACTTTATTATTTAACCAGTACATTATCCAATACTCGTCAACCCCTCCCCCCTTAGGGCAAGCAAGGTTGTGACCAATACATAATTTCTCCCCATAATTTCTCCTCCTTATGATTTCCAGTTGCATCTGGGCCTGGGTCTAGTGAGGGTTATCTATTAGGCCAAGCGTATCATGCTTTACAACCCTATACTTTAATCCTACCTGGGAGTTCTAGGGGGTGGGACTCCCATTCAGGAGGCCAGATAGCATTCCTGGAAAACCCAATATATCACAATAGCTTAACATATTGTATAATCCATTTATCTATTACTTGTCTGTTAATTATGGTAAAATGTTTAAAACTCTAGGGGAGTAATTAGCTAGCTGAGCCTTAAATTATTGGGGGGGGGGGGGGGGGTCTGCTGGTGGCTAGATTAGGATCTGTTTCTTCTGGGAACATGGGAGTTTAAAGTCCACTTATTTTGCTTATGATCTAGCATTTGACAATCTTATTATTAGATTTTATATCTCAATTTATTTACATCAATTATATTTCACACAATAAACAATGATAGCAAATAAATGCACAAATGTCCACCTATTCAGGGAGTTGTGACAACTAAGCTATGACAATGGCGGCCCTCATGGACCCCCAAGGCACATAAAATTGAACCCTATACCATGGGTTGGAAGGGTGCATGGTGGTCCAAAATAAATTAGCAGATATATATTAATGTGGGCCCACTTTGAATAGAAAAAAGCACTTCCTGGGGCTCACGTCTACTTTGCAGCTTTAGATTACCATGGGGGTGTTAAAGGGTTAATGTTTGGTGCTATGAGAGTCTGTAAGGATTCCCATTGTTATACTTTAGTTGAGAGATGCTCATAGGAGTTAACAGGTATTAAACAGGAAACCTGGGGAATACCCAGGCTCATGGGTGTCAGGATACTGAGAAGGCAGCGGGTTGCAGGTATTGTGGGGGATCCCTGGAAGCCGGGCTCATAGGGGTAGTGGGTATGCCTTTACAGGGGTTGAAACCCAATTGAACTTTTGTCAAGGAGCAAGGTAATGAGAAGATTAATAATATAATTATTATCTATAAATGGTCATTAAGATTATAATTAATTTGAGCATAAGGCAATAGTTTATACAAGAAGACAAAAATACCCTGTGACAATTCAATGGGTTACTTCTGAAATTTTTTAAATACAAATACATTTTTATTTCTACAGATGCAACAAAAATATTTTAGTATTACAAAGGAAGACATGATGCCTCCTTCCAAGATACTGTGGTGGAACCGTCCTACCTCCAAGAAAGTATTAAGTGGATGCAGTTTCCATACTCTGGACTTTTTGCTTTTACATTGTCTTCCAGAAGCATTATACTTTCCTTATTAGATCCGGTGTATATGTTGTCTAATAAATGTTCAGAACTGAATAAAATGTCTTCTGTAATGATAATATAGTCCTGTCATGGCTTTTTTACTACACTGGGCTAGAGCTACCCTGACTTGTTCTGCACTCTCATTACTGCAAAGCTTGCCATGGGTGATAGCGAATTTGCAATGGAGTTTCTCTCAATTGTTCTTGGTGAAGGGGCAATGGGTGACAGTGAACGCACATCTAGTTCATCCTGTAGTTCATCTGTGCCCCCTCAGTAAGGTCCTCGTCAGCCTTGTCTGATGCAGAGTGGTCTACAGGGGATGATGCCACTCCTGAGGAAAATGTCACTCGGAATACGTCAGTTTCATCCCACGCAGCGGCCTCATCATCAGGCTGATCTGAGGTGGAGATCTTGACTGAGGAAGATACCATCCTGACGGTACTCTCAGACACTTTTACTCTCCCAGAACAATGGAGAGAGTTATGTAAAGACCAACATGACAGGATCGTTAGCCAGGGCGGTCAGGTGTTATTCAGGAGACAGAAATAACTTGTCTCCGTCCTGGTGAAGATCCTGTTGAAGGGAGGTCTGACGGAGAGGATCCCTTGCATTCGGCTGTTGACTGAAGACCTAAAGGGGGTCCTTGAGGATGCTGATTATCTGAAATCTACAGTTGTCCCTTACTTAATATGGAGCATGAGGGACAATAACACCACCGTGCGTAAGGAACTGCTGGCTAGTTTACAGGTGTGCTTTGGCATCAGGCAGCGCCGTAAACGCCAGAAGCAGCTCCATTTATTAGTTGAAAAAGGCTTGGAAACAGCAGAAGATCGCCTGTTTTGTAACATCATAGGTCTCCTTCCAAGCCTTTTAAAAGAACATCTGAGAGACCTTAATTTTCACAATCTCATCTACGCCCTAGCAACAAGGTTGTGCTCCGGGTCATCTGAGGAGCAAACCTTGCTGTCCATATCCACCTTGGAGTACTTAAGGAAGTACCTAGGGGTAGAGAGATTTGGGCTGTACTTAAAGGATTTGCTAACCTTTTTGTATCAGGCTTGTGTGAGAGGCATGGAGGATCACATAACATCAGTCCTCAAAAGTCGTTATTTTAAGCAACATTAAGTCTCCCAGTCGGTAACGACTCTGCCTCAAGTTAACTCCACACCTGTAATAACATCAAAATTAGGTGGCAATAACATCCATAAGACTGGTGAGCAAAAGAAAGACCTTCCCAGGAGGAAAACAGTCCTTCCTCCAATTACCATCAGTGTGGGAAGAGAGTGCAGCCCAAATCATCCCTTAGCAAGCAGCCATCTTTCTGATATCTACCGGAAACATCAGGTATGGATTATGTTTTCTAATATATGTTGCAGAGTTTTGCTATCTTTATAATCCCATGTCAGTAATAAATAGAGGGCTGCCAGGGCTACTTAGTTTTCATTTTTGGAATAAGATACATTTAATAGGAGTTCAGAAGTTGTAGATTTGATAATAAAACATTGCAGAGGATTTGTTCCCTTGAAATATGAGTTATCTGACCTTTAGAAATGTAGAATAGCTGAAAAGGCAATGTTTGCTTCTCCTTGTCCCAACTATATGATACAAAGATAGGGATTCCAAAATAAATTAGCAGATATGTAATACTCTGTGCCCACATTGCATAGAAATAATCCCTTCTTTGGGTTACTTCTACTTTATAGCTAATAAAATGTCACCTCTTGGTAGGTATGAGCATCTTCTCCATATGTAACACATTACAGGTCCGGTTCTTGAGTTATGGTTTCAGACTTTATTTGCAAGATATCTTATTTAAGTACAGGTGTGTTCTGACAATGTCTGAATAGTTTTGATTTAATAAAGTTGTTCACATGGGAATATTTAGACATTTCTCCTGGCTGTTTTCTTAATAAATGTGCTATGTCGGCCTTCTGTGTCCTTTTTAGTGTAAAACCTGGACATGGAGATAATTAGTAGCATGTGGAGCTCTTTATAATGTGAAGGACAAACAGGAATCAATCTGTAAAATCCCTTCCCTGAGGAGCAGGAATATGTGAGTGAGGATCTCCTGTAAGTAGAGTCACTATTAGAAAATATATGTATGTTTTTGCAGATAAATTTCGAGTTGAATAAATAGCACTTGAAAAAGCTCAATGTGTTCTCATAGAATCCAAACAGGATGTCTATAAATAAAGTCCATGTACTGAAATGGATCTGTGTCCGTGATATTTTGGGTAATGATGCATTAGATTAGACATAATCCCCTAGACTCATTAACTTTAACATTAACTAGAGAAGTGAGGTGCTTTGATGTGACTGTGATGGTAATTCTTAGACATTATAACCTTCAGTGATTTGCTTTGCAACATGTCTGGTTGACACATTATAATAGTTGTGATTTGAATAAAAATCAAGCGCTACAATTATTAATCCCATTATTTTTAGGCTGCCCATATTAGTGCATGGAGCCGAGGCTGGGGGACTTCCTCCATATATAACACCTGCACCTCCTCCTATAACATCGCCAGTTCCTGCACCTCCTCCTATAACATCGCCGGTTCCTGTACCTCCTCCAATAACATCGCCGGTTCCTGCACCTCCTCCTATAACATCACTGGTTCCTGCACCTCCTCCTATAACATCGCTGGTTCCTGCACCTCCTCCTATAACATCACCGGTTCCTGCACCACCTCCTATAACATCGCCGGTTCCTGCACCTCCTCCTAATATATCGCCAGTTCCTGCACCTCTTCCTATAAAATCGCTGGTTCCTGTACCTCCTCCTATAACATCTCTGGTTCATGTACCTCCTCCTATAACATCGCCGGTTCGTGCACCTCCACCTATAACATCGCCGGTTCCTGCACCTCCTCCTATAACATCGATGGTTCCTGCACCTCCTCCTATAACATCGCTGGTTCCTGCACCTCCTCCTATAACATCGCTGGTTCCTGTACCTCCTCCTATAACATCGTCGGTTCCTGCACCTCCTCCTATAACATCGGCGGTTCCTGCACCTCCTCCTATAACATCGCTAGTTCCTGCACCTCCACCTTTAACATCTCTGGTTCCTGCGCCTCCTCCTATAACATCGCCGGTTCCTGCACCTCCACCTATAACATCGCCGGTTCCTGCACCTCCTCCTATACTCCTATAACATCGCTGGTTCCTGTACCTCCTCCTATAACATCTCTGGTTCCTGTACCTCCACCTATAACATCTATGGTTCATGCACCTCCTCCTATAACATCGCCGGTTCCTGCACCTCCACCTATAACATCGCCGGTTCCTGCACCTCCTCCTATAACATCGCCCGTTCCTGCACCTCCTCCTATAACATCGCCGGGTTCCTGTACCTCCTCCTATAACATCGCCGGGTTCCTGTACCTCCTCCTATAACATCGCCGGTTCCTGCACCTCCTCCTATAACATCACCAGTACCTGCACCACCTCCTATAACATCGCCGGTTCCTACACCTCCTCCTAATATATCGCCAGTTCCTGCACCTCCTCCTATAACATCTCTGGTTCATGTACCTCCTCCTATAACATCGCCGGTTCCTGCACCTCCTCATTTAGCAGAATTCCAGTTCTAAGGAGGAGAAATAGGTGAGTGAGATATATTATAAGTATTCTATCGCTTATATGTATTATAGGAGATAGTAGGGGAGGGGGAATCAGACTGTGATAAGTGGGTGATTACTTACTGGTGATGATCTATAATGGGAGGAGTATTGATCCAACACGTAGCGTTGCAGATAATGTACAGTGGGAAGGGAGAGGTATTCCCTTAGTTATAAAGGTATAAAACAGTAAATCCCCTCTCACATCATGTCTTACCAATCCAGCCAATCAGAAACCAGACACCAGACACTATATTTTCTTCTTTTGAAGCAATTTTTTTAGTGTATTTCTCCTGATAATTGAGGTCACTGTTAGACAATGTCAGGGTCTTTTTACAAATACATTTACAGGAGAATAAATCACACATGAAGTGCAATGTATTGTCATAACATCCAAACTTGTACTTAAAAGGAAATCCTCACACAGGAAGTTCATATCATTTGAAAGAGCATTAAACACTGGCTCTACATTGTACTAGCCTTTTGTTTACTATATTAAAGGATTGCTGAAATATACAACATTGTTTTGGAGGCTAATATGTGGCTCAGTGTGTTAATTTGTGGCTCAGAGTACTTCATAAGGGTGGGAGATGTGATCTAAATGAATTTCCTTTGTACCCTCAGATGATGGAGGAATCCATTTTAATTTTAGAGGACTGTAATAAAAGTAACCCGGAGCTCTGATCTCCTAAATTCACAATAACACATTTGAAAGACTTGGTCTATACGTTATAATGTTGTTGTTCAGAAGCAGCTGTGTTATATTTTTATATTATATATATATATGGTCCCCCCCCCCCCCCCAGGTTTTCTTTGGCTCGTACACTGATGCTCGGTGACCATATGGACGCAGCACATCTATCTGTGTTTGTGGTTTTGTTTATCCATTTGGTTTTCATGGTAAGGATACTGGAGTGTGTTGCCAGTTCTTTCTTCAATTAATTATAACTTGTCTAACCTCTCTGCTATGGCCTGTCTTTCTTGGGTGACCCTACATGGTATAGCTCACAGCTTCATTGAAGTACACAAGCCCCTTCATCAGAACAAGTGGATATTTGGACAATATTTGGGCATTTTCTTATTGCCATAGTAAGTGGTTCAATATATAATGCAAAAACTAAAGGAGAAAGTGGACACACTTGTCTAGTCCCTGTTGTAATGATAAATAATATTGAAAGATAGCCTTTATAAGATATGTCTGCTTTAGGGAAACAATAAAGGGTCGTATTGCTTTATAAGAATGTATCACAGAGGCCAATATTTTGTAAAGTTTCATACATATAGATTCAATCTATCCTATCAAAAGCTCTTTCAGCATCTAAGGATATGACCAAGAAGTGGAAGAAGCGAGGCTAGTCTATTAGCTAATATCTTTCATTAGGGAGATCGGTCTATAGCTTCGACAGTTGGTCAGATCTTTTCCTTTTTTATATATAATTATAATTTTAGCTTTTAATAATTCAATTTTTATTGGTGTTTCCAAAATGATATAATTAAATAATATTTTGACTTGTGGTAAAATAATATCTAAAACTTGTTTATTTCATCAGTTGTGTTTGGATCATTGGGGGCAAGTAAAGATTCTTTATTTATGTTTAAAAACTTCAAGTCTGAGAGAAATTCATGTTTTTTTGAGAGATGATTGGTTGAATCAGAATGAGGTATAGCAGTATATAATTCTGTGTAAAGTTGTTATTAAAATAAAAAACAAGTGCAGCAAAGGTTAATACATTTCTTAATCCCATTGTTTTAGTTCCTCAGGATCTAACATCTATGGTCCCTGAGCCTCCTACTAGAAGGATTTATAAGAGCTGAACCCCAGTTCTAAGTAAGAGGATTATGTTTTGAGAAGATGCTTTTGATTTCTTCAGAATTTTGTCCAAAAGTGAGGACACATCTTATTATCTTTTCATCTTTTTTCCCCTCAGTTCTCTGGTTTTGAATACTGATCAAGTCAGTTCTGTTACTATCCAGAGCCAATTTTTAGGCTCTTTTTAAACACCTATTAGGATATCCTCTATTTTTGAATCTTAATCACAGTTTATTAGCCTCTTCTTTAAGTTCATCAATTGTACTACAGATTTTCTTTATTCTTAAATACTGGCCTCTTGTAATTCCTCTTTTTTTAGGCTCATAATGTTGTCTTGACCAGTGTAAGAGATTGTTGGTGGCAGTACTCTTTCTATGGGTAGTAGTAAGGATATCGCCTTGTTGTTTTTTTTTAATAACTAGGTCCAAGAAAGATATTTCTCTTTTATCCATTTCAAATGTACGTCTCAAACCTAGGGGATGTGTATTTAGGATCTTCATGAAAGAGATAAACATTTCCTTAGGTCCATCCCATATAACTAGGAAACCATCTATGAAACGTCTCCATAATAGAATGTTATCTGTATACTCTTTCAGTTGCTCATTGAAAACCATTTTTTCTTCCCACCATCCTAGGAAGAGATTAGCATATGTTGGGGCACAAGGAGTGCCCATAGCTGTTCCCTTTATTTGGTGCATCCATCTACGTCCAAAGATAAAGTTGTTTTTGGTTAACACAAACTCAAGTAGCTGTATTAAAAATTAGTTAAAGTGTTCTTTTTCCTCATTTTGTGTTTGTAAAAAATACTGAACTGCCATAATACCCTCCTTATGAGGTATAGTACTATAAAGAGCTTCTACATCTATATCTACTAACCAAGCCCTTTCAGGAATGGTTAGATCTTCAAGAGCTCTAAGTACATCACTGGTGTCTTTTAAATAAGATGGTAAGGCTCTTATTAGATTTTTTAGGTGATGATCAAGAAAGAGACTGCAGTTTTGTGACAAATTTTCATTTCCAGAGACTATTGGTCTCCCAGGAATAGGTGTTACTTTCTTATGTATTTTTGGTAATGGATAGAAAGTGGAGATCGTTGGTTTTAGAAGTAAAATATATTCATATGTGGTTCTCAGGATAATATCCTTTTGTAAAGCTTACTCTAGAATTTATTTTAATATCCCTCTATATTTAAATGTGGGATTTTGTTCTAAGGTCTCATAAGTTATACCATCTTTTAAGATCTTATTGCACATTGAGATATAATCCTCAGTCTGCATCAGGACTATATTCCCTCCCTTATCGGACGGTTTTATTTGTATACTTTTACACTTTTCTAGTTCTTGTAAGGCAAGATTCTCTCGCCTACTTGAATTGAATGTCTTTTTTTGTTTACAATCATATAACTTTTCCAAGTCAGCAGTAACTTGTTGTCCAAATACAAAAATATTTGCATATTCGCTAATAGATGAAGTGAAATTGCTTTTTTTCTTAAATGTATGTTTATTTGTTTCAACATTGTTATTATCTCCCTCATTTTCTTCTAATAGAGACATCAGTGTATTTAGACACTCTTTATCTTCTTTTTGAATTCCCCAGTCTTGATATTCTCTGTTCTTTCTACTTTTGTAGAACTTGTGTAATGCTACTTTCCTTAAGAAAAGATTAAGATCTTTTATATTTGTAAAGAGATCTGAATTAGAAGAGGGAACAAAAGATAGCCCCTTCTTTAACACTGATATATGAGAGGGGTTAAGGTTAAACTTGGATATGTTATGATAAATTAATCATTTGCTAGATTTGAGGCTGGGATTACCTGTATTCTGAGGCCTCTAGGTATGAGTTCATTTTTGATGTCATTCTTTAGACTACTGATTTCCCAAATAATTCTAATCTGTTTTTTTAATACTTTTTTGTAGTTTATTAAAGGTGTTTTTCATATTTGGGTCAGTATCTCTCTGAGGTGTCTTTTTACATAAAAAACTCTCCTCTGCCTCATTCTGTAACTTGGTTAAATCCCAATCTATAAGGCCTATAATTGAGTGAATTTATTAAATTAACTTGTTTATTACCTAGGTCTTATATTACTTTCTTTTCTGAAAATAACTTGATGTTTTGGGGGTTAGGGTTAGAGTAAAATTGTTAGGGGCTTAGGGTTAGGAAGTGAGGTTTCGGGGGTTATGGTTAGGGTAAGAGGGTTAGGGGCTTGGGGTTAGTGATAGTGATAAGTTAGTGAATGTCATGGGAAAGTCACCCTGATTACTGGGTCTTGTATTACTGGTCCATCTGGTACTATGTGAAGCAATGTCAGGGTGTGTTTAGTGGGGTTTGCTTTTGCTTTTTGAGGTTACATTAGTAGCTAAACCCACAGAGCGTCACTGCTCCTAAACAAGATTAGACCCATTCAGATAAATTACATTTTGACAAGCTCCAGCCAACCTGCTAGACCGCGGACAATCCTGAACTAAATCAGATGGCTGCCATCTAATCCAACTCAGTCTCTGGTGCACGGCTGTGACTGGGACCTTCTATGCAGATAAAGATGATAGGTAGAAAACAGACGGGCTAATCTGATGTGCCACAGGTAGACACAATATCAATTATTGTAATATTTTGTATACATAAAATGCAAGTTTTTGCCTTAAAAGCACTGTATACCTATTAGTTTGTGTTTTGGAGCACTAAATGTTTCATTTAACCACCAATAAATACCCATAATGGGTCTACTGGTGATAGTTGTGACTGAAATTGATGCATGATAAAACTGTCCATGTCATATTTTTTGACTAAATTCTGTATTAATGTTATTTTTCCCACATGTGATTGTTCACATGTATCATATTTACAGCTCAGGACATGCCCACCACGGAGAGAAGTAACGGAGGCCTTGTAGACGTCTCAAGGCCGCAGTCACAGAAGCCATAAGACTCTTGGCCGACAGTGAGTGGTAAGAAAAGGCAGAAATTATATTTACATCTCACCAGAACCACAGGCTTAAATAGGGGCTCATTTGCTTATTTAGTAACAAATTAGCAATAAATCCAGCATTTGTAAAAAAAAAAAAAAGGTAACTTTAAAATCTTCCATTTGAGGTTCAGTGTTTTAGAGTATGATGCTCTTCACCCTGTCAGGTATCCAAAAGAAACTCTCCTGATAGAAGTCTTTATCTGTTGTCAAAACAAAGTTTTTTTACTTGCCTACTTCCCTGCAGTGACTATTATAGACAGACCTACCTGGGTCAGAAAAACATTAGCACAGACTATCAGGGGGTGGAGGGAAACACATCTGCTGAAAACTACAATGCTAATATATAATGTCAGTTTTTAAAACAACATTGTTTTTCAACAGATTGATGAAATTAAATGATTTTTTGTGTCTATTAAATGATCTTTCGTGTCAATCAACTAATAAGTAAATAATGAAACCCTAAGGTGTGGCCTCTGCAGTGGCCATTTAGTATGCCCATAGGAATTATTAGTTGGCTATCAGGACTGGAAACACTAGTATGTCATCTTAAGCACTCAGTATTTCCACAGAGAAAATACACATTATAAAACCCCATTAATGTAATAAAACATGGTGGAAGAAACATTGCTTGTGCTATTTGTACCATCTCTACCCGTTGTCTATGATGAATATAATCCACTTTTGTATGTGTTAACATATGTCATTTTATAAAGAAAATATAAAAAGAGCCCAGGAATGCTTCAAAACTCAACAATCTACATATATAATAGTCTACAGTAGGATAAACAACTTTATAGTACACATATGGGCTAAAGGTTACTCTCTCCTGATTCAGTACTTTATTGCTGGATTAAGTATAAAACCTCTTATCTTCTTTCTATTCAGATCAGCAGAGCTGTATATTACACTGAGATATCACGGTGCAGAAAGTAATCACTTACTCATCCATTAAAAAAGTGATAAAGGGATTTTCTTAGTGAAATCTTTCTTATAAAATAACATTTTCTTTCTCTGTGATTTTACTCATTCACCCTAAGAGTGTAAAAAGTGCATATCTAGTGGCGCAGTACTATGCAAGTCCCATGGGTTATTTATTATTAAATTACTCCAAGTGATGCAAATTGTCATTATCATTCCCCACAAATGATTCCATTTTTATTAGGAATTTGTGACCAGATATATGAGTGGAGCTAGTAAATTGAGGGCCCTGATGAACTAATTCTCATTATATATTCTACCCTGTATTGGGCCCCAGTGCTTTGCACCTTCTGTATCAGCCTAGGGTTAAGATAACATAGTACTTTTAACACCAGTAATATATGATAACGAAAGGATAACAATTCTGATCAAACATAAAAAAAATATTACAAGTAAGATTTCACAAAGGAAAGTGCTTCTATAACACGGCATAATGTAAAGTAGTTTATTTTCCTGCAGACGGAGCGATACTCGAAGCTTCAGTATTTGGAGCCATTGAGGAGGGTACTTGGATACATAAAATATAAAACCTGATCACACTGTGGTATTTGTATGATGTAGGATGGCTATGGTTTTGTTATCTTAAGTCTTCTCTATGTATTTTCTCTTTAGGGAGAAGAAGATCAAAGGCCTGGACATAGTGAGGTGTTTGACACAGCACCATCCAGAGATAGGAATCAAGAAACGTCTGGATCTGGGAGCGGCTCATGAGGTTGGCTTCATTATTTATAGATTAGAAAGAATAATTGTAAAGATGTATAGAGTAAAATGGCCACATAAGACCTTTCAATGATAAAATAATACATAAAGGTGCAATTTATCATTATCTAGCCCAATAAATAGCATACCAATACATCATCAGGATAAATCCATTAAAATTCACCATAGTGGCAAAAGGGTAGCAATGGCGTGTGTCTGTCCTTATATACCAGGCTATGTCATGTTCTGTATTGGTAGATATCCCATCACTACCTGGTACCTGGTCACTTTGTGTGTGCTGTGTTTATGTGTATTTTAGCTTATTTGTATATAAAGCTATAAAGTGATCCCCTTCACTATATTCACCAAACAGTGAGCCAGGCAGCTATTATTACTATTATCTTTTCTGTTACTATTTGCTAATGGAATATTTAAAATTAATGTAAAAGTAGAACATATTCCTGCCTTGCATACATTTGTTAAATTCGCCACTGAAACTTTATATTATGTGTCTCTCTGATATATTGGTCTTTTGGTTTATTTGCAGTCACCTGAACAATTTTGTTAAGCCCAACACTTGTCTGATTTAGTGGAGAAAATGGGAGCTGACCTGGTATTATCTGTACTAGTCAAGAAAGTAAATCCAATGTAGCTTTTAACATTTCCAGCAGATATGCTTCTCTCCACAACTTATTTGGTGTCCCAGAGGTTGCAGGTTTAGATGAGTACGTCTTATGTATTCCTCCCTGGAGGGTTGGAGCATGCAAATCTGCTGATACACAAGGCATCTCCTCTGGGCCCTTCTAATGTGCAAGATGATGGTGAAGAGATGTTGTGGGCTTTGTACATGACTGCCAAGATCTTGAACTTAACATGGTAAACCAGTGACGGCACTGGAAGATCGAGGTTGAGTAGCAGATGAGAAACAACTGGTGAGATTGATAAATTGAGCAGAAAACATTAGGATGAATTAGAGTGGGGCGAGTCTAGTGAGGAGGAGGCCATTTAGGAGTAAGTTGCAATTGTCAAGGTGGAGAATGATCAGTTTCTGATATAAGTAAATAACAATTAAACTTTTTAGAAAATATAGTAAAATATTCAAATGTAAAATGCCTTTATATGGGTGCACCCCTGACAGGCTAATAAATATGATATTGTGTTATGAGGAGTTACATGTAACTAAAATACAGATTGCTGGGAAAACGTCATGATGGTTGTAGTTGGAGACACTTAAAGTTCTAGAGAGATGAGCCCCAGTGCTTCTTAAGATCTATTCATACAAATCTGATGGACTAGTGACGTGTCAACAAGCAACGTGATATCATTAGGACATAATTTCCTTGTAACTCTTTTTCACTGTTTCTATCACTTTCTTTTACTCATTAACGTCCCCTTTTAGACTTATTATTGTAATATTAATACATATCGGAAAGTCTTTTACTGCACAGACTGAATAGTTGGCTAAATAATGTATGAGCCTATCTGTGCGGATACCCTGCTAATATCCCAAAGAGAAATATCATTTATACTGTACATGATTAGTCACCTTGAAGATGCAGCATTTTCTTAACTAGAATCTTCTGAGTAAAAAAACATGTTTCTCTTTTGTCTGATATTTGGTTTCCTTTCGTATTTTCTTTAGTAAGAGATTCCCCAGTTGCATTTGTTGAACTCAACTAATAATACATTACTTTCAGAATAACAGAGCAAAACATTTATATATCCTCACTAATTCTGCAGATCATCACCCCCACACTATCTCTTATAATACTCTAGTAATTCTGTGTCATACTCAGAGTATTGTAGTATAAGTGACACCTTCTTATTGGACACGTGTGTTATTTAGGCTGCAGAGCCTTTGTGAGGTTTGACCTTCCTTTATCAGGTCTGAAGTACAACTGACATTACATGGAGCTTTCAGTTTGAATCTAAACTGTCACAGAGAGGGGGGGTGGGGGCGGGGCTTCTGACCGGGCTTGGAAGTAATTGGTGGATTTGATATTTATTTGTCATGCACATAAAGCCTATGGCCTATTTTATCCCACACTGTGTCATTCATTTTATTTGCTTGGAAGGTGGGGTGTAGAGTGTGGGTCACACACTAGGTCATGAGTCTGACATATATATGTGTGAATAAACATAATATACCATAGGGAACACATCTATCTATCTATCTATCTATCTATCTATCTATCTATATCTCTATCTCTCTATCTATCTCTCTATCTATATCTCTATCTATCTATCTATCTATCTATCTATCTATCTATCTATCTATCTATCTATCAATCTCTCTATCTATCTATCTATCTATCTATCATTCTTCTGTCAGTAAGCTGTGTTTCTGAAAGTGTCTACTTGTACGCATATATATATATATATATATATTATTTTTTATATATAAATGAATGGTCAGCGTATTCTGGTATACAGCGATACCTTTTTATTGGACAATTTTTAAGTGAGGAGATTTGAAGAGTTGTCCCTCCTTTTATGAAGTCTGAAGTAAAACTGACATTACATGGAGCTTTCAGTTTGTATCTAACCTGTCACAGAGAGAGGAGACAACATCTGATATCATTGGATATATACATATATATATATATATATATATATATATAGGGAACCAGCATAATATACTATAGGAAACATACACACATTATATATACAAATACATCAGTATAGAGATAATCAGAGTATTGCAGCCTACAGTGATCTCTTTCCTATTGTACAAACACCTAAGAGTGACAGCCGGTAATAGAGACACAAACAGACATGAGAGAGATTGAGGCAGAATCACAAGAAAATGTGATCATGTTATC
This sequence comes from Discoglossus pictus, assembly GCA_027410445.1. Classification (NCBI taxonomy): domain Eukaryota; kingdom Metazoa; phylum Chordata; class Amphibia; order Anura; family Alytidae; genus Discoglossus; species Discoglossus pictus. The sequence goes on along the minus strand of CM050172.1, from coordinate 34,052,125 downwards.
CGAGGAGCAAACATTGTTGTCCATATCACCTTGGGGTACATAGAAGTACATGGGGGTAGAAAGATTTGGGCTGTATGTAAAGGATTTCCCAACCTGTTTATACTATTAGCAATAGCTCCTCTGATCCTAACCCACCTGATTGTGATTGACAGCCCCGTTTTTAGTGATCACGCTCTCACGGTTTCCAGATATCTGGGGTCTGATTTCTCTCTGTCTCCAGATACCATTGGGGAGTAATTATCAGCTGGGCCCGAGACGAAGTGTCCCAGTAATACTCGGTTATGATGAAAACAGGATTAATAAAAGCTATTATATTATTAAAATATGGATGCCCGGGGGGCGGAGCTGGCGTCTGCGGAAGGCAGACGTGTTTGTCTGAGCTCCGGATTGAGCTCCGAATAGGGCTTTTTATTCTGCCCTGGAGCAGTTGCTTGTGCCCTGCCTGCACACGGGGCACTACTGGAGGTTGCCCCCATCCCCCGGGGAGCAACGGGGAGCCTATTAGGCGGCCCAGCAGCACGGGAGACCCCCGGTCACGGGACGACGCCTGAGGCCCCAGAGGACTTCGGGGCTCTATTCCCCAGCTCCTGAGAGGGTGCTGGAGCTGATCCTGGTGGCGGCTGGATCCGGCCGGGATCCCAGGGTGACCCCTCTGGCCAGAGTGTGGTCCCTGAACAACGGGGCAGAAAGCCCGCAAAACGCGGCCGCCATCTTGCGGGGCCGCCATTTTGTGCACCCACCAGACGGCTGCAGGTAGGGGGGATCTTCCCCAGAGTGCTGTAACTCCCCAGAGGGGCCCCAGGAGAGAGCCAGACATCCCCAAATGAGGGAGCAGTGCACCCAACGCAATTAGTGGCTACTTAGCACTCTCCCCACATATTAGGCACTGTGGCTGCCATTAAAGAGTCTTGGTGGGGTAGGAAGAGGAAGCTGCTTGAATATTTCCCAGCTTGCAAGGCACTCAATGCTCTATTTATTGTCACTTCCCCACACAACTCTGAGATCTGGGGTTAAGGCTGTGTGAATCAACTCTTTAAGCTACCCTCTCAGGACTGAGCTCTTGATATAGAGGCTTATCTCATAGCATTGCCAGAGACTGAATTGCATAATATTTGGGAGCACTGTGGGGGTACCTTGTCTCAGAAACTGACGCTCTCTTTAGGCACTTTTTATGGAACATTTGTGCATCAAACAAAATATTGTGTCTACCTACATTTGAGACTTGTGTTTTTACTGCCAGTTGCAAAGACTGTGTTAATTTCTTACAACATCAGCGCATGTGCTGCCACCGTGTGGACGTTTACAATACTGCAGATCATCATTGGCCTTATGCGAATAATGCGAGAGTGGAAGTCTCCCTGCCATTCATTGCTGCTTTCTGTCTGTACTGATCTATTCTAAGGCTGAGTTCTACTTAACAGGCTCCCGTCAACAAAAGCAGACAGACCACCTGAAGAGGGTACAACTTTTTGTGCCACCCGTCTAACAAAGGACTATTCTCTGTTTGGCCGGATTTTCAAAGGCCTCTCCAGTGCCCTGGCTGGAGACTACACTCTAATTATGGAGTAAAGAGACGAATGGGAAATTGGCCTGGCAGCACAGCTATCACCTACCTCAACTCACCCTTATAATCTGGACAAACTCTACTACTTGGGCCAGTGGACTTTCACTCAGACCACTTGGGGCATAGCTTCCCCCTATTCTATACCTGGCTGATTCCATAACAGACCTTTTGCTGAACCCTGCGGCCCGTATTCCAAAATGCCGAAACCCAAAAGAACTGCTTCAGCGAAGGGCATTAGGGAGCACTTTACACCTAAATCTGCCAGATGCTCCCTACCTGCGGAATCTGCCTCAGAACACTCGGATGGCTCGGACAGGGAAGGTACTCCTGACGCTCCTAGCCAATGTATGGACCTCTCTGCCAGGTCAGTGGCTACTATTGAGCTGCTCCTGGCAAAAGCTATTGATCCTCTAAGACAAGACTTGAAGGACCTGGGGCACCGCACTCAAATCCTGGAGGACGCATCGGATCGGATGGCCGAAGCGCAAGAAAGAGACCGATCCTCTATTGCTCAAAACTCCATTCATATCTCTGACCTCACGGATAAGATAGAGGATCTGGAGAACCGGTCCCGCCGGCATAATGTACGCATCCGAGGTATACCGAGAGCGATACAGGACCTGTCTGGCTATCTGAGGGACACAATTCCCATAATCCTCCCTAATCAGCCCGAAAGTGTGTGGGAGATTGAGCGGGCCCATAGAGCCTTGGGTGGTATGAGGAGCTTGGAGGCTCCCAAGGATGTTATTGTTAGATTTTTAAGGCAGCAGGCCAGAGATCTTCTACTATCGGCCACCAGGAAGCTGCATACCATCAAGGGGCCGGATGACTCAATCCTGCAGTTTTATGCGGACCTCTGCCCGGATACCCTGCATAAGCAGAGACTTATGAAACCGGCTGTTGCTATTCTTATTCAGCACAGGATCCAGTACCGTTGGAACTTTCCGTTTGCTCTGACTTTCACCTATCGTGGCAAGACTTATACCACCCGCTTTCTGGAAGACTGCCTAGATGTATTGCAGAGATTACAGCTATGCCCGGAGCCCACGACAGCAGCAAATCAAGAGCACCTTGTTTCGCTGATCCCTAAGAGGCAGCAGACCTCAAAGCCATCACAAGTTCATGGCAAACAAGTCCCTATCTTGGAGGGGCCCAGTGGCTTTCGGGACTATATGGGCGATCTGCAAGACAAGCGCTTGGTATCCTCAGCAGACTCTGGACTCTCGGCCTCTTCAAAGTTGGGCCCGCGACCTGAGAGGCCTCCTACCTAGCTGGACTTTGATAATATTTTACTCAGTATTTGATGTTCAATTTTCATTGTTTATAATCCAGATAGAATGTTGATAGAATAGTTCGCACTATTGCCATTTAGAATTAATATAGTTTGCCAGACTAGTTTCCCACATTACGTGGATTTGTCTTTTACTTTGTTTACTATAAATAGAGATAGAAGGGTCTGTGTAGTCGACTGTTTTATACTTATCCTGCTATATACTTGAAATTACAGCTTGAAGTTTAGTCGTACTGTAAACTTGTTGTTTTCCTGCTCTGTTTTTTTTTATTTTTTTATTTATCTATTTATTTTTTTATTTTATTTTTCTTATTTTTGTGTTTCTTGTTTCTGTTCTGTTATTGGCTTGTTTGCTTTATCCCGGATTTGTCTACCTCTCCGATATTAAACTGCCTTTCTCCCTTTTCATTGCTCTCAGCCCTCCTGATAAAAGATTTCTCCGCCGCCAACAGCATACCCGCTGGGACTTCTGTCTGCTCTCCGGTCTCTTCCACTCCCCGCCATTCACGTGCTCAGCTATTAGGTAAGGTTGCATACACCTACACTCCTGATTTTTAATGGCTACTTCTAAATACACCATAGTGACCCACAATGTGAAGGGCTTCAATTCCCCCTTTAAAAGGAGGAAGGCCTTTGCATTCTACAAAAAATATACTCCCTCGGTCATTTTCATGCAGGAGACCCATTTTTCCCTTGGCAACAAACCTAAATTCCTGCATAAGGATTACCCTACCTATTATCTAGCCTCTCTCCCCACTAAGAGAGCTGGCTGTGCAATTTTGCTGCATAGGACCTTCCCCTTCCAGGTAGAATCCACTCGGGTAGACGGGGATGGCAATTACGTTATGGCAACTGGGACTATAAGAGGGGAAAGAATGACGCTGCTATCTCTGTACTCTCCTACGAACTCCCCCTACTCTGTTCTCATAGACCTGTTGAAAAAACTAGAGGCTCAGGATTTCTACTCCCAGACTCACCTGACATACTCTAGGATTGACGCTCTACTTATCACTTCCTCATTGTACGACTCTGCCATAAACTCTGAGATAGTCCCTTGCCCCTGGTCAGACCATGCTCTGGTACTAGCTGAGCTGGATCTGGGTCCTAATCCTCGACTTCCCTATAAATGGGTTCTGAACGAATTCCTTCTGTCTAATCCGAGTAGTGTGTATTCCATATCCAAGGACATACAGCTGTTTTTTGAGACTAATGACACCCCCGACACTGGGGCTGGATGGCTTTGGGCCGCCCATAAGGCTTTTGTTAGAGGAACTTGCATTAAGCTGTCCTCTATACATAAGAAACTTCTTAGGCAGAAGGAGACAGAGCTCTCTACCTCATTAAAGAGGTTAGAGGAGAAAAACCAACAGTGTCCCTCTCTTCAGGGGCGTAAATTAATTGACCAGACTAGGCTTGAGCTGGACGCTATTTTGTCCCATCAAACTGAACGGGCTATGAGAAAAATGAAGCACCTCTATTACTGGAAGGCAAACAAACCTGACTCCCTTAAAAGACTAAACAATAAATTTTCCCAACCCAGAACCACCCAAATTAGGATACCTGGCGGTCAAATCTCCTACAGTCCCAATGAAATCCAAAAAACGTTTCAAAATTATTACCAAAAAATATACTCCTCGCAAACCCACTGCAGTGGATCAGATATAGACTCCTTTCTAAATTTATGCGACCTCCCTAAAATACCGGATTATCAACTGGATGATTTGAACTTAGAAATAACACAGGAGGAGGTTAAATTTACCATCCAGAATCTTAAGTTGGGCAAATCCCCGGGACCGGATGGCTTCACTAACTTGTATTATAAAAAATTTGAACCTCTTCTTACCCCCCACATGACATCTCTTTTTAATGCCATATTAAACGGAGAGCCTATGCCCCCGGAGTTAAACCGGGCTGACTTGGTGATTTTTCCAAAAGATGGCAGGGACCCTTTAGAGGTGAAAAATTATCGCCCTATATCCCTAATCAATGGGGATGTCAAAATTTTGGCGAAAATTATGGCCACCCGCATCTCTAAATTTCTACCCGATTTGATCCACAAGGACCAAACTGGGTTTGTTCCCTTTAGAGAGGCCGGGGACAATGTTAGGAGGGTCATGAATGCACAGTTCATGGCTCAGAAGTCTAATATACCAGTCTGTCTCTTAGCTTTAGATATAGAGAAAGCTTTTGACACGGTAGAATGGCCATATTTATATAAGATTCTGGACAAATTTGGATTCAAGGGACGCTTTATTAATTTACTTAAGAGATATTATGACTCCCCAGCAGCCAATCTAAAACTCCCAGGAGATCACAAAGTCGACATCCACATTCAAAGAGGGACCAGGCAAGGGTGTCCGCTCTCCCCACTGTTATTTGCTCTTGCTATAGAACCCCTTGCACAAGCGATTAGAGCCAACCCAGTCATCCAGGGGGTACAGGTAGGCCTCCAGCATTTCAAATGCTCTTTATTTGCGGATGACATGCTTTGCACCCTAACCAATCCCCTTTCATCCATACCTGCACTCATGTCCACTGTCCAGGACTTTGGCAAAATCTCGGGTCTTAAGCTGAATGTTGAGAAGACTGAGGCGATGGGGATCAGATTGCCGCAGGGGGAGATTGACATCCTCAAAGCTAATCACCAGTTTATTTGGCCCGCACAGTCTATAAAATACTTAGGTGTTAGACTTACCTCCAAGCTTGGGGATATGTACGGGGCAAATTTTCCTCCCTTGTATAGATCTCTGACATTGGATATGCAGAAATGGAGGAGCTTTAAGATTTCATGGACAGGCCGCATTGCGGCTGTGAAAATGAATATCTTACCTAAATTACTATACTTATTTAGATCTCTTCCTATCCCTCTCCCCCTTAAAGACCTAGACAAATTCCAGAATAGCATTTCCCGGTTCATCTGGGACGATAAACGTCCTCGCATTCCCAGGCAGGTGATGTTTCGCTCCAAGAATAGAGGTGGCCTCGCGACTCCGAATTTAAGACTTTATCTTAAAGCTGCACACTTGGCTCCTTTGCCTAGAGCCCACTCTACGAAACACCATCCATCTTGGGTTTTTATGGAAAATTATCAAATGTCCCCACATAGTTGGGATAAGTTGGTTTGGATGCCTGAGGACTCTGCCCCTTTTATAACTCATGAAAACCCCATAATCTCCTTGACGCTCCAGGCCTGGAGATGGGCTAGATCTAGGCATCGACTTAGCACGGAATTATCACCCCTTCTATCAGTTATGTCCTTCCCACAAATTCTAGCAGATTCAAGTTCTATGTCTAGATTTTGGTGGACCTCCAGACGCCTGGATCGCATAGGGAACTGGTTCGCCAATGACAAACTACTGACCTATGACCAATTTTGCACGACTCACGACTTGCCAACTACAGAACTCTACAATTACTTAAAAATTAGAAGTTGGGTTACCAAGATGGTTAAGGATTCCGGGCCCCCCAGAGCCTCCTGGCTATCAGTTATCTGTAAAAATCTCCCACTTGCCAAGGGTAACCTGAGTTCTTTGTATAACACCTTTCTGGGCACTTCGGGGGGCCAAAAACCCAAGTTTATGCTGCATTGGGAAAAGGATCTGGGGGTGGAGTGGGACTGGGACAAATGGACTGAATCTTGCTCCAATCTTTCAAAAGGATCACTTAATTCTGCTTTATTAGAAACATCAATCAAAGTTTTACATAGGGCTTACTGTACTCCCGATAAAATGCAGAAGTTTAGGCCACAGGAGAGTAACAAATGCTTTAGGGGATGCCAGGATGTGGGGGATCATATTCATGTTTGGTGGGCCTGTCCACGTGCTCAGAATCTCTGGGAACGATTGACCCGTTTAGCCTCCACACTTTTTCATAGAGAAGTAGCTCCTTCAATTGAATCCTGTTTACTGGGGGTCCATATTAAAAAATCCCAGAACAAGTTGTTTCAAATAATGGCATTAGCTTCAAAGATTCACATAGCTAGTAGATGGAAGGACATGAATCTAAACTTTCAAGAGGTAATTAGGAAGATCAACTATTTGCTTATTAATGAGAGGCTAACTCATATTGTTTTAGATAGGATGCCCCAATTCCAGATAGTTTGGGACCCTTGGATAACATCCTCCTTTAGCGTTTCCCTAGTATAATGCCTGTATTTGCGTGAAGCGATTCTGAGGAGTGGACTGGAGTGGGGGAGCTTTGGAGACCTTTCAGTGGTGCTGGATGGCGGGAAGGATCTGAGGTAAGAGGGAGAGATAAGCCGGGACTGCTTTGTGGCCACCATGAGGGGCCAATGATTCTTTTATTTAGTTTATATATATATTTTTTTTTTCTTTCTCTCTTTCTTTTCTGGGGTATGGTATATGATAGTTTAGTTAATATAGATAGGTAATACATTTTATATTGTATACTTCTATCGACTGTGTACTCTGGAAGTTAATTGGCTCATTTTGCCTTGTATTTTTTATATGGTTGGAAAAACCAGCCTAGACATTAGAAAATTTTCTCACTAAAAATTAAAAAAAACAAGAAGGTTTAGTCAGTTAAATGCTGAAAAATGATAATTTTATGTTTAGAGGACTTGATAAAACTGACATTTATGACTGTTAAGAATGTTTTATTTATGTATGGATTTTGCATACCTTCTAATAAAAGAATATTTATTCAAAATATGGATGCCCCTTTAAGTAGTAATTTAAAAAGGGTCCCTATCACATCTAGTCCTTAAAGTAATTGCCCTCCCCATACAATACCAGCTACATACAGTAGTGCTATGTCATGGCATCAGACAGCTGTGTAACATCTGACGTGACGTGATATAATATTATCATATCCTATGGCCTACTTCTGAGCACACATACATTCCTTATACATTATACAATGACCCAAATCATCACTACTAAATCAGGTCACTATTATAAAACACTAGTACCGGACTAGACAAGTCACTATTACCCATTTCTAGTTGTTAAAGACTTATCATTGTTCTAACTCCTTTCAAAGGTCAAAACGTCTTATGAATCACCCTCACTGTGAGAGTTAATTGATGACCCAAGATAAAGACAGTTAGATAGTCTTTTAATAACAACCAGGTGCAAGGATAGATGTCACATACGGGTATAAATCTGTATATTCATCTGTTCATTGGAGGGGTTAAAGGAATTTTATTACAAATGGAGAATAGATCAGCCCCTCTAAGACTGTCTGGTTTGTTACAAATATATGGTACAGGGAAAAGAGTGTGGGCCAGATCTACTAAAGAGTGCTGGAGATCTTAGTACATGTGTCCCATAGGATAACACGGGAATAAAGATCAGCTCTAAGAGCCCCTATGCAGGGAATAGGAGCCCAAAACTATCTGAATAAAAAAGAGAGTGTAGAAGAGAATATACCGTATATACTTGAGTATAAGCCGTATCTCTCTAACCCCTCCCCGTGTCTATCTAACCCCGGGTGTCTCTCTTACCCCCCCGTGTCTCTCTAACCCCCCCGTGTCTCTTTCCCTGCCCCCTCCGCATCCTCAACCCCCCCCTCCTCATTCTAAACCCCCCTCATCACTTTTCCCATCTAAATACCTCCCCCTCTCCCTTTCCCCTCACTTACCTGCTTCTGCTCCAGCCTCTGCTCCTTCCGTCTTGACCAGGCGCGCATGTGACGTCACATGCGCGCCACATCATTAGCATATACCGGGTGAGGGGAAAGGGCGAGGGGCAGGTATTTAGCGGGGTTTAGAATGAGGAGGGGGGTTGAGGAGGGAGGTTGAGGAGGGGGTTGAGGATGGGGGGGTTGAGGATGAGGAGGTTGAGGATGAGGAGGGAGGTTGAGGATGGGGGTTGAGGATGGGGGGATGGGGAGTGAGGATGAGGATGAGGGGTTGAGGAGGGTTGTTGAGGAGGGGGGGGGTTGAGGAGGGAGGTTGAGGATGAGGAGGGAGGTTGGAGGAGGAGGAGGGGGTTGAGGATGGGGTGGTTTAGGATGAGGATGGGGGGGTTGAGGAGGGGGTGAGGATGGGGGGTGAGGATGAGGATGGGGGGGTTGAGGAAGGAGGTTGAAGATGGGGTTGAGGATGAGGATGGGGGGTTGAGGAGGGAGGTTGAGGATGAGGAGGGAGGTTGGAGGAAGAGGAGGGGTGAGGAAGGGGTTGAGGATGGGGTGGTTGAGGATGAGGATGGGGGGTTGAGGAGGGGGTGAGGATGGGGGGGTGAAGATGAGGATGGGGGGTAGAGGAGGGAGGTTGAAGATGGGGGGTTGAGGATGAGGATGGGGGGATTGAAGAGTGGGTTGAGGATGGGGGGGTTGAGGAGGGAGGATGAGGAGGGAGGTTGAGGATGAGGAGGGAGGTTGAGGAGGGGGTTGAGCATGAGGAGGGAGGTTGAGGAGGGGGTTGAGGTTGAAGAGGGAAGATGAGGAGGGAGGTTGAGGATGAGGAGAGAGGTTGAGGAGGGAGGTTGAGGAGGGGGTTGAGGATGGGGGGGGTTGAGGAGGGAGGTTGAGGATGAGGAGGGAGGTTGAGGAGGAGGAGGAGGGAGGTTGAGGAGGGATGAGGAGGGGGTTGAGGATGGGGTGGTTGAGGATGAGGATGGGCGGTTGAGGAGGGAGGATGTGGATGGGGGGTTGAGGAGGGGTTGAGGGTGGGGGGTTTGAGGATGAGGATGGGGTGTTGAGGAGGGAGGTTGAAGATAGGGGGAGTTGATGATGAGGATGGGGGGGTTGAGGAGGGAGGATGAGGATGGGGGGTTGAGGAGGGGGTTGAGGAAGGGGGGGTTGAGGAGGGAGGATGAGGAGGGAGGTTGAGGATGAGGAGGGAGGTTGAGGAGGGGGTTGAGCATGAGGAGGGAGGTTGAGGAGGGGGTTGAGGTTGAGGAGGGAGGATTAGGAGGGAGGTTGAGGACGAGGAGGGAGGTTGAGGAGGGGGTTGAGGATGAGGAGGGAGGTTGAGGATGAGGAGGGAGGTTGGGGATGAGGAGGGGGTTTGAGGTTGAGAAGGTGTTGAGGAGGGGGGGTTGAGGAGGGGGTTGAGGAGGGAGGTTGAGGAGTGGGGTTGAGGAGGGAGGTTGAGAATGAGGAGGGGGGTTGAGGAGGGTGATAAGGGAGGGGGGAAGAGACACAGGGAAGGGAGAGGGGAGAAGAGACACGCAAGAGAGTGGGGGACACAAGAGGGGGACACAGAGGGCACAAGAGAGACACGGGGCAGCACATTTCCCACCCTCGGCTTATACTCAAGTCGCTCATTTTACCCAGTATTTTATGGTAAAATAGGTGCCTCGGCTTATACTCGGGTCGTCTTATACTAGAGTATATACGGTAAGAGGAGAAAAGATTGGGGAGAAGTAGATAGAACAGAAAAAGTTATAAAGTAGGAGGTACAGGGGAGGGGAAAGAAGGAAAGGGAATGTGAGAACAAAGAGAGGGAAGTTGTGAGGAAAGAAGAAGAAAATAAGGGAGAGAGGAAGGAGAACTAGATGAGGAGGGAGAAGAAAGAGGCCTCCAGAAATAGTATCAGATGAAAGACTAGAGAGATAAGAAAGAAACAGAGGAGTGAGAGAGGGGCTGACAGAAAGAAGATAAGAGAGAGATAAAGGGCTAGGGACAGAGGGAGAGAGCGAATGAAGTGTGACTAAGAGAGAGAAGGTGAAAGAGTCAGAGATGAGACACGAAGAGGAAGAGAGACAGAGGAAAGAGACAGGAAGGAGAGAGACAATGAGAGAGAGAGTAGAGAGACAGAGGGGAGAGAGATAGAGAGGAGAGAGTCAGAGGGGAGAGAGATAGAGAGGAGAGAGACAGAGGAGTGAGAGAGGGTCTGACAGAAAGAAGATAAGAGAGAGATAAAGGGCTAGGGACAGAGAGAGAGAGAGAGAACGAAGTGTGAATGAGAGAGAGAAGGTGAAAGAGTCAGAGAGGAGAGAGACGGAGAGGAAGAGAGACAGAGGAAAGAGACAGGAAGGAGAGAAACAATGAGAGAGAAAGAGAGTAGAGAGACAGAGTGGAGAGAGATAGAGAGGAGAGAGTCAGAGAGGAGCGAGACAGAGGAGATAGAAACATGGAGGGGAGAGAGATGTTGAGGGGAGAGAGACAGATGGGAGAGAGACAGGAAGGAGAGAGAGACAATGAGAAAGAGAGTAGAGAGACAGAGGTGAGAGATAGTGAGGAAAGAGATAGAGAGGAGAGATACAGAGAAGAGAGCCAGGAAGGGGAGAGAGACAATGAGAGAGACAGAGAGGAGAGACACATAGGGGAGAGAGAGACAGAGGGGAGAGACAGAGAGGAGATAGTCAGAGGAGAGAGTCAGAGTAGATAGAAACATGGAGGGGAGAGAGACAGATGGGGGAGAAACAGAGAAGTGAGGGGCTGACAGAAAGAAGATAAGAGATAGATAAAGGGCTAGGGACAGAGGGAGGGAGATAACGAACTGTGAATGAGAGAGAGAAGGTGAAAGAGTCAGAGAGGAGAGAGACGGATCAGAAGAGAGACAGGAAAGAGATAGGAAGGAGAGAGAGACGATGAGAGAGAAATTGAGTAGAGAGACAGAGGGGAGAGAGATAGTGAGGAGACAGAGGGGGAGAGAGACAGGAAGGGGAGAGAGACAATGAGACAGAGACAGGGGAGAGAGACAGATGAGGGAGATAGGAGAGAGATACAGAGGAGAGAGACAGGGGAGAGAGAAAGAGGAAAGAGACAGAGGAGAGAGACACACAGAGTGGTTGTTTGGGAAACATCATAGCCACAGATCACATTTTACTGTGAATCCCAGTCATGATAACAAAAAACAGAGACCTCTGATAATTTTAATATTATTAGATTTTATTTAGACAAAAATGTGAGTCAACAACAAAAACAACCAAAATGGCTGTTGCTGACTGAAAAGAAATATAAACAAGGCACAGCTTTTTATAGTGAATTACATAAAGAACATAGTATACAATACATTACCCCTTTTATGAAAATGTCACATCCTAGCAACAGCCAATAAGATATTATTTATATTACTAGCGACTTGCCCGTCAAAAAATGATAGACCCTAATAAGCGTCTATTTAACCCCATCAGTCCCATAAGGGTATATTATGACCGTTATGGGCCTGTTACAACCCAACATTAACCACATAAGTGCCATGACGGTCCTCAAGGATTATCATGATACTAAGTATAAACACTACACTGCACTATACCCCCCAATAAAACATTAAATGTCAACTAAACACCCTCTACACTGACACCTACACGACCTGCCTACCTACCCCCTAATAACCCCCACCACTCTAATTACAGAAAACAAAAAACTAAAGTCATCAAAAATAAAAAATCTACATTACATAAAATAAAAAAACCTAAATCACAAAATAAAAAAAATGTACATTACAGAAAATAAAAAAACCTAAGTCACAAAAAATAAAAAAAGGAACAGTACAGAAAATAAAAAAATACATTACAACCCCCCCACTACAGAAAAAAAAAATTACACACCTGAAAAGGAAATACATATAATACATACAATGCAATACATACAATACATACAATACAAATAAAATTACCCTATATACTCGAGTATAAGCTGAGTTTTTCAGCCCTTTTTTTAAGGCTAAAAAGGCCCCCCTCGGCTTATATTAGAGTCACTCACCCCCCACCCCCGTGTCTCTCTAACCCCCTGTGTCTCTCTAACCACCCCGTGTCTCTCTACCCCCCCGGTGTCTCTAACTTCCCGTGTCTCTTTCCCTTCCCCCTCCTCATCCTCAAACCCCCTCCTCATTCTAAACCCCTCTCCTCATTCTAACCCCCCCTCCTCACTTTACCCCCCTAAATACATCCCCCTCTCCCTTTCCCCTCACTTACCTTCATCTGCAGCTTCTCCTCCGGCTTCCGCTCCTTCCTGCGTCGGCACCCGGTATATGCTAATGACGTGGCGCGCAAGTGACGTCACTATCTACTAGCTATGTAATATACATCCCCCTATCTATCTAATATACAATAAATACTATCTATGTACTATACATCCCCCAATCTATCTAATATACAATACATGCTATCTCTATATAGCAACCTTAATTCTAAGCTAAAATAAAAAATTAAGACCACTTACCTTTGAGATGTTTCTTCAGATCAGCAACCTAGGGGAAAAAAGATAAAAAAAAATACTACAACACATTTATATAAAATAAATAATCATGGGGGCGTGTCCAACTGGCAAGGAGAGCAGACGTGCTGTGCTGCTGCCCCGCTTAGAATCACCCAAAAAGGGGTGAAAAACAGCCCAAATTGCCCCAAAATTAACCCTTACAAGCTGCCAAGAAAACATTATAAAGAGGCCAGGGTCGGAAAAACAGAGAAAGGGCCCTGAAAACCCAGAATATACGGCGGGTGGTCGATGCCTACTACATCAGGCCTCCCCCTGTGGGAGATCCCTCCTAACTTTCCCGAGCAGGCTCCGGAGCACAGAGCTAAAAACCAACAGCCAGGAGCGCAGCTAGAGGAGCCCGCGGCCCCAGAGCAACGGAGAAAAGGCTGCAGCAGAGAAGCAGAAAGCCTGCGAAAACGCAGCCGCCATCTTGTGGCGCAATCAAGAGGGGGCACCCACGGAGATGCCAGAGGCACACCGAGGCACCCAGAGAGAAGGTACAGAGGGGGATACAGGGAGGGGAGGCAAGGATAAGGGAACCCTACAGCACACAAGTGGGGACTAGACATAAGCCTCCCACGGCACTCCCCCCCCCCCTCCCCCGGGACAGCTAACACCAGGGCAGTGTCTAACGAAGGGCTGAAGCCAGGACTGCAATCTTGGAAAAGGGCAGGCTAAGATAACGCCAGGAGTCTGCTTGTCCTGTAAGGATTAAAGAAGCCCTCATTCCATTCTATATAAGCATACAAATAACACCACTTACCTGATGGGTGCCTACATCGCCTGACAACTACTTGGGCCGAAACTACCAGAACCTCACAAGTCAGAATTGTAGCTGAGAATAATAGGCAATTTAAAGTGGTTTCCCTAGAAGATTTTCCAGTATTAAGAGTATCTGAGGGGGACTGCTGCCACCTAGTGGCTAACAATTGAATTGCCTGCACTTTTATGGGCCGGCTTAAACTCATCATATATCTAACTGCAGAGGGACAATATTGTAAAGGGACTTGAATATTAAATCCCCAGATTTCCGCTGGTATAAAAGGTAATATCCCACATCCCCCAGTAACCAGACGAAACACCGTTCAGGGAGTCAACTGAACTTTTTAATTCCCGCTCCAGCAGTAAACTGCCAACTGTCAACTTTTTAAAAATGTTCTGCAATGCATTACACACACATACCCTTGGTTCTTAAAGTGGTACATACATATTGAACCGAACGGATACAGGCATTTAAACAGCAGGGAGAAGGTTTAACTGAGGGCCCACAGGCAAATACATGAAAAATCCTTCACAATGGCCCCCCTTTTCCTCCCTGCTCCGGCAACTCGGTTGGACCTTTCCTGGTCCAATAGGGTTGACGGGACTTTCCAAAGTTTTTTATCTGAGGCCAAGTCCGTTTGGCGCGACAGTCCATCAGCATTCCCGTTTTGTTTGCCTGGGCGATAATGAATAGTAAAGTCATAGGGCTGTAACGCCAGGCTCCAGCGCAGCAACCGGGTGTTATCCCCTGAGACCCGGTTGAGCCAAACTAGGGGATTGTGATCCGTAATGAGGGTGAAGGCCCGGCCATAGAGATATGGTGTGAGCTTTAATTACATGGGGGGGAATTCCCGATAATGGGACAGTACCACTGGGAGGCAAGTTTTTACTGGTCACTAACGCCCAGGAAAAGGCCTTGGGTGGCTCTGCAGAGGGAGGGGTTGGTGGCTTTTCCTCTGGTTCTTCTAGGCTCTTTTCTTCAGTCTCTGGTTTTATCTCCTCACTCTTTAATTCTGGGATCTGGTTCAGGCTCAGGCTCAATAATTGGTTCTTCCAAAGCTTCTTCTATTCCATTGGTAACTGGGTGGGGCTCATAGTAAGAGTTTGTGGATCTTAGTACGACATTCACTGAACTGCAGGGACATCACGTTTTTGTGGATTTCTGCCTGACCATAGACAGCCTCCTGGGGCTTCCCACTGGCATCCAATCCTCCATGCACATAAGAAGAATTTCTTCCATAAAACCTGTGCAAAAAGTCTGGTGCTTTATTTAGGAGTGTGTAATATTGTCTCACAAACTCCCGCCCTACAAGCAGGGGACTTGGCTTCTCCATCACCATTTCTTTGGTAGAGAAAGTGATATGCTGGGTCTCAGTAGGAAGCGGATGGCTCTCAGCAGCGCGACTTTGTGCTCTGGTGGTTACTGCGTGGGCCTCCTGAGCGGTGGTTGAGGCGAACGCCGAAGTCAGGGGCCCAATGTCATTGCCCATCACGACATCAGAGGGTAAGTCTTTCATTACACCCACTTGAACATTGCCCGCTCCCGCACCCCAGTCCAGGTGTACTTGTGCGGTAGGAATGCAATACACTGCCCCCCCTGCCACTCTTACAGCAATTGATTTCCCCGGCTTCTCCGATGCGTTAATGAGATGTCGTTGTACTAGCGTGATGGTCGCACCACTGTCTCTTAATCCCCGTGCTGTCTTGCCGTTGACCATGACCAGTTGGCAATGGTGTTTCCGATTGTCTGTGACGGTGGATTGCACCATGAGGGCTTCGTAAAGGGTGCCCAATGGTTCTTCCTGACCCAGCTCCTTGGGATCCCAAGTCGAATCTACACAATGGGCTGCTGCTGGTAGTTGCTGGTACCCAGGTCGAGACCAGTTTGACCTGGTGTGGTTGTTCATGGGGCAGTTCTGTCGGATGTGACCCAGCTGTCGGCACCGGAAGCAACGTAGCTAGCTGACATCCTGTCGTGGGTAGCGAGAGTTAGAAGTCACCGGTCGGTTATTTTTGCGAGTATCCGCATACTCATCCGCCAACTTGGCGGCCTCTGGTAGAGACAGGGGCCTGCGGTCTCTCACCCAGTCTTTGACATCCACCTGGATATGGTTGTAAAACTGTTCCAAGAGTATCAGTTGCAAAATCTCCTCCGCGGTGGCGGCCTCGCTACTGTTAACCCAGTTCGAGGCCGACAGGGATAACTGGCATGCCCATTCCACGTAGGAATCTTTATCGGTTTTGCGTGAGTCCCTGAACTTCTGTCGGTAGTACTCTGGGGTTACTGCATAACGGGCCAGGAGTGCTTCTTTAACCCTGGCGTAGCTATGGATCTCCTGTTCTGGTACAGCCCGGAAAGTATCAGAGGCTTTGCCTGACAGCTTTCCTGACAATATTGAAACCCATTCTTCCTTAGCTATCCGGTGCAGGTTACATTGCCGCTCAAAATCTGCTAAATAGTTATCAATCTCACAGTCTTTTTCGTCAAAAGCTTTAAAAGCGCTGAACAGAATTTTCTTTGTATCCGCTGTGTTGTACTCACTGTTTGGGGAGTGTGCTGCTGCCTGCTGGACCGCTGCCAGTTTTAATTGTAGCTCTGCGTCTCATTTTGTTTAGCCTCCTCTGCTAAAAGGCTCATTACTTTCAGAATAATGTCAGCCGTTGGGTTCGGACCGAACCATGCTAGTTTCTCCCTCATTTCTTTGTTGGCTGGTGATTCCTCCTCCTGAATCACTGGTGTCTCCATCTCTTGTACAGCTGGCATTGCTGCAACCAAGTTATTTCGGTCTAGCTCCATTAACTCTGCTATAATGACCTGCTTGGTTTTGTTGCTAGCAATCCTTCCACGAGCTTCCAGTAGATCTTTCAGTGTAATTCTTTTAAGCAGAGTGTACCAGCCTTCCATTCACGGTTCCCAGTGTCTGCTTGGCATCCTGGTGTAACGGAAGCAGAAGGGAAAATCCCGCCCTGTCAACCAGTTGTAACTGGACTTGAAGAATAAATCCCCAGATTTCCGCTGGTATAGAAGGTAATATCCCACATCCCCCAGTAACCAGACGAAACACCGTTCAGGGAGTCAACTGAACTTTTTTATTCCCGCTCCAGCAGTAAACTGCCAACTGTCAACTTTTTAAAAATGTTCTGCAATGCATTACACACACATACCCTTGGTTCTTAAAGTGGTACATACATATTGAACCGAACGGATACAGGCATTTAAACAGCAGGGAGAAGGTTTAACTGAGGGCCCACAGGCAAATACATGAAAAATCCTTCACAAATATATTATATCAAAGGAGCTACTCTCCCTAATATCTATTACCCGGGACTATATTTGACAGCAGCGCCACCGGGGAGCCCGAAGGGCCGCTTCCTCGACAACTGGCATACCACGCATTGAATTATATCAAGGACACGGGTCCAAGGAGGCCAATGCCTAAAGCAATGCTCACTAAAAGGCTCACCTGGAGGGGGATACTCCAATGGATCGCTAGCACAACAACACATACTACAGTTAGCAGCCGTATTACCACTGGACAGCAGACCTACCAAAGGAAAAGGGGGGAAAAAAGGAATCTCGACCGTCTACTGGAACACACATCCGGTCATTCTGACCCTATGCTCAACTCACTGCTTGAAAAACGACAACAAGAGATGGGGAGAAACAAAAAAGCCATACCAACAAAAAGAATCACGATTATTGCAAACCTCCTGGGGCTATGTTATGGTAAACGAGAGACTGTCCCATGTCCTATAGAACATAGTCCCCCATATTCCAGAATATCTGTACTCCATGGCTGACCTCAGCCTAGAGCATTAAGGTCAGAACGTGACTGGGACTGAGGGGACCGAGGCTCTTGCCTGGGGACGGCAGTCGGGGGGAGCCCGGATGACCACTTATACCTATTGAATCCCAGCCATTGTGGTTATGGAGAAGTACACCAGGTAATTACTACCCTTTTCTATTCCCCGTTTTTCTTTTCTCTTTTTTTTTTTTTTTCCCTACCCCGTTAAGTTGACATAGTTGATGTTTATATTTTCCAGTTTATATGCTCTTATCTTCTGATAAGAAGCAGACAATAACAAAAAAAAATAAACGCTATGTTTGAAGACATAGAGGGATAGACAGGGCACAATACAATAATGTAACAATATTTCCAATATTGCCAGAATACTAGGAAAAATGCAGACAGTATCTTGGTTAAGATGTTGGGGAATTGTGTTACTGTATGATCTAACTGTCCTGTTGTTCTGTTCTTTATCCTTTTACTGTACGCAATGTGATATTGTTAACGTGTCTTCAACAATAAAAAAATAATGAATAAAAAATAAATAAATAAACATAGTACATATTCTAAACATTCTACTTTCCAGCATGTCCCGTCCTTCTTATTTTCTTCTTCTCTGTTGCGGCCCCTGTTAAAAAAAAACCTTACATTAATACACATACATAAACATAAAACAAAGTAAAATAAACATAATATACATTGTACTTACCTCCCTGTGAGGTCCCCGGCCTCCTCGTCTTCTGCCCCGGATGGGCCCTGGAACCATTCGCGCTCTAAAAAAAAATGGTAAAAAAAATAACAGATATCCGCACTCGCGGATGTCCCCGACGCCTCCTACGGAGTGTTCTATAAAAAATGGCAATGGTGGCTTCTGATTGGCTGAAAACGCTGTTTATCAAATTCAGCCAATCAGAAGACGCCAATTGTGAGCCAATGAGAAAGGAATACACCCCAATATCCCACTCTGATTGGATAATGCACCTGTCAATCTTTATTTGAACCAATCAGAAGGCTTTATTATCATCAGCGAATCACAATGGGATACACCCGCATGGGGTGATTGGCTGAAGACATCTGCGCCTTCCCATTGACTGTAATACTGATTGACATTGGCAACAGCCAGTGAGAAGGCGCAAATGCCTTCAGCCAATCAATTCGTGGGAGTGTATCCCATTGTGATTCGCTGATGGCAATAAAGCCTTCTGATTGGTTCAAGTGTTAATAGGTTAGTGTAGAGGGAGTTTAGTTGATATTTAATGTTTTATTGGGGGGTATAGTGCAGTGTAGTGTTTATACTTCGTATCATGATGGTCCTTGAGCACCGTCATGACACTTATGTGGTTAAAGTTGGGTTGTAACAGGCCCATAATGGTCTTAATATACCCTTATGGGACTGATGGGGTTAAATAGACGCTTATTAGGGTCTCTATTGACCCCCATGAGTGACAGGGTTAATTAGGGGTTTATGGGGGTCTGTATTGACCCCATGAGTGACAGGGTTAACGAAGGACTTATGGGGTCTGTATTGACCCCCATGAGTGACAGGGTTAATTAAGGACTTATGGGGGTCTGTATTGAGGGTCTCAGTTCTTGCGAGCTCGCTTTGCGTGACGATGATTCGTAATTTGACAACTATTATATGTGATGATATCTAATAAAAATAAGATGCATGCAGTTTGCACGTGCTTAATCATATCTGGCACATCACTATATGCTCACAAAAACTCTTACTTGTTATTTCTGGGCAAAGGTCAAGTTATGGCTTTGTAGGCTTACTAAAATACATATTTGTTTTGGCTAAATTATTGTTGTCTTCAGAACAAATTTGCTAAATCATGAGATGTGGCTCTGACCTCTCGGCAGTGGGTGGGATTAGCTCCTGGCTCTCTAGGACCTCATCCGTGGCCCCTGCCCTCTGGTTGGCCCTATTGCCGGAACTGCTGATGTTGCATGGCTCCGTTGGGCTATGGTGCCTGTCTGGGCTAGTTACCTCCCCCACAAGCCTTAAGCTAGCAGTCACTTCAGACCTCGCCTGCGCCTCCGTGGAAAGGCCCTGACTCCCCAGATGCTCCGAAACCAATCTATCCTGGATCCACCTAACCCCATGACACAATGTTTGGGACCTAACCATTGCCAAAAAGGCCTCTAACTCCCCAGGATCCATGACCAACCTAACACACCCTACGAACGCAGGTACACCACACGCACCCCCACATGGACAGCGCACAGACACTGCACCTTCAACACACCGCCCACGCAGCCGCAGCACCCGCCCACACATCGCACAGACCGCACAGCCACACAAGCTACAGCACACCCCAGACCCACAGCACCGACACAGCACCCACAGCACCCACTGCCCGCACAGCACTCACAGCACTCACAGCTTACCCAACTCAACCAACTCACCCAACTTACTCAGCTCGCACAGCACAAAATCGGAAAACACACACAGAAGGACCCCCACTGCCTTATAGATGACAGGGTTATTGGGTACAGTTACTTGCAGGCACTAGGCAGGAGCAGACTACGCTGGCTTCCAATCCTGGCAATGGCCGGCACAGAGTGAAGGAGGAAACCCGCAAAATGGGGGAAGTCCCTCCTCCATTCTCCAAGCCAATCAGGAGCGCCCCAGGCTCCGCTGGGTCACGCTGGGCTGCCTCCGCGCCGGACAGGGGCGGATCTACCACTGGTGCAGCCTGTGGTC